>CM076583.1:726550360-727150360 GCA_034641835.2 Pinus albicaulis | reverse complement strand
CATTTTTTGATTGAAAGACCTTATACCGAACAGAACCCCTATCGATTGAAGGAGCATCACTCGCCCTACCTATTCGTTCATCCGGGTGGGGACGAAAAATAGATCAAAATGACGACTTAGGTGCCGGCGGCAATTACCACAGTCAGTGCCGTTAATCTGCACTCAAAGTCATGTTCTCCATGCATAGAAAAAGTGCACCATTATTTATGCATGCGCAGCTCTCGCTCACCACATTATTGAACAAAAGATATAATAGTGATCGGAATATGCTTTCTCCATCAGTCAGTATTGGACAACGAAGGGAATAATCCATTTATTATTCATCAATTTCTCTCCCGTGACGACTAGGAACAAAAAAATCAGAAATTTCACTTTGAATTTCAGACCTCAAAATCCTGCTGCTCATGGTGTTTCACGATTAGTATTGGAAATGAACGGAGAAGTGGTGGAACGTGTGGAACCACATATTGGATCACTCTAGTGCGGCTTCGGCCGCTTTGACGCGCGAGTCGGGTCCTATGTCGCTATCTATGCTACTGCTCGGTCCCCCGAGCACGGGGTGGCGCATGCCACTTCCATAGCGCGTCATGAGCACCGGGCAAAAGGCGGTTGAGCCACTCAAGTGGGGCGAACCACCCCCAAGGGAAAGAAGGGATAGGGTTGCGAAGGTGGCCTCGTTATCCACACTATAGGTACGGGGAATGGGGTACGTCCGCCACCTTGGTTGGTTGGTTGTGGCCCGGCGCTGGGGTTTTCTCCCGAACGAGCGTTGGCGGGTCCCTCGAGTGCCGTCGAGCGTGCATATCCCCGGGGTGATTATCACCACCGCACCCCACGATCGATCATCTCGGCACGAGTGGAACGTGTAACCTACCTGATACCCCATTAAATTACACTTGTTCTGTCATAGCCTACCTAACGAACGCCTGAGGACAACTACAGAATACTAAACGGCCAGTGAGGGAGGATGGCACTCACCGGCAAAATACCGTACGAGCGAAAACGCTACAGGCACGAAGCGTGGTAGGCCTGCGCCGAGAGCATAGGAAAATACTTTGTTTGCGGGAGGAGCTGAGCCCGGACGGTGAAAGAGCCAGGGGAGGCCGGGTCATTGGAAATGGAGAGGAATTCTGATCCATTTATTTAGGGGGTGAGGGTGCGTAAGCATGGCTCAACCAACGGGGTGAGGGTGAGCCAGCCAAACTCTCGACTAAAAGGAGAGGCCCGGTAGGCCCGGTAGGGACTCACTATTCATATGGTGAGGTCCGGAGGGATGGAGTCACTCACTATTCATATGGTGAGGGATTTATTTCTCACCTTCCCTAAAAAGGTGAGGTACTCGACTAAAAGGAGAGGCCCGGTAGGTCTGGTAGGCCCGGTAGGGTGAGGGTGAGGCTGCCAAACTCTCGACTAAAAGGCCCGAAGGGACTCGGCCGAGGAGGTCGAGGAGAGGTAACGTGTGAGGAGACGAACAAATCTATTTTGGGGGAGGGGAAAGCTGCCATCAACTTGAAGAACTAAAAGGCCACCATAGACTCATTATTCATATGGTGAGGCCCAGTAGGGTGAGCTTGTCAAACTCTCGATAAAGGCTGCCATCGATTTCTCGCTCACCTCCCCAAAGAGGTGAGGTCCGGAGGGTGCGTTAGCACACTCGACTAAAAAGGATAGGGACTCGACTGAGGTTACAAGGTCGAGGGACTCGACCGAGGTTACGAGGTCGAGGCCCAGTAGGGTGAGGGTGAGCCTGCCAAACTCTCGACTAAAAGGCCTGAAGGGACTTGGCCGAGGTTACGAGGTCGAGGAGAGGTAACGTGTGAGGGACGAACAACGTTCTTTTGGGGTAGGGGCCCCAAAATCCGCCATCAACTTGAAGAACACAAGGCCGCCATCGACTCACTATTCATATGGTGAGGCCCGGTAGGGTGAGGGTGAGCCTGTCGAACTCTCGACTAAAAGGCCCGAAGGGACTCCGCCGAGGAGGTCGAGGAGAGGTAACGTGTGAGGAGATGAAAAACTCTCTTTTGGGGGAGGGGAAAGCCGCCATCAACTTGAAGAACTAAAAGGCTGCCATCGAGTTGACCGAGGTTACGAGGTCGAGGGACTCACTCATTCATATGGGTGAGGCCCGGTAGGGTGAGCTTGCCGAACTCTCGACAAAGGCCGCCATCGATTTCTCGCTCACCTCCCCAAAGAGGTGAGGTCCGGAGGGTGCATTAGCACACTCGACTAAAAAGGATAGGGACTCGACTGAGGTTACGAGGTCGAGGGACTCGACCGAGGTTACGAGGTCGAGGGATTCACTCATTCATATGGGTGAGGGTGAGCCAGCCGAACTCTTGACCACTGGGAGAGGTACAAACCCGCTCACCTGAGGTACGAAGGCCGCCATCATGCGTAAGAATGACTCGACCACCAGGCCGCCATTGGCCGCCATCGATTTCTTTCTCGACCATTGGGAGAGGGCCAATTCCTTTTCCGAGTGAGAAGGGGGATTCTTTGTTGGAAAAAGAGGGGGGGGCAGCCCTATAAATGGATCAATGAATAGATAGAGCAGGGTTATGGTACAACAGACAGCACGCCAATTTGCTTCCAAGGTTACAACAAGCACGTGCACAGGAGACAGGGGACATTTAACCAATGGCCACCCACCTACCTTGTAAGTAAAAAATGGCATGAGCCGCATGCGGGGATACTCACCTACGTACGGTTCTTAGGGGGGAAAAAGGGCTGCGCCCACCGGCTAGAGGCACGGAAGAAACTAATGGAATACATAAACGTATCTTCAAGCTCTACCTTATTTTGATCGTTTAGAGGGCGATTGCGGAGTCAACGAGATGAAGTCCTCACGTTTCTTCCGAGTAGGTAGTCTTGCGAGACTCGCGGCGAGGAAGAGATTACCAAGTGACACATAGAATATGGCGATGACAACAACATGTGCATAGAAGGAGATATGGAGCCACCCTTGGCTCGGCGTATCTACAACTACATCCTTGAGCAGCGAGTGAAACGAGGTATCGTGAATGCGAGATGCCGCGAGAATGATCGGCGGACGTGCATGCGAGGGCTAGGGGCCTCACGCATTCTCCCTTGTGTGTCGGAGATCTAGAGTGAGTGCACCAGAGAAGGAACTGGGAACTAGGTTTATATATTCTATGGCGAAGCGTACGAGGCATAGCTTGCACACTCACACGATCTTTGCGAGAGATAGGAGCATTCGGTGGAAAGTCGGTGAAACTACACTTGCTTCGGATAGATGTGTGGGACAGAGGGCTCGTGGTACACTGCGCCTACCATTTCGCTTTCGGAAAGCAGGTGTGAACGGAGAGTGGGTAGAAGGGAAGGAGGTCCTCATACAGAGTGGCACACGGCGCGATGCGGGAGACCCAGGATAGAATGGGCCGGTGCGATGAACTCCACACCCTACCCCTTGGAGATGGAGAAGAATCACCACTTACGGGGGATGGAGAGGTATTGATTTATTTATTTCAAGAAAGTTCTGGTATTTAGTAAGGGAAATAAAGGTGACAAATGTGCTAGCTTCTTCGCAAAGCTGCCGCTTCTAGTGCTACTACGTTCCATTCATTGCTACGTACGACGACCCCTGAGAGCGGCTTGTGGTCGGCTTTCGGTTTGAGTTCCGACTAGCTGCATACGATATAATATTGACCTATATAAGAATAATAATTTGAAAATAGCTAGCCACTTATAAATAGGTTATACCCTTATTGAATGGAATGAAATCCTACCCGATCTTTATTTCTTAACTAAATAAAGAACCTAAATAAATCTCGAAATAAATCCAATGAGGCACCCTCAAGCAAGTGCTCTGCGGCAATACAATAAAGGCGAGGCAAGCGAATCTTAGAACGCCCACGTAGATTAATACGCCTTCCAACATTAGCACTACTATGGTAATGACATGCATGGGCGTGGCCTTCCTTGCATCGCGGATCGGCGACGAGTTATTTTTGCGAAGGTCCTACGCTTCCGTTACTCGGAGGTATCCTTCGCGGAAAGGCGCCCTTAACTCAATTAGTAAAAGTAGAATACTTGGTAGAAAGCGCTGTGCCCTTCTTTCTCTTCCAATATATTCCACATCTGGTAATCTATTTTATCCTTGTCACGTAATGCATCGGCTAGTAGAGATAGCAGTCTACAAAATAGATAGAAAAGACACTTAATACAGACCTGCTCTGTTCTCCCTCCAATGAGCTCAGAGGGGGGATGTGAATAGCCTTAAGTTTTTCATTGAATTCATTCTGTTGTTGTGCCTTAATCTTTTTTTTCTCTTTCGGCTACCTCCATAGTATAGATGCTTGAATGTGTCATAGCTACTTGCATATGCCTTTAGGGATCCCGGGTCTATCACCATTTCAAAGTGTTCTCCGCCCTTTTCGCGATACGGGAGCATATTGGAGGATCCGAGAATAGACTTTTCTTTTCGCGGTGTAGATGAATACCATCCCAATCCGGCTTGTTTGCGATGATGGAAGCTTGATAGGGCCTCCTTCTCCCGCAATGTCTATCTCTATGATAGCCCAGAGGTTACATCTTTATATCTCTAAAATCTGTGGTTGTACTAGCCCTTGATTGAAATATCCCTCAATAGGTACGTAACCGGTCATCCTCAATGGTTATGACTTCTCTCTCACTTAGGTGAGATGGCGTTGAATCTGTTTGAACATTCTTCCCCTTCTCCAATGGCTTTACTTTCATCGTCACGGTCACCTCATCACGTATAATCGTGTACGGATATGCGAAACTATCGTTGTGTTTATCATCCCCTTTCATTCCGTTTCTCGAAACTTTCTGTCGGCTACCTTAACATGCAAAGGCTAGTAATGATCCAGGGACACTTGTACATCTCCAGGCACTTTCCCGGTGGCATTGGGTGGCACCTCCATGATTGCATGCTCTCGTGGTTATGTATGATCCCAATAGGCGGATCCAGTAAATACCAATATCGGGGAAAAGCGAGTTAGTCACACTTTTTTCTGGTTAGTCGAATCAATCGCGAGTGTCGCAGTCAACTTCGAAGTCATTGACTTGTAGTTAAGAGTAAGTAGCCTTATATAGTTGATTATGAAGGGTTGGTCCGCGATCGATCATTGGGATTTCAATCATTAGATCATTAGTAGAGTCATTAGCCACGAACACAGTTTGAGCTCCGGATAAGAGTAATTAGCTTTAGAAGGAATGGGTGGGAACGCGTTAACGTACGATCGATCGGGGAGGTGGACATAGAATCATTAGCTTCAAATAGGATTATTAGCCCGACTCCAACGCTAATACAAGCTCCACTCCACTCGGAAGTATTTATACCCATGCGGTCTCCTCCCGGTTTATCCTCGCTTTGACAATTCTTTCGTGATCCAATCGTCATGGAAGCAGTTCTCTCTTCGAGTTTCGGTCGATAGGTGTGAGGACGGATGGTTAGAAGTAAAACCCAAGGGAAGAAGAAGAAATAGTAGGGAATCAAAAAAATGAGTCTATGTGAGCACGTAAGGGCCCCTAGTTGGGATGACAGGATGGACTAAGGAAATAAGTAGGTTCGGAGAATCACTGCTTTATAATGGACTAGTGGGCAATCGGCGAGCTTGGATAGGACCAATCCATAGTGAGTAAGCCCAGTTAGTTTTTAAATCGTAGGAGAGAGCCTTGCCTTATTTCTGCACTTACTGCGTTTATTCAATCCCATTCGATGGATTTATTACGGATCACAAGGTGGTTTCATCGGAAAAAAGACATAGGTAGTTACGACGGCGGTAGCCTTATAGGGAGGTAGGTAGGATCCCCACCATTTGACTGGATTCCAGCATTAACCTTATTGTATTACAAAATTTCATCGGGTAGTGGTAAAAGCATTCACTCGTGCATAAAGTGACAAGCAGAATGGGACAAAATATAGACCATGTGGCTCTCCCACCCTTTCATTTTTCTAGTTGTGTTAATAATCTAGCGTTAATAAAAGGTAAATTGAGTCACACTCGACCCGATCCTTCCCGATCCAAATGACTGGATCTCGAATTGCTCCAATTACAACCACCGGAGTAGGATTGACCAAGATCCTGCAACAAGGTTTTCTTCTTGGATCTGTTGAAGTAGAAGTGACCGAGATGCACACGCACAAGTAGGAAGGGGTGAATCACGAATGCACGCTACAGGGAAAAAACAGAGCAACTCTACTATGTACAAAATAGTTGTAGTGAAGCCGGTGTAAGCTTTTTTTTGTATTTTGTTATATTGGTTCGCAGACGATCAATTAGTTAGGGGATGGGAATAATAAGGAGCGACCAACCCGACCCGATTTTGATCGATTACTCGTTCCTTCTTTACCAATTCAATAGGGTTATTTTCTCTACAGATACAGCAGCCGGCTGGAGGAAGAATTCCCTCCGTCATGAGTCAAGAACCTACCAAGACAAATATATGTATTGACCTCAGTTGGATCCATACCTACCTCTGTTTTCTCGTCGGCTAAACGAAAATCTTTCTTGAGAAAGAACTTGGTTGGGGGAGAATACGACTTCTTGCTGGGTTGAGACAGAATATGTCTCGCTTGGTGGAACTAAAACTTGCCTGTGAGAGAGAATACGACTTGTCTGGTCAAGCAGAAAAAAATCCGTCGAATTAATAAATTAATGAAAGGGGAGCAAAGAAAGATCCTTCATTGATTGGTGAAACGGAGTTGGGATTGGTTGAGCGGCGATGGCGGCCTTTTAGTTCTTCAAGTTGATGGTGGTGGTCCAGTCATGCTGTAGCATGATGGAAGCTTTTCCCTCCCCCAAAAGAGAGTTGATCCTCACACATATGAATGTATGAGTCCCTCCCAGTCCTCTCCCTCACCATATGAATAGTGAGTCGATGGCGGCCTTGTGTTCTTCAAGTTGATGGGAGCTTTTGGGGCCCCTACCCCAAAAGAGAGTTGTTCGTCCCTCACACGTTACCTCTCCTCGACCTCATAACCTCATCCAAGTCCCTTCGAGCCTTTTAGTCGAGAGTTCATCCCTCACCCTCACCCGTTAGGGCCTCAACCTCGTAACCTCGGCCGAGCCCCTCTCCTTGTGTCGAGAGTTCGTTACCTCACCCTAACGGGCCTTTAGTTGAGTCCCTACCGAGCCTAACCATATGAATGGTTAGCGTTAACACCCTATCCTCGCACGTCGATGGCGGCCTATTGTCATGAGTTAGTCCCTCTCCTTTTAGTCGAGATTTCATCCCTCACCCTCACCCTCACCCTCACCCTCACCCTACCGGGCCTATCCTCGCACGTTACCTCACCCACATGAATCGGTGAGTCGATGGTAGCCTTATAGTCAAGAGTTCGGCAAGCTCACCCTCACCATATGAATAGTGAGCCCCCTAACGGGTCCTACTGGGCCTCTCCTTTTAGTCGAGAGTTCGACTGGCTCACCCTCACCCTGGTGAAAAGAGCTGCAAGATTGTGCCTGCTCATGTGGAGCCAGAAAATGCAGTGACTTATGTGAAAGCTTTGAGGTAGAAAGGCACTTCGTGGAAGGTCGCAAATAATATGATGAGTTCAATGATGAGAATCGGCGGAAGTAGGCATACATATGTCACAGAAGCTTACAAAAGAAGAAAGGGAGCACGTAGAGAGTAATGTGTGATACTATCACTATACCAGCTAGACAAAGCCAGCTAAGACAGGAAAGATAGAAAGCCGGTGAGAAAAAAACCGGGTCATCCAGTAGGTAAGCGAGCACCGGTTGTTGATGGAGCAGTTTATGTCCTTAGTTATGTCCTTGATTATCGATTTGATCAGCAGGTTTGATACCTAGCGATAAATGACCCAATCCCGGTCTCTGCTGACCTTTGTGAAGAGAGACCCAAATTATGCTTCCATATTGAATCAAGACGTAGTGCCATAGATAGCATCATCTATAATACGCAATCTTCTTAATACGTCTCACTAGTTCCTTGTTCAAGCCCACAGAGTGAAAGCCTTAAGCAATAAGCGATGAAGTGTTAGCCATAAGAGACTAGCCTTAGTCCCATGCCCTATGGACACCTCGAAAGGGCTACGGGTGAAAGAGACTACGTCCCGCCGGCTAGAGGCTTACGATGGCTTCTATAAAATGGTAAAAGGCTAAAGGCTTGTTTACGAGGTGAGCGTCTCGAGTTGGACTTGGCGAAAGGCAAAGGCAAAAGGTGAGAATGTTACGAGCTAAAGAGTCCCTCGGTGAAAGGCGGCATCTCGCTTTGTTTATGAGAGGCTCCCGGCTATGACTCTTGCATCGACTCTTGGATCAAGTACCGGCATCTAAACCCAGGGCATCAACTCTTGTATCGAAACTGACATAGAAACCTCGCATTGAGTGGATCAACACTTGGATTGGCACCCCCTCGGCATCGACTATCGACTATGTTCGACTATAATTATGTTTGGCCTTTTCATTAGGGATTTTTGGGGCTTTGGTGATGGAGGTTGAAGATGAAAAGGTGAACCGGTTTATTCTTTCCCGATGGGAGACTTGGTTCAACCCAGCCAACGGGATAACTTATTTTCCCTATTTCTTCAGGTACTTAACGGCTACTTACTTAATGGCTACCGGCTACTTAACGGCTACTTAAGGTCTTATTACCTTAGGTAGCGAATGCGGAGAAGATATCGGAGAATCAACAAAGGCAACCCTCTACACTTGCTCTGTTGGATGGTTCGATCGCTACTGGTTCCTGGTTCAGAAGCACTCACTGGTCTGGTCCAGTCAATAGGAAGGCTGAATATTCGTTGCGAGCGCCGAAGTGGAGTAGGTTTGACATGCTCGTAAGTAACACGCTAGGCTAGTGCGTAATGTAACATCTTCGTATTCTGTCTGAGAATAGCGCGATTTGAGGGGAAGAAAGAAAGGGCGCATATCTTCCCGAACTAGAACGATTGAGGGTTTCGGAGCATCTTTTCTTTACGATTCATTTGACCAGTGTTTCGATGCTGCTACCTTTGCCGCTGGTGATATCTTTGCTCTCTAAGGTGGTGCTCTCGTTGTTTCCGTAGCTGCTGATAGTTCAATTTGGTCAACTGGATATGACACTGGGTCAAATGAGTTAATAGAAACCGGGTAAACTGCTGGTGTTACTACTGTCGCGGAACTGCATTTCGATCTGTATCTAGAACTTATTAATCAATGACTAGGACTGGAACTGCGCTGCTGGATAAACCGGGTCCTGGTCCTGCTACTCTTGCTCCTTCCTGTGATGTTATTCCCGCCGTCTATACCTCTTATTGCTTTGCTCCCGCGACCCCTCTGCCCTCTATTGGCTTTGATGCCCGCGGGGTTTCGATCCCCAGGCCAGGCTATCTAATTGGAGGGTATGCTCCCGGCAATGGAAGTATATCTGCGACTGGATAATCTGTGTATGGATCTGGAAACGGATCTAAAGACTCTCTCCAAATAATGGATCTGCTACCTTTTCCCGTCCTGTCATCCCTACTTAGACTACTTTCTGGCCCAACCAATCGTAGAGGAGAGAGCTGTGCTCAACCGTATACTTACTTGGCCAATCCTCCTTGATCCTGGACATAGCCTGCTAGGACACTCCGAAGCAATGGGAACAACTACGAATCTTTTTGACAGCGGGGAAGATAGCGAGAGAGGGGCAGATAACAGAACACGGGTGAGAGCTTAAGGTTTAGGCAAACAATCAAGGAAGTAGTAGTGATGGCAAGCACATACTACTAAACCCTTTCATGGTTTGGCTAATCTAAAAGATCTAACAAAGGGAGAACCAAACTAGAATTCTCCAAATTCAAACTAGAGTAAGAAGGTCTACCTAGCAAGAGAGTAGGGCATTCTACCAAGCAAGTTGAGAAGCAATGCTACCTATCCAATCCACACAAGATATAACTTATAACATTCAAGAAACAAGAAACTGACTTTCTTCTTTCAACCCAAGCTTGAGGGGGGAGGGGAGGGATATGAAGCAGTCCTAGCAAGGCTTGCGTTACAGCCTGACGATGCCCTTTGGGCATCCTATCAGGGGTTATTACCTTCACCTTCCCGGCTGGTCCTTATCTCTCCAGCATGGGTCATATGTATGGAAATTTCTGTTGCTTGCTGGGTCCTGAATGTTGTACGATCCTCAAAAGGTGCATCGTAAGTAACGCATCATCCACCAAGTGGAGTAACTCCTGTTCTGTAGGGTGTAAGTGAGTTCGAGGTCGAGGGTTGAGGGTAGAAGCTGTGGTTCCAAATAGGTCTAGGAAGAGTTCGAGGGCTAAGGTTCCTCCGTAGAGGGTTTATTTTGAGGTCGAGTAAGAGGTATAGTTCGAGGGTCGAGGGTATAGGGCGCCTCTAGACAAATTCAAGTTGAAATAAAGCTAAGCATTGGGTGCATCAAAACTTGGATTGACACCTGGCATTGACTTCATTGAGTACCAACATTGAGTGGATTGCCTCTTGGCATTGAGTACCGGCATTGACTCCTGGGATTGCCTCCTGGGATCAACTAAACTACCGGCTATCATAAATGACAACCGGCGGCTATAAGCTATGACTCCTGGCTCGACTAGCTGGCTGTGACCACCTCCTTATCGGCGACCACCTCCTGGCTATGTTTACCACTGGCTATTGGCGAGCTCCTTATCGGTTCCTATAAAGAAAAGAATCCATCGCCACCCGGCATCGAGTGATCATCACCTGTCATCGATTGGCAGCATCGCCTCTTGGATCGACTATTGGCAAAGAGCCCTGGGATTGAGTGCATCTACTAACGGCAACTAGTGGCAAAGAATCCTGTATTTACTATGTTTCCTGGCATCAACTATTGGCTCTCGGCAATGATCTACGGCAATGAGGGTATAAATGGGGGGTATAATAAACTCTTGGCTGACTGGGAATGACCGGTTGGGAATGATTGGGTGTCTGCTTACCTTAAGAGCAATGACAACTGGCTATCGACTTCATTCAATGACTAGCGACTATAAGCAGCACTTCCTAGAGCATTATTCATGCACGGCCAACAATACTTAATGCACTTACTAGAGTTCCACGTTACTCAGACTTCCACGTTACTAGAACTTCCGTGTGACTAGAGGTTCATGCTGACCTTCTAGCTCTATAATACTGCCAACTGGCGACTATCGGATCGACTACCTTCAGCGACTATGACTCTTGGATCGAGTACCGACAGTCCTGTCATCGGGTGATTGAAACCCGGATCAAGTCTCGTCGAAGAGTCCTAGCATCGGCTGCATGGAGTACCCGGAAATTGAGTAGCATCATCATGGAGTAGCATCATGGAGTACAATCATAGAGATACCATCATCGAGTACAAGCCATTGAGTACCAGCATAAACTCTTGTATCGACAGCATGAGTACATCGACGCCTACCTGGATCGACTCTTGTCTCGACTAGCGGCATCAATACCTGGATCGACTGCATAAAAACCTGGCATCGACTAAGACTACCAGCAGCATCAACTCTTGTATCAACTCTCGGCGGACATGCATAGACCGGTGGTTATGGCTCCCTATCATCAACGGGCGGCTATCTATTGGCAAGCATCAATCGGCACCTCCCCTCCTGGGATCGATTCTTGGCTCTAGAAAAGTGTCAATCCTGGATCGAGTAGCTGGATCGACTGCATCGGGTGAATTACCACCTGGCAATCATAGGGAAACGATCTGAAGGGGTATAGTTCAGTAAAGTGATGAGGGGTTCTTTGTCCCCCCCAAAAAAAGAAATTTTAGAAAGAAATAATGGCGAATTAGGTTGCGAAAGCATGCTCGACCACTATTTACCCACCCACCCCAATCCCCGAGGCTTTTTGATAGAACCGGGAGCCCTTTGGTTTGGCGGAGTAACCAAGTAGAGTATTCCATCCGGGTGGATTATTCCCCATTGAGTATGCCCCATTGATGATTGCCCTCCTTGTGGATTATTCCCTTCCCTGTGATTATTCCCCTTCGATGAGCTCAACTTAGTAGCTCACATAATACTCATGCCTGGAAAGTACCTATGCATAAACTTGAAGCTAATCATGTCACATCATCACTAATTGTGTAACCAACATCATCAAATCATCGTCGTGTAACATCATGCATTGCTGGTACCTCATTGCTCGAAGCTCATGCATTACGCGAAGCTCATATCACTCGAACCTCATAGCTCGAAGATCATATCACTCATACCTAATGGCTCGAAACTCATCGAAGCTCATTGTGTAATCGAACCTCTACATGTAAGCTCATCATGTGTCGTGTGTCCTCATCAGCTACATGTCATCTTTGTATTTGTCCAGGATAGGTGGGGCCCCCTGTGCAGAGTAGGCTGGTGCGGGCTGACTGAATATGGTAATGCAAACTTGGACTGAAAAAATCTATCTGGGGAACTTACAGATACTTCCTTCTTTCTTGGGTCAGTTTCGATCCATCTGTCCACTGTACTGCCCACCCCCAACGATGTTCATCAATCTCATCAATCACTCGTAATCGGTGCACTAACATCCTCTACGCGTATGGTCCTCGTGCTATGGGATGTTGCAATGTGATGGGGCTAGGAGTAAAGGTGCAATATGTGAATCGGTGCGCTATGGGCCTCAATCTCAGTTCCTTCCTCATGGTATGTTCTTCGTGCTCTACTAGGTATGGGTAGTAATTGTACTATGTTCCTCGTGATCTACTAGAAATCATGCTATGTGAATGGATTGAAGACAAATCCTTCCTATCGGCATGGATGGCGAACTTTATTAGTTAAGTGGGTGAACCTAATCAGAGCCATATTAAGGTGCAATCCCGGCTTCCTTGAAGGTGAACCTCATTATCAGTTAAGTGGGCGAACCTAATCATAGCCCTATTAAGTGGGGTCCCGCAACCCCGGTTCACTATTCCTCCAGTATTCATGTATATAAAGCAATCAACCGTGAATCAAGTGAGAATGAAATGAAGTGTCGCTCTGCATGCACTAATGAGCTCGTTTATTATATATGCGATTATGCACAAATTGACTAAGTGTAGAATCCGTGTAGCAAAGTGTGCCCTGTGAGTAGGCCCCTCCCTCCTGGTGTAAACCTCCTGGTTTGTTGGGTAATGAGTTTTTTATGGGTATAGTCTATTTTGAATCGGTACCTGCATCCTTCCATCCTGGGCCTAATTTCCTATCGGCTGGCATTTACCGGCGGTAATGAGGGGCGTAAAGGTAGCATGGTATTGACTAGCATTTTTTATTTGCTCCCCCTCCATTTATCTAAGGGGTGGGAGGGAATAGAGATATAAGGGAGAAGAGAGCTTAATCAATATGCTGGTAAGTAAACAACATACATGGCTCAATGTCATCTGGTGGGAACATGGAAACTCACATGTCGGGTTTGCATATGGAATCCATTCAGTGCAAGTAGACCCCGTTCACACGCAAAATCCATTCATTCACTGCACATAGAAGCTGTTCCACTGCGTGCACATAGTTTCTTGTGCATAGCCCCTCTCCTCGGCTCTAGCCCATCTCGAAAGCCTGGCTCTATCCTCTTCCCCTCCCGTTCCTGAAAGGCACTACCTGACCAGTGTGAATGGCTCAACCTAGCCCCTCTCTCTCTGAATGTCTCCTCTATCTGGCCTCTGCTCTCCCTGAGGTGTATTTCTAGGCTTTTGTTGAAATATTTGTGTAGCAGCCACTGTCTGTTGCATATGTTCCTCAAATGGTGAATCTCGACGTATGTAAGCTTTTTCATTGCATCCGGTTGAGGTAGGAAAATAGAATGGTTCCATAGTGTAAAGCTTAGTTAAGCCAGCGGAGTCCCATTGTCCCGTTTAGTCAGTCCGTGGGCACTATCGGTTCACACCCCTAGGTTTTCTTGTTAGCTTAAGTAAGCAAGATCTATTTCAAAAGTAGCAAGCAGCTCCACTAAACTAATGGGCTTTCATTTCACTTGTGTTCTTTTGGTTCGCTATGCGCTTTAGGTGGCCCTATCTGTGTATGCGCTTCTTCCTTCAGTTGACCGACCTCCTTCTGTCCGTTGGATAACCTCCCCCAACCAAACATATAGCAAGCAAGCTCAAGAAGCCCATCCACAATAATCAATCTAGCAAGCGGCGAGGATCCTACTCAACCTCAAAGCAATTGTTGCTGTCCTCCCTGTCTTCATTCTGGTGATTTTCTTATCTTATATTCAGCCTGCCTGTCTTATCGACTGAGGAAGGTCATTGTTTTCCTGCCTATCTTCATTCTTCGACCCGTAAATTTTAACAATCAATGCCAATCCTGGAAGACCTCTCTTCTCCTGCACCCGCGCGTAAGACCTTTCCAGTAAATGCACCCAGGCAATCGTAAGACTGTCCATCCATTTGTGCGTTCATCTCAGAATCCATTCAGTTGGAGTACCAACAGTGCGCCCCTCTCAGAAGATATTCAGTATCAATAAATCAAGTCGATCAAATAAATAAATCACTCCTCGCTTGGCTGACGGCGTACTAATCGACTGTTGAATCTCCTCTTGGGCTTGAGTGCATTGAAACCTGGCATTGACTTCACCGAGTACTAAAATTGAGTGCATCGGGCATCGAGTGAATAAAAACTTGTCATCGCATCAACACCTGGATTGAGTCCTGTGGCATCGACACCTACCTGCTCTCCAGGGCACTAGACCTGCCTTCCTCCTGGGGCTCAGCACTTGGATTGAGTACCACCGGCCATTGAGTACCACCCAACATGCCTCCTCATCGAGTAACCTCCCTTATTGAACCTCCCTCATAAAGTAACATCATTGAGTACCAACCCTCCCTCTTAATATCGCACCTCGCTCCGTTCTCGCACCTTCGTTCACCAAATATGGAACCAGGGGGATTCAGCTATATAACTAACTAGGGGATAATAGATGGACCAACCGCTCTATATAAACCGGGATAGATGGAAAAACAAGTTGTCAATATGAACTAGGGGAGTCAGTTCTATAACTAACCGGGTGATTCTATATGGCCCAAAAATTAATATATAAGAACTAGGGTCTCTATAAGAACCGGGATCTCTATAACAACTGGGGCTAGATGGACCAACAAATTGTCAATACTCCCAGCTTTAGGAGGAACCAACTATATGAACACGTAGTTGGCTCTAACCAGGGGAGTCTAAATGAACAACCAGTCGTGTTTCTCTGAAAGGGAGTTGGCAGGTGTTGATTGAACGGAATGCGGGTATGGTGGATTGACTGAAATGGGCATTTACTGGGTTTAGAATGGGAGACTTGCATATTGAACGGACTGGGGCTGACTGAATGTGGGACCAGGGAATGTGATAATGCGGGTGGATTGTGTATGTGGACGGTATAGAATGGGGTACTGGTATACGAGACTGGGAGAATGCGTATAGAACGGGACATGAATTGAACAACTCTGAGAACTGACTGAATCACAATTGTAACGGATCATTCCTCCTTCTCTGTCGTGTTCAGTTTTGATCTTCCATCCATTGTAATGCCCCACCCCTTTCGAATGTTGTCTGTTTCGTTCCCATCTGGTGGACCTCCTCACCTCAAACTATGTTATCAATATAATCAATCTAATCCAATCAGTGCCTGCTGGTGACCCCTATTGTAAGATGTGGGCGGTTGCATGCGTATTGAATGTGTACTAGGCATTTTTCCTTCCTAGGTTGGACTGGGCGCACTGAATACGAACTGAATGGGCGGATGCATATTGAATGTACTGGGGCTTGAACTGAATGGGGGAATGCATATTGAATGTGGAATCCATACTGGGTGTAGTTATCAGGTGCTTTACGCGTACTGGGCTTTGGATGAGTGGATTGAATGCGGACTGGATAATGCGGGCGGACTGGATAATGCAGATGGAACTGAATGCGGGCTAGGGAATGAAGGGTATGTGAGGTTGTACCCCGATGGATAACTTATCCCTCGATGGGGACAAGCTATTGGGACTGAATTTCCCATATTCATCTTGGGCTCGATGTCCAGTAAAGGCATTGTCATTGATCTCTTGGTCCTTAGGATGAAATACATCAATGAAACCTAAAACTCCCTCTACCACATTGTCGGTAGGACTAGGGTCGTAATCTAAAACTCTATTGTTTTTCATCAATGAATGTACTAGGAAGAAAAAAGGCAGTTTACCCCACCCACAAAGCAGCGTCAAAGAAAACACTTGGAATAGAGGTAGAGGCAGATCGGAAAGAGGTTTGAAATCATATGAGTGGTGGGGCGCCTAACGATAGGTAGCATAAACACAGTACACATAAGCTATGGTGCGCCTATGCTTTCATACTCCCATCCCATTGTTACAATACATAATCGATAGGAAGTGCCCACGTCCTTCCCGTTGCACCTATGAGTGAGTAATAATGCCTACTTTCTAATAATGGGGCTCAATTAAGAATGGTTGGTAGCATATCTGGTTGCAGTAGTTGGTAGAGAAATTGAAGGAGGTGAACCAAAGCAAGCAGCTTACCTATCGAATTCCATTTGGGTTCCACCGGTCGGTCTCATGGTTGGGTTGTATCTTGCAGGAGTTGGGAAATAACCTTATAGTAGGTTAGATAGTTCCGCATAAAAGCAAGCGTAATGGGATGAAAACAAGTTCCCGAGAACGCATTACCTACAGAATTATTTTCTCGATCTCATCCAACCAACCCAGTTGGATTAGCAAGAGCAAGACCAGAATTAGTGACAAAATTACGTATGTTGAAGGAATTGGAATCACAAGCTTAGAATCAGTAGCTTTATTTACTGGAGATTTTGAATGGGCTACAGAAAGCAAACTGAAGAAGGATAATCGGCTCTTTCTGCCTCACGTTCCACAGTAAAGATAGTCAATTTGTCTTCCCAATGCTTCATTGGGAGAAGCTAATTCCAAAGCTCCGTCCAAGCCAGAGGATTCAAGCTCAATAAAACCTGACTCTACCGTGCATAGATGTTGGAATGCTTGCTTCCACAAAGCCCCTTGTGTCTATAGTGTTGCGTTAGAAAAGTATAAGGCATGATGTGAGGAGAAGCATCGATAATCACTGGTCGAGGTTTTGAAGCCTAAGTTGCCTCACTCGCTCATTGGCTTCTTTCGAGACGATAGGAGCCGGGCTCGGAGGCCTGAAGCAGTAACCTTTATTTATAAGGACTTACAGCTTAGAACAACATATCCATTGTGCTCTCGGATAGCTTTCTGTTGTACCTATGGCCTCCTCTAAAGGCATGGTGGGGACTTTACAGTATGCCATGGTTACTTCCCGTACGATTGACTAGGGAGGCCGAGGGTGATTAGACCTCGCTAACTACCCACTTCACTCAGTCATTTGGGGAACACTCTGTATTTAATATATAAGAGGAAGTCAAGTAGTAGTGTATTCAGCCAGGAAGAAAGGCCAAGGTCAAGGTCCCGCCCGGTATGTATAAGCAAGCGCCATGTATGCGGTCGATCGGTCATTCAGGGCGGACCAACCCGGGTTAGTCGAAGTGTTATTATAAGGGGAGCTCTATTCCCTCCAACTCCTACTACCAGGGCCAAAGCCAAAGAAAGGACCAAAGCCCTACCCTTAGCTTGACTCATTGGGCTTATAAGGAAGGCGTAACCTTACCTTTCCTTTGACTAATTAGACTCAAAGGGCATTTCATCATATAAAAGGAAAAGCCCATCACCCGAGAACTTCACTCGCTACCGCTCAAACATGAAATTGACTCGCTACCGCTCAAACAGGGTTATGAAACAAGAGAGCAACGCCCTACCGCTGCTTATTATTTATCTTTCCTCTCCCGGTGGTCGAGCAACTAAAGTTCCTCTGCATTTCTTTTTTTGCCCAACCAGCGTATAGCGGTATACGTAAGGCCTACAACCAGAAGACGTTTACCAGCAGTATGCCCGGAGCCACACTTAATAGCCTAGACCCATGTTTCTGCCATTCTCGTGCTATTCGACCACTGGTATAACCGCACTGTCAATTGAACTTTCACTCGGTCCTGACTAAAGGGCTCACTTATAATGAGAGGGCCGGCCCGAACTAAAGGGCTCACTCGAAGTGGTAAAGGGGCAGTCAATTCAATTTAAAGTCATGCCCCTCTGCCGTTGAAAAGTTCCCCTCAAGTGTCCTAGTGCTAGAAATGTTGATGCTATGCGTACGAATATAGCTACATATGGTGGTTATAGCGGTCAGATCCCTGTACGTACAATTGGGAGTACAGTTGATCCTAATGATGTGTCTATGGGCCTTTGAGTGAAGTGTATCCTGAGCTGGGATAATGCTCCAGATAGTGAAGATAGCTGTCGCTTGAGTGGTCTCTGTGGTCTTAGTGTTGGCGGTTGCCTGCTGTGTGTAGGTTCTCGTCGAAGGTGCGTGACGATGGATGGGTTGATTGGCTAGGTGGTTCGGGAGAGAGTTCAAGTAGGTGGCGATTGTCAGAGTGATTGCACCGGGGCTTAGGATTCTATCTATCCGGTGATTGTTGGTGGTTGGATCTTCCCGAACGAGGCCTCAGGTTAGGTCCTAATATCTATCTCTCTTTGGCCCCAGGTTAGGTCCTAATATAGTATAGAATATATTGGTTGGGAATCTGATTCGGGATTTGGCTATATAAGAAAAGGAAGGTGAGCGGGAATGAATGGTATTGGGGAAAGGTCCTGAGAAAGGAAGGTACGTATTTGGGAATGGTAGCCGAATCCAACCCGAATGCTCCTACCCACCCCTCCCCGAATCCCATCAGGCGAAGGGAGGGTTGGTTTCGATCCGTGTTCGTACAAGGGATATCGAGTCATCATGATATTACTTGACTTATGTACGATTCACTGGTTTGTGTTCGTACATATCGAGTCATTATGATATTACTCGACTTATATACGATTCACTGGTTTGTCGATTTTGGTTCTTTTTTATTTCATTTCAGGAGGTAACTCGCTCGACCACCAGGAGATGAAGGGACTAAGACCGCGGTATGTACACCCTTTGGTGAACTTTTCGTAAAGCTTCATTTACTTTGGTTTTTCTAGCTAGTTTATTTCCCTTCAATATCTTAGTTGTGTTATTTTTCATAGTCCTCCTCCTTCCTAATTATGTATATTAACTATTGTTATTAGGGATAGAGTGAAATTTTTTACTTGGTTAGTTAGTTAGCCCTTATATTCCTACCTGATTAAAGCCTCTCAATTTTTTGTTCAACCTCCTCATAGGAACCCACCTTACATTCTACCACTTCTATCCTCATTATGAAATTATATATTATAGTAGGCCTTACTCATATTACATTGGCTCCTACACCCATGGATTTCTTATTTGATGCTATGGATTGTTTCTTAGAATAGACCATTGATGCCCTTTCCTCCACTTAGATATCTAGGCAGGCTTCTTTAACTACTATGTTTAAGGGTAATCCTAATTTAATAATACCTAGTGAGTTTTAGTATTATATCCTTGGCCGAGAAACTTTACCCCAATATATTTTGGATAAAGTAGAGATAGAGACCATAATGTTGACCTTACTATAGTATGTAATGTATCACTCTACCCTTAAATAAATGGCCTACTAAGCCCTTTATATAGAGCAGCCACTACCCAATGTCACTAGATCATCCCCTTCACACCAGGTTGATTTATAAAATCATGCTACTAGGTTTTATATTCCTAACCTTAGAACATAAGAGAAGGTTCCTATACACCCCTCTTTATAGACTACTTCTCTAGTTATTATGAGCATTGTAGCATCTCTCAAGAACTTGACCAGCCAAATAGCTACTATACTCACACAGAACCTAGATCCAAACCAAGTACCTATACACCCTCCTCTTTTTCTCAGTAAGCTTGGTCCCTCTACAACTCATGCTCCTATTGGTCATGCTTTTGTTAGTCCTCCTTATTATGATATTGACACTATTGCATACGGCTTCTCCTGCTCCTGACCGTGATGTTTTTGGTTCTCCAAAGGCTATGCGGCCTCTACTACTCGTACCTCTTCCCTTCCCTCTACTGTTAATGCCTCCACTTACTACTAACATATTTATTAGGGCTGCTGGTGGGACTGTTTCTCTCTCTGCAACGGGTGAATATGCCTCTGCGACCTCTATCGCGGCTTCTACCTCTAATGCTATTGGTGTTGGTTCGCCCCGATCAACTGGATATGAAATGACTGCGGAATCAACGGCTTACTCAACTGGCTCAACTGACTTAACAGGATCATCGGTTATCCATTCGTTTCCAACCAACCCCACCCCGCTCCGCCACAACATGCAACATGGATTCTTCGCTCCTTGTCCGGTAGACACCGCCATGTTCCGCCCCGCCACACAAAGTAGCCCAATATGTTAATGGGTCCATCCATTTCTCCTTTACCTCTCTCTCAGATAAGAATGAAATAAGAAGAAATGCATAATTACATATATAATATATGGATTTTCTAGTGTAATGAAATCGATCATGAATGCATAATTACATATATAATATATTGAATTGATGGCGGCGATGGCGGCCTGTTGTTCTTCAAGTTGATGGTGGCCCCCTTGTCGAGAGTTCGATTCCTCACCCTTGTTATTCTCAATTTCGATATGTTGGTGATGCTACTGGTAGCTAAGCTATTGGCTCTGCTGATGACTATGTATCAACTGGCTTTGTTCACTTTGCAACCACAATTGGCTCTCGATCTACCATTTATGCTGGTGAATCAATTGGATCAACTGCTCCTAGGACTGGATATCGATATGGAAATGGAACTACTAAATAAACAACAATATCAACTGCTATAGGTGCTAGTGGCGGATCAATTGGTTACTTCACCACCTTCCCTAATTGGTAAACCACATATGGATTCGCTCGAACTGGGGCTGGTTCTGAAGCTTATGAATCAATGGGTTATGACACTCGAACTGTAGGATTTGGGACTGCAACAGAAAAATAATCAATTGGCTATCTAACTGCTGGAAGGGATGCTGTTGCGTATTAAACTACTGCACGTGGTGCTGCTCGCCTTGGTGCTTGCCCCTCTGCTTCTGGTTCCAGCACAGGGTATAGAGAAACAAACTGGTTCTGCTCGAACTGCTGCTAGAGTGATAGGGATAGGGGTAGCATCTTCTAATAAGAAGGCAACCAAAGAGGCAGCCCCAGTATCATACGCAAGGATAGCGGTAGTAGGATGTGCAAAAACCCGGAACACCATGGGATGTGATAAAGTAGGAACAAGGGGAATATACCAAAATCAAGAACACGCTATGCTAAGATCTGAATCTACTAAATATACAGATGCTTCATCAACTGCTTTTTCAACTAGAGAAATCGGTGCTTCTGCTGGTCAAGAAGCAGATCCTATAGAAGGAACCAAGCGAAGGGATGCTAGGACTACTACTAGTGGGTATGCTGGCCCGGATGCTGGCTCTGTTGTTGTTGGTGCTTATTCAATGGGTTCCGGATCGACTACCGGTGCCTTTGCTTTTGGGACAGGAAGAAATGCTACAGGCTTTGCGACTGTATGGTGCTACTGAAATTGTGGCTTAAGCTTATTTTTACACTATCTCTATCTCTGCTACTGACTCTGCTGCTTCTGGATCTACTACTGGATCATTTGCTGGATCAAACTAAAAAACTGCCATTGGTGCTGGTTCTTCAACAGATGCTTCCACCTTGACTATTGCCTCTATCCTTGCTTCTGATGCTACTAATAATGGTTGTGTTCGAACTGGTTGGTGTTGTTGGAACGTATTCTTTGAGGCATAGTAGTATAGCTGGAAGGCGTAGTATAGCTTGGCTTTGTGTCTGTATTACTGGCTTTGTCTGTATGGCTTAGTTATATGGCTGGACTTGCTGGCTTTGGTGCTGGTCCTATCCTATTAGTTAAAGGCCACCCTTTCATTCGTGAATTTCCCATCTCGATGGACCAGGCTCATGCTCGTGACCGGATAGACAAGCCACCTTTAAGTACTGAGTTTACCAGTTAAATACCAGGTTCACGTAGGATAACTCAATAGGCCACATTCGCATCTCTCTATATACTCTTGATACCCGACCTTTTTTTACTGAATTTACCATTCGTTTGCTCAGTTCAACGATCAATTAAGCTTTCATTCGATACGCGCTACCCTTGAACTAGTGAATTTCCCATCTGGATAGGCTGCACTATCTATCATCTTGATACCCCACCTTTGCTTACTGAAATTCCCACTTTAAGGAAGGATGGCTCACCTGAGGTAGGAGGGTACATAACCCATTTCAATTTTTGATTCCTGTGGGAAAGGGTTTATTAGGATAGTTGGTGGGGACTTTTTACACGCAAATAGATAGATAGTGACGCAATTTTATTGATAGCGCCTAGAGACAGAGTATATGACCCAGACATCGGTATGAAATTTGTTAGTTAACTAAATTCCTGAAGTGCATAGCTAGACTATAGTATCTTTCTTGACCATGTGCAACATACTCTTGGGAACTATAGATTTCCTCCCCTTTGGTAAGGATTTTATTGAGAGGAACCATAGGGTACAAGGTGAAATTCCATTAGTAAGTGAAAGAGGGAAGCATTCCATCTGGAATGGAGAGGAAAGGTTGATTCTTGGTAAGTGTGGTTAATACCAACATGAGTCAATGGCATTTATGGTTTAACGATGGCTATCGTCACTCCCTTCAGTCAGACAGGTAAGGTGATTGCTCGTGAAATGGATATGGGGCCTTTTCTTGGTTCTTTATGGTTGGATTGCTCTTTTCGATGGCATGATGGGTTTGAAGGGCCGATAGCACCCCAACTTTGGTCAGACAGGATAGGGGACAGTCCCTTGATAATGGTTTTACAACGTGGTTTCTTGCTTGGGTCATTCGACGAAGTCTCCTTCATTGGCACTGATCTTTTCCTTCATTCCTTTTCCTTGTATCGGACTATTAGAGTGGGGGCAGTTTACCGAGCTAATGAACTTGAACCAGTTGACCCACATCTGAAAAAGTGCTACTGTCGAGAGCAAAGCTAGCACCAGCAGCAATAACAACAGAAGCAAGGGTGCCAGAGGAGGGAGTAGCAGGAGCATAAGGTAGCAGCTATAGTATGGGCGGCTAAGACAAAGATAGGGGTAAGAGCATTAGGTAAAAAGAAGTAACAACAATATACTTTACTATTGGATAACTTGTTCCAAAGCCATATGGCGGATACAGAGCCAGTGAATCAATACACAGTTCTGCCACCTCGATATGATCATGATCCATTCTAGCAAAGCAATTGGATCTAATCTGACGATCAAAGTTGCATCATATAGTAAATCCTCCCGATTTATCCCTTCACAACCGAGATAATAAAGTGCATTTTGATCCCATTTGGATCCATCTCATGCTAGACCTCACTTCACTGTAATATACGGTTTTGGTCCACTCCGGAGTGAAGGATTTGGGCCGTATTTGTGCCTATTTCAGTGGATCTCAACACACTCTTAACGTGATTCGTTTGGCTCTCAGTCAAGTTCCTTACACACCTATTAATATTCCTGATCTAGCTACGATTCTTATTGTTTAGAGGTGTTATCACAGTGTGTCTCCTTAATTACCTGGTTCCTGCCTAGCCCCCTTATTCTTATCATTTGTTTTGCTCATGCTATTGCTCGGGGTGGTTCTTTACATAATTCTATTCATTTTTCTTCTTTTTTGCTACGAACATCGTTTGGTTACTGTGATCCTGTTCTTACTCCAATCAATCCCCTTAACTCCCATCTCTTTATAATTTTCTAGCAGCGCTTTCGTCCAAATAGTGTTTGTTCAGGTTTGAAAGATGTTTATCCACCCCTACTGGTTCATTTTCCTTGTTGACCAGGTGACCTATTAGTATCCATCTTGGAGAGTTATTAGTAGGGAAGGGATAGCTCCAGCGGGGGTGGGGGGAATTAATGGGCTCCTCTTTTGCCTAAGGCTAGTGGTAATAGGGAAATGACTTATGATGTGCCGCTTGTTAGAGAGTCATAGCCCGTTTTATATCCACTTATATATTCAGTGCCTGTTCTTTTGGATCCTCTTGATTCAGATCGATATCCATACCCTAGATTGAGACTGAGTTGGAGTTGGACCAGTTCTAGCTTCCCTTCCTTTTCCATAGCTTGTTCCAACCCCTTAGTCAGTATATTTAGATCCTACGCCATATATTGACCAGATTCCAGGAGCAAGGAGCAAAGGTGACAGCCAAGGTGAAAGCACTAGTTTCATCAACAGAGGAAGAACTTCCAGTTCCATTTATTCTAGCGGCATCAGATCCGAATGCAGATTTAGATCCAATGCCAGCAGTCGCGGATGGAGATCCAATAGCAGCATCTGAACTGGGGTCTAGAGCGGAAGTAAAAGGAGCAAATGTAGCATCATAGATAGACATGGGCTAATACAGAGAAAGCTGGGGTACCACCAGTAGCAAGACTAGTGCCTGCATCCTTGCTCGTTCCAGCATCCCTTAGCGTAGGCGTAGTTCCAAAGCCAAATGTTGCAGCAGCACATGCATCTGAAACTGGTACTTGATCCTTGGGAAAAGAAGACTGAACATCAGGAAAATCTAGAGGCCTTGGCGCAGACGCAAGATTGGAAAGGTGATCACCTGTCACTGTTTTATTTACTTATGAATTAATTGCCTATTAATTCTAAAAAAGAATCGAGCCTTTATGAAAAATAGGAGTGAGTGAATAGATAGTAGGCATTCTTGAATAGACCTGAAAGAGAGCCCTAGCATCCCTTGGTCTTAGGGTCGCTGGTGGTCATCACAGAGAGTAAGGTTTCAGGTAGTAGGTAACGTGGTGTTAAGTTGGGGGTAGGCATTGGGAATAGGACTATTAGCGGCGTTCATACAGAAGCTTGGGTGTACCCATAGCATAGATTTAGGCTGTAAGTGTAGGATATAAGGTAGGGTGAGTGAGGTGGGAGGTTATTATGTATCCCCTCACGATAGTGACTGTTCTCTGCGAATCTTTCTTTGGTCCTTGTATCGATGGTACCAAGTATGGGAGAGAAGGTTTATAGTAAAGGTTGGTGTTAATTCTTAATTAGAGGAGTTTGAGGAAAGGACGGTGGATGGCGCTCAGAGACACACTTATAATAGTATGAATCCTTCGGTTGGCCCTTGCCCTCCTCGACCTCATAACCTCAGCCGAGTCCCTTAGGTCCTATTGTTAGGAAATCGATTACATTCCTTATATTTCGCAATAACTTCAGTTGTTCTGGCGAAGGTTGATGCTTCCTGTCGAAGTAGGATGGTATATGCGGTATTGTGAATGGTGGCGTAGATATATTGGGTGGCTCCTCTTATGGGAGAGGTATTGAGGACCTTGTAGTTTAGGTTAGATCCTTGCCTAAACCTTCATCCGCCTGCCTTGAGATGGTGCTAAGTTCTGGCTCTGATGATTTCTTTATACCTCCAAAGATTTTATCTCGAATAGGTGTAAAGTAGCGAGGAGGAGTCGAGTCCTGATAGGCTCTAAGTGGGAGTTTCAGGTATAAAGGTATAATGTGGTTCCAATGTAACAATGTGCATTCAATTTGTGTTCAAGTGGGCTTTCATGTTGCATTTTGGGTTCAAATAATTCAGTAATCGGAGCTTATCCAGATTTGGGTGTGATCCCAGCCAGTTGGTCATGCTACTTTGGTGAATGAGCTATCGATCGGCCAGAGTCCTGATCTGTCTTGGAAGCGACCCTCCTCATTATAGTCTTTGGGCCCTAGAAGCAGAGATGGGAGAGGCAGTAGCATATCCAATAGCACCATCAGTAGCATATCTAGTAGCTTATCCAGTGGACTAAGTCGCAGGAGCAAGACCACCAGCTTACCGCATAGCACAGGTCCAGCTACGAGGTACGCATAGCACACACAAACATACCTAGCTACAGAGGGACCACTAACTCTACATGACTCTGCTTGCTGGTGGCATGGGCCCCGTAGGGACCTATCAGCAGCAGGAGCCATACCTACAGCGGAGTGGAAGGAGGCCTCAGGGACATATAAGCATCTTCTGGTGGCGTGAGAATGCCCTAATCTATACGCAGGCATGCATACCTACCCTACTTGTACCTAGACCCATAGGCATACACCAAGGACCTACCTGAGGTATTTATCTGCCTATGACTAAGCTACCCATACCACAGGGACCTAAAGAATAAGCACGGGCTATAAATAAAGGTCCTAATCCAGTTATAAAGAAATCAAGGGCCTAGCCCATCATTCCATAACCAATTCGAGATCAAGGCCTATTCCAACTACATCTACTAATTCTACTGAGTCAACTGAATCAACTACTGAATCAACCACTGAATCAACGGCTTAATCTCCTGCTGATGTATAAACACTAGCAAGATAAACACTAAGCTAAGAGAAAAGCACTAGGTTGGTATAATAAGCACTTGGTAGAAACACTAGGTAAAGATAAGCGGTCCTAGGTTGGTGTCAGCACTAGGTTGTTAGTGTTACCGCCTCCTGAGGCTAGGGGCCACTTACTTGGGCAAATATGCTAGATGAAATTCCAGATTTCCCAGAGCTACCTGAGAGGAAAAAGAAGGTAGCTAGAGCATCCATCCCTGGGTATCACTCTTCCGCACGGGCTACTATTACATCAGAGCTATCTAGACAGCGAGAGGGGAGGGCTCCAGGTCCACATGTTCAGGAGCTTTACATTGTCAGGTGACTAGGGCTTCAGATGGCATCTTATATAGACACTATCATTACGTGTCCTGAGCAGTTACAGAGGTTTTCCACCTACTCCAGTTCGATACACTTTTCTGACGCCATGGGGAGAGATGAGTCCCACACTTGAGGATGTACATTATATTTTGGGCCTCCCCATTAGAGGCGAGCGGGTTCAGAGCTACTCATTACGGGCAGGTTCAAAGCTAAGTACTTCTGAGCTAATTACGGGTTACTCTAAACCTATAAACCGATGAGCTAATTACGAGTTCAGAGCTACCTCGCCTAAGTACGTGCGACGATCGAGTAAGACGGCTAGACTCTTTAGAATTTTTATTGCGGAGCTCGGGTAGGAAATATTGTGCTGCCTCTCTCAAAATGGGATGCAGTCAAGGAATATTTGTACGTCTATATAAGGTGGCGGCCTAACTACTCCCATTCATCTAAAGTGATGTCTGATTGACACAACGAAAGATTACCTTGTAGTTCGAGAGGTTTCAAATGATTTCTAAAAATTGCATTATTTGGGAGTCGCTAACGCAAGGTTATACCTTTCTTGCCCTTCTTCCCATTCCTTATGTCATGGGAGCAATTCTTCCATCGTTACTTAGTGGGTGGGGGGGTGTGAAAAGGTCGAGGCGGGTGAGAGAACACATATCTAAGGAATAAAACAAGGTTTTTTGTTCAAGAGGGCCCTTTTCAACATGGGGGGGGCGGCCCTATCTTTTGAAAGCAGTAAAACTTTTGGAAAAGAGGGCAGGTGGGGCAGGCATTTCAAAGCGTTCCCATTCACTGATTCATGCAGAACGACCCCGGCCCCTGGTCGAGCGGTCGAGTGCCCTTTGAAAATATAGATATAAAAAGGCATAGGAAAATGAAGAGTTTAAGCCATTGATACGGAACCACCTATAGGAGAGTCAGTAGCTTGCCTAGTTTATCCAGACCCATGAGTAGTACCAAGTGCAGTAGATCCAGGTGCAGGAGCAGATTGAGATCGATTTCTAGATGCATCACGCCCAGGATCCTTATTGAAATACCCGTTATCTCGCCCAGCATCTCCTTGAGTTCAATAGCCATAGCCCGCTGCTTCCATTCGCGCGGTTCATACTACTAGCCTGTTCCGACTTCTTGCACATGCTACCTGTTACGATTTGGGGTATATTATAAAATGTTCCAACTTTCGGAGCACATGGAGCATTTGAAGCATCCCAACCACCATCTCCCATTCCAGTTCCAGAAACAGATCCAAATCCAGTACCGGATGCCAGTGATTAATAACCCGTTAAAGCAGAGACAATCCCAGAGCGAGCAGCAGTTTACCTTGTATAAATGAGCATTCGAACTTAACGGCCTGATGGGCGAGGTGAGCCATCTGCTTAATTTCATGGGGATGAAATAATTAGCAAGGTGAAGCATCCGTCCATCCTAATGAAACATAAGAAATTAACAGCCTGATTGGCGAGGTGAAAGTGGTGATGTTGGTGGTGAACAACGGCTTATGTTTATTGGTCATCAAGTTCAAATGCTCCCATTACCATTATAGTCAATTCCAGAAGTGGATCTAGTTGGCCAAGTGGAAGCAAGAGGTGATTCTATTTGCGTGAACAGTTTCTCATACCCCATCCAGGAGGGTGGTTAGAAGTGACGTGATTCAACGTGTTTCAACAGTTATCATCCACCAAGCCCAGTTGTTCGACGTTACCTGGAGCTTATTTTGCATAAACAGTTTCTCATACCCCATCCTAGGAGGTGTTGATTCCCTTGTTGAGCCCCAGTCCGCCATTCAGTCAGCCCGCTACAGCCAACGCTATACTGGGGTCCCCCGTAAACCCCCCTATCCTGGACAAGTACCAGGATGAAAAATATGCTTATGTGCTGCTTGCCGGTATCAGTCGACAGAGGGGGGGACAGATGATGTTGGATGCGAAGGTGTGCCCAAGCAATTAGTGTCTGATGATGGAATTCATTTCCAAAATGATATTTTCTAGGAATTATCATTCTTTTGAGGATTGACCCATGAGTTTTTCACCCCTTACTATCTAAAGTCAAATGGCCAAACTGAGGCTGTAAACAAGGTCATAAAAACCATGTTACAACGGACCATTAACAAGAACAAATATAACTGGCATCACATGCTATTTTCCACTCTCTGGGCTTACAGAACTTCTGTTCAAACTATAACCAGGTTTTTCCCTTTCATCTCGTCTACAGTGTCGAGGCAGCGAAATCCCTCCATCCCTTTTCGCTATGCTCTGCTTGCTTGTAAGACCGTGTAAAAACCAAATATACGCGTTATCTCTCCCTCGTAGCGGATTCAGGGTTATCACGCGTAGCTCTGCCGGCTGGCTTGTCTGCTTGGTTATCACTTACGCGTAGCTATGCTTTCTGGCTTGCCCTATATTTATTCCCCTCAATCGGTATTAGTTACAAAAAGGATTTCAACACGGGACTTACAGGACAAAACTTTCGATATTCTAATCAAAGGAGATATCCTGTCTTGTACTATGAATAATAGCGGGCAAGGACTTTACGGAAGGTCCTGCTCATGTAAGGTTAAGCTAAGGTCCTGAAAAGGAAAGGACCGGGCGGGATACAGAGCATGTAAATGGTCAAGCTGGGGGAAAAGGCTTTCTGTCAGGCCTGTGGGGGAGGGAATACTTCGTGACAGCCCAGTCGCTCAATGGGCAGCCGGAGAGACTTCTGCCTTGACAAGAAGGAAATCCTTACGGATGCACAGGAGGATAAAATAGGAAGAGAATAACCCTTGAAGCTACAGAGCGGAGAAGGCAGAGAAGGATAGAATGCAGAGAATAAAGGATATAATATTCGCAAAGGAGCGAAGAGGCTGCTGGTGTGGTTGTGGCTAGGGGTTGTGCATGGATGGCTGGTTCGGATCCTAGACGAGATGAAAACCAACCAATGATGCTACGGAGTGGAGGAGAGAATGTATTTGCTCATAATATCATATTCGTGCCGTCCCCAAAAACCTAAAGGAGGGAGATAGTGCAAGGAGGAATATCCCATTATTTACGATATTTCGTGAAACGTCCCAACCGAATTAACCCTAGCGCAAGGAGAGAATACATCATTTACGGTATTTCGTGCAACTCTTTGTTCTGGGACATGCTCCTTCTATTCTACTACTATAGCCCCTCAAGAAATATAAAGCGTTTATGTGGTGTGGGTGATTTTATCCTTATTCTCTCTCTAGTTACTTTATTATACGTAATTACATATATAATATATGCATTCATTCACTCTCTATCGATCGAATCTGGTCTTACACATATATCATTCCTCACCATATGAATAGTGAGTCCCTCACCATATGAATAGTGAGTCGATGGCAGCCTTATAGTTCTTCAAGTTCCTATCTTTTGGGGCCCCTCCCCCGAAAGAGAGTTGTTGATGGCGGCCCTCACCATATGAATAGTGAGTCCCTATTGGGCCTTTAGTTGAGTCCCTCACCTCTTTGGGGAGGTGAGAGATAAATCGATGGCGGCCTTTGTCGAGAGTTCGACAAGCTCACCCTACTGGGCCTAACTATATGAATGGTTAGCGTTAACACTCCTCTCCTCGACCTCGTAACCTCAGCCGAGTCCCTACGGGCCTTTTGGTCGAGCCCGATGGCGGCCTTTAAGTCGAGCCCCCTACCGGGTCCTATCCTCACATGTTTCCTCACCCATATGAATCGGTGAGTCCCTCTACCTCGTAACCTCGGTCAAGTCGGTGGCGGCCTTATAGTCAAGAGTTCGGCAGGCTCACCCTACCGGTCCTCACCATATGAATAGTGAGTCCCTACTGGGCCTCCGAGCCTTACCATATGAATAGTGAGTCCCTACCGGGCCTCTCCTTAATAGCTGAGCCCTGCCGGGGGCATGATGGCGGCCTTTAATTGAGAGCCTTAAAAAGGGCATCCTCTCCTGTTAATCGAACATGCTTACGCATCCTTATGGTCGATCAGCCTTCCGGCTCCTTGCCCGATGCAGACAAGCAGGTAAACCTCACTTAATGGCTGCGATAGCGGCCTGTTTTTCTTCAAGTTCCTATATTTTGGGGACCCTCCCCCGAAAGAGAGTTTTTGATGGCGGCCCTCACCATATGAATCGTGAGTCCCTACCCGGCCTTTAGTCGAGTCCCTCACCTCTTTGGGGAGGTGAGTGATAAATCGATGGCGGCCTTTGTCAAGAGTTCGGCAAGCTCACCCTACCCGGCCTAACCATATGAATGGTTAGCGTTAACACTCCTCTCCTTTACCTCGTAAACTCGACCGAGTCCCTACGGGCCTTTTGGTCGAGCCCGATGGCGGCCTTTTAGTCGAGCCCCCTACCGGGTCCTACCGGGTCCTATCCTCACACGTTACCTCTCCTCGACCTCGTAACCTCGGCCGAGTCCCTCGACCTCGTAACCTCAGTCAAGTCCCTCTCCTTTTTAGTCGAGTGTGCTAACGCACCCTCCGGACCTCTATTTGAAGAAAATAGAGAGAGAAATCCCTCGAACTCGTAACCTCAGCCGAGTCCCTAACGGGCCTCACCATATGAATAGTGAGTCGATGGCGGCCTTTATCGAGAGTTCAGCAAGCTCACCCTACCGAGCCTCGACCTCGTAACCTCAGTCGAGTCCGTTGACCTCATAACCTCGGCCGAGTCCCTCGACCTCATAACCTCAGTCGAGTCCCTCTCCTTTTTAGTCGAGTGTGCTAACGCATCCTCCGGACCTCACCTCTTTGGGGAGGTGAGTGATAAATCGATGGCGGCCTTTGTCGAGAGTTCGACAAGCTCACCCTACCAGGCCTCACCTTTTTAGGGAAGGTGAGCAATAAATCCCTCACACATATGAATGAGTGAGTCCCTACTGGGCCTCAACCTCGTAACCTCGGCCGAGTCCCTCGACCTCGTAACCTCAGTCGAGTCCCTCTCCTTTTTAGTCGAGTGTGCTAACGCACCCTCCGGACCTCACCTCTTTAGGGAGGTGAGAGATAAATCGATTGCGGCCTTTGTCGAGAGTTCGGCAAGCTCACCCTACCGGGCCTCACCATATGAATAGTGAGTCCCTACTGGGCCTCCAGGCCTCACCTTTTTAGGGAAGGTGAGCAATAAATCGATGGCAGCATTTTAGTCAAGCGTGCATTAGCACCCTTCGGGACTACTATCGAGAGTTCGGCAAGCTTACCCTCACCCTTATGGTCGAGCGGCCTTACAGCTCCTTACCCGATGTGGACAAGCAGGTAAACCTCCTCAAATTTGAGACGGCAAAAGGGACGGAGTCACTCTATTTTCCAAAACTATTTACCCACCCACCCCAATCCCCGACTACTGGCTGGTTTGGCCAAGGAAAGAAGTAAGTATACTTCGTTACACTAAGGAAGGCTAAGGCTTGACAAGGCGGGGGTGAGTTAGCGGAGGTTACCATTAGGACAGCCATCTCCTTATATTCCATACTTTAGCCCATCAAGAAAAGGAGGCGGGGAATACTTACATAAGGCATGGCTCCCAGTAAGGCCTTTAAAGTCATGTTCGGGGTGAATACTGTAAGGCCTTTCAAGGCCCTATTTGATGGTGAATCCTTCCTTCGTTCGAAAATAAGGCCTTGAAAGGGCCTCCTAAGCCCTTTTTTCATGAAATATTGACCTTGAAAGGTAGGTCTAAGGTCTGATTTTGAAAGGCCTATCTAGTAGGGTTGGCGAAAGGTAGGTCTTATCCCCTGAATGAAAGGTCAATCCTTCTAAGATAAGGTCCTAAAAGGCGAAAGGTAAGGAGAATAACCAACCCTTATGCTCAGGTAAGTTAATCACCTGAGCTCTGGTAAGGTTATCCCTTGAGCAGAGCTCAGGCCTTGAAGGGAATAAATATAAGTAGCCGCCGGAAATAAAAGAACAAGTCTTTCGATTCAACCAGCCCAACAAGGTTGGTTAAGTGAACCCTATCGGTTATACCCCCCCTATAGTCGAGGGGAAGGTAGGTATCAGTATAACCTTGCGAACTCTTCAAGTCATTATTTATAAACTCAAAGGAAGCCTTTACGGATAACCATTTAATTTTCGAATATCCGAGAGAGACTTCACCCAATAGATGGGTACATAAAATGGAAATATTGGAACACGAAAATATCTCATATACCGATACAGACTACCCATTTCAATTGTTATGGTTCCCAAAATATAATACCTATACGCGTTCCCAAGTTTTGATCGATATCCGCGGAGTTGATTATCCCTCTCGAAAACGAAGATTTGAAGCGGTTTATAATTCACCAAGTACTCAGTATAACCCACACATTCGTGTACAAACCAGTGTAGACGAAATAACACGAATATGTCCGATAGTCAGTCCATTTCCATCAGTCGGCCGATGGGAGCGAGAAGTATGGGATATGTCCAGTGTTTATTCCATCACTCATTCGGATCTACGCCGTATATTAACAGATTATGGTTCCGAGGGTCATCCATTACGAAAAGACTCCCCCCTGAGTGGATATGTGGAAGTACGCTACGATGATTCGGAGAAACGTGTGGTTTCTGAACCAATTGAGATGACCCAAGAATTCCGCTATTTTGATTTTTCTATTCCTTGGGAACAAATGGCGCGTAGCGACGGATCGGATAATGAATAATCTAGGGCGGGCGAATAGATAGGAAATGCTTGAAATACCAATCATCGAATGTGGAAGTTTCGATCAAGATATTCGAGGGAGGGTGGGTGAAGTAAAGTAATCGAGCGATGAAATTATATATCCTAGAAGGAATTCTTTCACCTCCCTTCATATATATAGGTGGGCTCTCGCTCTAGTATCTCTATTCCTGCCTGTGATAAAAGAAAAAAAAAATGCCTGCCTATGTAGGGTTTTCCACTCCATTTTTTTGTGGAAGAAGAGAGAGGATATGGGTGGCTTCTCTTCTTATGTAAAAATTCCCTACTCGATCAAAAGGAAGGGGAACATTTAGCATGGAATGGAATGGAAATGACGTAACCAAATATGGAATGGAATTGTTCTGAGCGTTGTGCCATTCTCTCCCTTCCAACCCTTCTTTATTTATTTTCTACCCTAATTCACGCTAAAACTACTAAGAGAGGCATCTAACTAAGTAATAAGCGGATGAAATGACTAACTAACGAAATTAAGGCACTGCTCCGACTGCCCGAATGCATGCGGAGGGAGTAAGAGGAAGGAAGTAGGAATGTGGCTCATCATAGAGATTTGTTCTCAGACACCAGGACCGCCATTTATCTAAGGAAAAATCTTAGCTATTGTTCTTAAATCGTAGGACCGCCTACTTCATGTTGCACCGCATGTTGCACCATCACAAAATTCATTATCGAATCACCTACTCCTTCCTCTCTTACGGCCGGATAAAGCTTCTGGGAGAGTGTATTTATTTATCTTTCTCTCCAGCTGAGACCTTCTGTAAATAAATGTTCCACTGCATGCATATCGGGCAGGAGATCAAAGACAGGGATACTACCTACCTCACTGCGACTCCGTCCCCTCTCAGTAAGCTAGCTAGATGAATTTTTTTGGGTCACTCGGGCCTTGCCTTTATTAGATGATGGGTTACTAAAATGATTGTTTATTTATTCAATTTGGGTTCTTCCGAAATCTGATTGACCAAAAGATGATTGACACGTGAAAATCACCCATCTACCGGTTCGACTGCCTATTGAGGCCTAATACATTGATTGTTCCAATCGAGGGGAGGGAATGGGTTTGAGATGAACGATATTCCGAAAGCGGAAGGAAATGGGGATGGATATGAGGAATTCACTTGGTCTGGTCAAGGAGCCCGCTCTGGTAAGTTTGGGATTGGAAAATGTTCTCATTCGTTGATAATGAATTATGATTGATGCTTTTGTTACTGATCCTAATATGAAAAATCTAGATTAGGGGTCGGTCTTATTAATTACTTACCTGCGGGTGAGGACTTCGGGAAGGGAGGTTCCTGCTTGAAGGTAGGTCTTACAAGCAGAAAAGTGGAGCTCTGCTCAGGTTAAGGTAAGGTCTTATAAATTTGTTAAATCCTCTTTCTTATTTCTTTAGAAGGGAGGGAAAGGTTCTCATCTCTTGCATCTCTTGCTTGCAGATAAGGTCCTGGTAAACCCAGCCCCAGGCCCAGGAAGTAAGGTAGTGGTCCTGGTAAACCCAACCCAACCCAGCCCCAGGTAGTAAGTAAGTAAGTAAGTAAGTAAGTGGTAGGTCCTGGCCCTTTATCTATTACTATTGCTATTCTTTTATTGTCTTGGCTCTGGCCCCTCAATCTAGCTAGATAGCTCAGGTAAGGTTATCACTTACTGGGTGAAAATGTTCTAAGGTGTTGTGTCCTTTGTTTATGCTATCTCTAGTTACTGACATGATACGATTCATTACATGAAAGCCATATGTCATAAATCAGAGGCTACTGCCTTAGATACTTGGCCATCCTGGATCTCTTTTTAGGCACTTTCTTTTGCCCCGTGAGTCTAATTTCGGTAACTAGAGGTAAGATCAGTAGGGACGGCAAGGAACAACTAGCCAGATGGTAGAACTGCTTCTGAGACTTTCTCTGTGTGCCCAATCCCAAATGCGCTCATTTACCTATATAAAGATTGCTCTATCTCCCTCCCACATATTCTCCTTCCATGGGCCTACTTTCACCCTCCTACCTAGGTGAGCCATCACCCCACCTACTAGCTAGTCGGTGCAGTATCCGACCGATGCCTAACAACCCCAAAAAAAGGGTTACTGCTTTCTACCTATTCTTATTACTCACTTATTTCTTTGGCTGGCTCTTACCTATGATTTGTCTCTGGCCCAGACTCTTTGATTTCAAGACCTTTCAATTTGAAGCATAGATCCAACAGTGCCATGCGAACTTTCATCCACTCATTTCTTACTTTACAAGAAAGCCTATGCTTGGGCGAATGTAGATAAAGCAAGAAACTCCCCCTCAAATCCCTATCATTTTACGCCCCTTATTGACTCTTTGAAGAGGGAAACCATTCCACCTCTATACTTCCCACTGAATCATTTTGATTCTTCCTATCCAATATAGTCACTCACATTATTGATTTCTTTAGGGCCTCACCTCATTAATTAATCGAAGGTACAGCTCGCTCAAGCGCTTCCAGAACTTCCATATGGAGGTAAAAGAGATAGGCGATCCAACCCCTAAATAAATGAGTAATTGATAGGGAAGGCTTACCTTTCATTAATCAATAGCTTGATCCCGACTCCTAAGGAAGGAAAGCACCACTTTCCACCAACATAACTCAGCATTTACTACTGATTTTTCTTAATTTCTTTCTTTATTGGCTTATACCTTCCAGAGACCTCACCTGCGCCCCTCCTGGACATGCACCATACTTATTTGGCAGATTATAATGCAGGTGAAGAGATCGCAAGCCACGTTTAGCGTGAGCAAGACCTTGATGCATATGGTTGTTCCTGTGCAAGGGCATGATCGAATGCTCGTCTAGTTACTAATCCATCTGTAAATCACACTGTCATTCACTTACGTTGATCCACTGAATAACCCATCCATGCGATTTCGCTAATTCATATTATTGATGGAAACGTTTTGGGTTGCCCCACATTACTTCTGTCACTATGACATTTCACTGGAGTCACTAGTTATATGGATAAAGTCCAAGATTCACCTCACTCTGCCAAATAAATGGGACTTCAAAATGCAACAACAAGGAGAATAAAGGCTAAGGAACCAATCCCACACCCCAACCGCAGGTGTTGCCACGGACAAGGACAAACCCAAGGCCAATGGAACCGAATGGATCACCCAGACCAATTAGCCCACCAAGGCAAAAGCAAATCCACCCGCATAGGAAAAAGAGGCAGTCAAACCCACTTAGATGATAGCGATAGCCACTTGGGTGCACATCCAATCCGTGCTCAAAGGACATCCTGCTTTCCAAATGACCGTAATAATTCCAGATTTAGTCCAAATGTTAATGGTGAAGGTAGTAGTGGTGGAGAACCTGGGACAGGAAGGTCTAAGTGAATATTTGATATATTCACGGATGCTTCTAGGTCAATGGCTGGCTTGGCTTAGGGTAATGACTGAACACCACATCTAGGAGCGGGCTATGGCTCTACTGGTTACTCATGCAGTGGTTTCCCATCCATGTGGTAGTTCCCCATCTATTAGGTGGATCTCCGAGGAACTAATTATCCTGGGTATGCTGCTGCTAGGTATGCTCTTAGATATACTCCTGTCCATGCTGCTAGTACTAGTGGTGCATCTCCTAAATAAACCAAACCAACTTACCTAGGCGGTAGGCTTTGGTAGGCTAAGGTTGGTGGGTCTAGATCTGGAAATAGATCTGTATATGTATAGACTGAACTGACTGCTTAATCAACTTAATCAACCATTGGATCAACAGCTTAACCTATTGCATAATCTACTGTTTCTACTTCCGGGTCTTGATCTCGATCTGTTACTATAGGGTATGGATCTACTTATGCTACTGAAGCTACTCATGCTTATGAATCTGGTATTGCCGCTTCTTCGACTGGATAAACCTTCGTCTCTATGGTTGCTAGTCCTGGCTCTAACTTTGCCTCTTAAATTGAATTCACTTTCTTTTTGAATGGGTTTTTCTTCTCGGTCGGAGGAACGGCTATACTCTCACATATATAACGAATATCCTTACGGGCTCTCCCCGTGTAGGCATGTAGGCTGGTGGCATGATATGAATGGGCGGATGATCCTTAGTGAAACCACAACACTATGGCTAGTGAATGAGTTAAACCTTTCTAAGCTTCTAAGAAGGCTAGTTTGATTGAGTTCCACTTCTTCCTTTCCATGCAATCTGTCTTTATTCATCCCACCCTTAGTGATTGAGTTCAACTTCCCACTTCTTTCTTTGCAATCTGAAGTGAGTAGTTCTACTTCCCTCTCTATGGTTCCATCTGAAGAGGATTAGTTCCCACTTAGCTACTCTAATAAGTAGTGATTAATTCCCACTCTCCTATTTGCAATCTTTCTTGATCCATCGTAGTGAAGTGATTTAGTTCCCATTCTCCTATTTGGGCTCTAAGAGGGCTTAAGTTAGTAGTTCCAGTCTATATGGTTTTCGATTCCATATGAGAGTCCGGTCCCATCCTTTCCGGATGAGTTCGTTCAACTTGATATTCTATTTCGTAGCTAATAAAAGTGAGAAAAAACAGATATGGATGACCCGGCAAGATCTTTTCGGTCCAAAACAAAAGGTCTGTTCGAATAAACATGCCCGTATAATTTATTTTTTAGACACTATTCTATTATTCTTCCTTCTTACCTTCCTTCTTATACCTTCCTATCATTCTATACTAGGTTGGATTCTGTTATTAGATGTATTCTAAAATGAGTGAAACCTTTCTATACTGGGTTTATTAGCTTCTTTACCCTACTTATCCTTTTCTGAGCTAATGAGTATTTGAGGGAAACTACTACCTTTCTTTCTTAGCTTAATAATGAAGGAGAGGCTTAATCATCTTCCTTACAACCTTATTAGCTTACTTTCTTACCTAGCTTCTTAATGAGTAAGAGTACGGGTAATGCCCCCCACCAAAGAAGTCAAATGAAGGAATTGATATCTAAAATGGAGATATCGGCGAGGATATAAATGAATCCTGGATTCATGCGGTAAGTCTTATAACGCCTCATTTATTTATGGAGAACAACCCCAGTTACGGAACCAAGGTACGGAGCTAGGCGTGACCGCGCTTATACCAATTCTCCAGTTAGACCTACTGTTGATCAACACTTTGTACCTCGGCTTGTTATGGCCTTAATGATTCGGATACAGCACCGGTGTTCGAGAACCAACAAACACTTCCTGCTGACATATTCTTACTTTGGGTACCACTGCTATTTACCATTTACTGTTACCTACTACCCACCTGACTTAGCCTTATTTGAAGGATGGAATCACCTTACATGCATTTATTCAGCTATTTGCCTTAAGAAAATTGCGAGTTCAAGACCCCGGTGGAAATTCATTCAGTGGTATAGCTGAACAGGTCTAGGGTGTCTAGGTGGGCAGGTATTTCGTAAACACATAAGGGGTAAGGGTAAGGAAGGGTATGATGGGTAGAAAGTCAAGGCAAGGATGAGGTAGTCTGTCTGATCCCGTCCTGAGACCTGCTGATAAGAGGATACTAGTTGTACCCCCTAAGCGCTTAATTTCTCAAGTGAGACAGGTGCTAGTTCTTAAGGTGGACAAGTAGTTAGGAAACAATTAAGGGAGAAAAGGGTTATGAATAGTGAGCCCGATGGCAGCCTTTTAGTCGAGCCCCCTACCGGTTCCTACCAGGTTGTCTCCTCTCCGTTGTCGAGAGTTTGGCAAGCTCACCCTCACACGTTACCTCTCCTCGACCTCGTAACCTCGGCCGAGTCCCTACGGGCCTTTAGTCGAGAGTTCGGCAGGCTCACCCTCACCCTACTGGGCCTCACCATATGAATAGTGAGCCCCTACCGGGCCTACCAGGCCTAACCATATGAATGGTTAGCGTTAACACTCCTCTCCTCGACCTCGTAACCTCAGCCGAGTCCCTACGGGCCTTTTGGTCGAGCCCGATGGCAGCCTTTTAGTCGAGCCCCCTACCGGGTCCTACCAGGTCATCTCCTCTCCGTTGTCGAGAGTTTGGCAAGCTCACCATCACACGTTACCTCTCCATTGTTGAGAGTTCAGCAAGCTCACCCTCACCCTAACGGGCCTATTGTCGAAAGTTCGTCCCTCACCCTCACCCTACCGGGCCTTGCCCGATGCGGACAAGTAGTTCCTTCCTTGTGGGTCGAGATTTCAAGGCCTGATACCGATGTTTGTATGGGATTTGAGTCATATACCACTTGATCCTGCCAGTGGATGCTAGGGTCAGGAAGGGGGATGGTTTGGGGCCAGGCCTCTCAATCTCTCCTTTGGGGTCGACTACCTCCTGAGAACAGTGAGTCCTAGTTCTTCTGTCTCTCCTTGATGAATGATCCAGAACTGCCCCATCCTAATAGTAGTAATTGGAGTTATCTCTCTCTAGGCGTCTCTCCTCGATGAATGCTCTCTTACTGCCTCACCCTCATAACAGTACTTAGGGTTCTATCCCCCAATGTATCCCCTCGGTGAATGCTGAATGACTATCCCACCCCAATAGCAGTACTCAGGTTTATCTTCTCTCCTCGGTGAATGCTGAATGACTGTCCCACCCCAATCGCAGTCCGGCAGGCCTGGTTTTGGTGTGTTCGTTTAATAGAGTTACTAATTACCGGGTCCAAAAGGTCTGGATTCGATGTGTTTCCTTAGTGAGTGTGTTCGTGGCTAGCCCTAGTGTGTTCCAAATATATAGATTCGGGATGTGAGTTCGAGGGCTCTTTCCTCTCCTCAACCTCGTAACCTCGGCCGAGTCCCTCGACCTCGTAACCTCAGTCAAGTCCCTCTCCTTTTTAGTCGAGTGTGCTAATGCACCCTCTGGACCTCACCTCTTTGGGGAAGGTGAGCAAGAAATCCCTCACCATATGAATAGTGAGTCAATGGTGGCCTCAACCTCGTAACCTCGGTTGAGTCCCTCTCCTTTTTCAAGAGTTCGGCAAGCTCACCCTAACGGGCCTTGTGTCGAGAGTTCGTTACCTCTCCTTTGTCGAGAGTTCGACAAGCTCACCCTCACCCTACCGGGCCTTGTCTGATTACAGACAAGCGATATTCATTCCTCAACCTCGTAACCTCAGTTGAGTCACTCTTCTTTTAGTCGAGAGTTTGTTACCTCACCCTCCGGGCCTCACCTTTTTAGGGAAGGTGAGCAAGAAATCCCTACGGGCCTGTTAGTCGAGCGGCCTTACTAACCTTTCCCTTATGGTCTTTAGGCCTTACGGCACCTTCGGGTCAATCTTTATAAAATGCTGCTATTATATATGTCATTACGCTTTAGCATACAATGCATATATTCTATTAGATTGTTTCGATGGCTTGGCTCAGCTTGGCAGGTGAGAGGGCTTGTAGGTAGGAGCGTAATGATATATATAATGATATATCTCTTTGTATACGATATTCTTCTATTAGGGTACGATAAATAATGAAAGAAAGAGAGTCGTCTCAGGTGATCTTACTTAAAATGAAATCGGTTATCCCAACCCTATCATTTGAACCCGGTAAGAAGGTGTTGTGTTCATTCTTTATGCACTTAGAAAGTGACTTATATTGGGGGGGGCTAGTTACCGAAATGAGATGAGTCAATACGTTACGTTATAAAAGAAGCAATACTTCATCAATTGATCTATGGTTGGAGTTATGGCTTGCGTCATATTTCTATTATCTTATTCTTGTTGTCCAAGTTAGGGCCGTAACACACTCACCCACTCTGCCTACCGAGGAAGGATGAAATCATAAGTAAGAGAAATCACACCCCGGATGAAGTCATCTACCGCGGTGCAGCGAACTAACCATGGGGGTTTGCCCTATTTTTAAATCTCTAGTGATATCATACGCACGGGTGATCATTCAACCAACCCCAAGACCCGCTTCAACAGTTATCCAATTGGGATGGATCTGCTCCAAAGAATGGTTCTGAGATGGATATCACTTCATCTCTCTGCCTTCCGTAGAGGGAGGGAATTGAGCGACAAGGAATCAAAGACAGAATGACGCAACCTAGCTATATTTCTTTTTGAACCGACTCAAAAGTTGATAAACATCAAATACTTGGTTTGAGGGGAAGAAATGCATAATGACATATATAATGATACCTATTTTTATACGATATTACGGGTACGATCGTTATATACGTAATTACGCCAACCAACCACCTTAACCTTTTTTCACTCCTTTAAGTTCGGTCAGAAAGGGAAGGCAAGAAGAGAAAGGAAAGCCAGCCAGCAAGAGTAAGCAAGCCCAGCAAGCCAATTAAGTGGTAAATCCATCCAGCAATTCATCCCAGCCAGCCATATTCTCAAGATTGGATTGAGCAAGCCATTCCGTTCTTTCTGCCAGTCATTCTGGAAGAACGGCCCCTTTTGCCTGCTTTTTCCGCCCGACTCTTTGGTCTTAAGTAAGTAAGAATGATTTCCCTTATCCCTCTAACCATCCATCCCTTACTGTCCAACCGGAGCGGACAGCTAATTCCACTCCTTGAATCAGAAGAAGAAGAGCACGTCTCTTCTAGTAGACGTGAACGTCTATGTGCAAATAGGTAATTGAGTCAACCTACTTACTTAGGAAGGGAAGCAGTTCTCCTTTGATATGTTTTGGTATTTGAGGTCCTCATGTTGTATGTGAACGCCCCAGTCACTCCCGGGACTCACGTAGCAAGCGACAAGACCTATCTATCCCCACAACCTCAATGCCGATGGATCTCCCAAAACGTCCTCATCATTGACTGACTGCCTTAGCTCACACTATTTGGTTGTTGTCTGCTGTTACATACTCCCGCTTTGGTAGGAAACAAGACTGCCCATTTGGAGTGCCCGCTTTGGTAGTAGAAACAAGACTGCACACTTTCTTTCTCTACTCCACTAGCCCTCTAATCTATTGTCGTTGTAGGATGCTAATCAATCATGTATCATCATAATATATAATCACTAATTCATCCCATATAGGCCCTAATCTCTGTCATAGTTATGTGAGCCGTGTCCTAGCTATAGGATAATACTCCTTATGTGCAAGGCATCTTCCTGTCAGGAAGAGCCAGTAATACTATAGGCCTGATACCCCACTATAGTGGCACTCTCCCCATTGGATTATTTGGTGGATGAAGGAGTGGACCTAGTCTCTATCCTCGCTATAGTGGTACCATATTAGTTGGGTGGTAGTATGAACTCTCTCCATACAGATCTTACATGTTGTCCATATCTCTCGCCTGCTTATAATTTGCACACACACCTAGAGTTGGGTATGCTCCTCACCATCTGATGTCCTATAGGGGATACTCCAAGTGTGGCCACCCATCCTATATAATTTTATGGCCTACATATGATCATAATATGGGATACCACTCTATGAAGGTCCCTTGGATGGTCTCCACCTAACAAAGTGCTCCCATGCCCATACCTATCAAAAACTAGCACATACAAGCTCCTTCCCTCTGCCCTCCACATAGGCATAGATCCTCATATATCTGTGCCTATAATCTCTACCCTCAAGCATATTGATATGGGTGCTTATGCATCTATCTAATCAAGGAAAATGTGACCTTAGGAATCAGGTTCCCAGAATGACTGCTCATTGCATAACATACCATGGCTACAAACAACCTCAATCTTATGTCGTGATGCAACTCTCATGGATAGGTGCTCATCATAATGTCTCTGCTAGTCCTCATAGCCTCATTAATGCATATTAACTTGTACACAAACATGTACATCACTAATGCATACATCTCTGTAGGGTCTATGTCCTGTGGATTTATAAGGACTATTGGCTCACACGTGGCTGGAAGCCCTATGATGTGTTGCACATTCTCTAGCGTGGGAGTAATCTCCTCCATAGGTGTAAAGAATGTCTGATGTGTGGGGTCCTAGTAACTCAACAACTATATCTGTTGTACATACAATGATGTGATCTTATTGATCTACATAGCATCTAGCAGCCCACACCATCTCATAAGGCTTACATCGAAATAGTATTAGGCTCACCGCTCACCCTACATGTATCCCTCTATCTCATAGTATATGTACTCCCTCACCACTCATAGGAATAAGGGAATTGTGCCCCTAGAGGTTCTAGTCTCTGGGTTCAGGGGGAAAGGAGGAATCTCCTTAGGCACTTGTCTCAGTCCTAGAGCCCCCTCTACCTTGGGGGGACTTGTGCATCATCAGGCATGTGTGCACGTGGTGACCATAGCTCCTCCGCAGCTAGCTACTCCCTCTCCTCATACTTTTAAAATTTTTTTGTCTTGCTATTACTCTCATCTACCATCTCTACACCCTCTCTAATAATACCTGTCCTCCTTAATTAGTCTCACTCACTCGATCAAACATATTAATCATTTGGTTAGTCACTGTCTATCTCAGATAAACAACACAAACTAAAATGAAATGACAATGGAAAAAGAAATGTAAACAAACCAATAATCCCTTATTATCTTTTCCTCCATAGGATCCTTAGGAATAGGAAAGGGAAGTAGCAATAACAGTGGAAGTGGTTCAATACAACCTAGTGGTAGTCAAAGCAGTGGTAGTTCAGCTGGAACCCTAGGACCTATAGTACAACCTGGGCATGTAGGATTTATTTGAATAGGTTCTCTATCAGTTAGTATGGTGGGAACAACTGGAGGTTCCTTTACTCATTATCCATAGTTTTGGGGTAGAGGATATGACGATGCCGAGCAACATTGGTGTACCACATGCGCTTAAGGCGAGGGAATTCTAATGCGAATGGGAATTCAAACAATGAATGAAAGTACCATTGCGATATCCATTCCCACGTTTGATAAGCATTTGCAGTTATCTCTTGGACACTTCCAATTGATCTACCAGAGACTACGATTCATTATATATGTAATTATGCGTGAATGAATTAGATATGTGTAAGACCTGATTCAATCGATAGAGAGTGAATGCTGCTATTATATATGTAATTATGCAATTTTGAGAGATCGATTTGGTTGATTTCAACCAGTGATTCCATTCATTCATGAGAGATATTATATATGTCATTATGCTATTCACAGAAATGGGCTTTGAAGGGCTTATTTCTTACCTCTATTACTTTTATTAATATATTTATATTCGATTGTCTAAAGTAGCGATACTTTATTATCCACGGAAATGGCCTTTAAGGTCAGGGGACAAGTAGCAAGCAGTAGTGCAGGTCAGGGGAGAAGGAGCAAGCAGTAGATGAATATCTCTATTGGTTGAACTCAATCAATGTTGAGAGAGCAAGGCCCAGTAGGCCTGGTAGGGGCTCACTATTTATATGGTGAGGGAGATAACAATACAAGTTATAGATGTTGAATCGCTCGACCAACGATGGCAGACTCGACCACTATTTACCCACCCACCCCAATCCCCGAGGGGAGAGGTTTGGTTTGAGGGGGAGGCAGACCGACTACTATATATGTCATTTCGTCATGAATTTCCATGAATCCGGAAGTGACAGCTTCCACTTATGAATTGAAGGGGCCGGTCTGTGTAGGGAGAGAGGGGGGAAAGGTTTGTGTAGGTAGATAGGGGTACGATATGTGTAGGGAGATAGGGGAGAGGGAGAGGTTGGGTGATAGGGGAGAGGTAGAGGTTGGGTGATAGGGGGAGGGAGGTTGCTGTACTTATAAAGGTTAGGGCTTTCTCTTGTCTATTCAGACAACCGTCATTTATAAAATAGAGAGTTATGCCCAGTAATAGATAGTATAGTATAGAAAAGGTAACGTGACCTATAGTATATATTAGATCTGCTCAAGCACGTCGCTACAATTCACCATAGATTTCTTTATATATGGCATTACGATGCCTACCCCTTGATATGACCCATCTACATAGAGACTACATAGATAGAGATTATAGATATGCCCAGGCGCCAAGGAAGCCTTAGCCTTCATCTCATACGATGAGCCAATCCTTAGCTACTGTTATGCCTCCCTACTTTGAGCTTTAGACATTGACTTAAGTAAGCCTTAGCGAGAGACACTAAGACTAATAAGGTTGCCTTTATAGTATATCCCAGCAACTAACCCTCCTCATTAGTTATCATTAGTTATCGAGCCTCAAACTCATTAGTTACCGGGACTCATAAATGGTATCTATACTTGGATACAGAGGCAGATGCAGACTTACTAACATACTATACTATAAATATATACTATACTATAGTATAGTATATATTTATATAGTATAAAGGATAGCCCTAAGGAGAGCTTATCTACTTCTCTCCCAACCAGGAAGGCCACGGGGGAAGCAACAGCTAAAGCAGCTAAGAAAGTGTAGGCTAAAGTGGAGGCAGAGATAGCTCCTAGCCCGATGGTATGGTAGTGTGCAGCGGGTGGGGAGCGATCTATTTAAGTACGCATAAGGTCTAAGTGGATATTTTATCTACACCAAATTCTTAGGGAAGGGGTGAGTAAACGAAGTAAACAAACCTCGATATTATATAATAATCTTTTCACTACCCATATCTTATTAGATATAATCCTTCTTAAGCTATTATCTCGACTAGTCCCTATTCCACTAGGTCTTAGTCAACAACAACTAGCTATACTACTCACACTGGGTCTGAAGGGCTCGTAAAGACCGTGCCCTCATGCATCTAGATACCAATGCTACTGGTCATACTCAAAGGGGCGATACTACTACGGGTCCTACTTTCACTACAAAGACTCCTCACATATAAAGAATCCACAGAGGAGGTTCTACTGGCTTGGAGGATATGCTCTTGCGTCTACTACCTGACATACCCTACCCTTTTAGCCTCAGACACCCCTACCTATCACTTTTCTTATCCTCTATTAACTAGGTCATCAGCAGCAGGGGCTACATCTTGAACTCCTTATGCTACCTATATAATACTTATCCCTTACATGACATGATGGAACTAGCTTTTAGGCCTTGACTAATCATACCTATTTCTACCCTACCTAGACCATTCGTGCTCCTTATCCACTGAAAACTGGCTCAGACACCATTTATTACCTATACAAAGCTTGATCAAATCCAACACAGCCATCAAGGAACCTAAAACACCAAAACCACCCCTTGAAACGAGTCCTCTTATTATTATTATCCCACTGGCCAAGATACAGGTAGACACAAAACAATAATAGTTTCAGAGGCAGGCACATAGCGCTTATAGAGACTACAGAGAATAGCCAGTAGCTACTACTCATATAAATAACACCAGTTACCAAAATAGAAGCTATTAGAGATACCATATTCCCCCACGGACAATTATATACTTCAAACACCACCTACAGTACTCTTCACATTAGGGGCTCACCTAGTAGTCCTAGACATACACCAGATATAAGCATCAACCAGCATCACAGCACGTAACTCCATCATACTCCATTAGACATACAGGAACCAACAACACGCTTATGAATGAATTCAGAACCACCTCTAAGCTATCTTACCTGCCTCACTAAGGAAGGAGTGGTTGAATATATTGGTTAGTTTAGTGCATTTCTTTGGTTGGCGTCCCGTACTGCTCCGAAATTGTGAAAAGATCATACCGGCTTTATTTTCTTGCTCACACGCTGCATTCCCTCCTTCCCCAATCTGGAACTTGTGGGTTGTCCTATGCTGATCATGCCTCTCCTTATCTGTTCTATCGTAGCTCATCCCTGGCTCCCTAACCCACTTATCTATAGCTTGTCTATCAACCTACCTTAATTTCGGCGTTAGGGAAGGCCTCATAGCATGCTTTCTATTACCGGAGCACCTTTCTTGAGCCTGATCGCAGGGTGGGCTTCCATCGTGATTGGCTAGTTTTAATAAATAGAAACGCCAGATGTGGGTCCTAGAGATTCTGGATCAATCACTATCTATTTCACACACTGCTAGAAAGATAGAAGCATATATTGTATACGATATTATTCGATCAGATAGAGGAACCAGCCAAAAGGAAAGGAAGATGGTTTTCACCAAAGGATACTGACTCACTAGATCTCACTAGATGATACAGATCTAACTACTAAATAATACTGGTGCAAGAAGTAATATAGTTCTAACCGATCGTGGATCCAGCTCTTAAGAAATAAAAGCTACTAATTACCCACCATCCACGTGAAATAAAGCATTACCAACCTAAGATGTGTAAAGACAGCGTTAACCGGTAATATGTGGTAATATGTGCAGAAAACACTTACCAGCCCGATATGTGCAACAAGGAAATGAGATATGGCAACAAGGCTCCAAACAAATACAATAACAAATATAGTAAGGCAGTAATCGTCAAATATGTATATGTAACCGAATATAGATATCCAAATATAATATGAGAAGGCTATAATCCAAATAGAAATACAAATATCACACAGCAGTAGGGGAGGTGGGTGATTGTAAGTCATGAGGAAGATCAAATCCAATCGATTCGATTCGATCAATGGATCGTAGAATAATTGGAATCATCAAATCCAATTCTATTTTTCTAATTGAACTTACCAGAAAGAGCACGTCTGGTACTGTGCCTAAAGGGGATGCTCCTTTCGCAGGTGGTTCACTTGCCTTTACCTACTTTCTGCTGCTGCCCGCCCCCAGGTTTGGAATGAGCACCAATTTGGGAATGATCTCGCTATACCCAAATAACGCTTGCTTTCCAGACTGATAGAATTGGGTAGTGACCCAAACAAAGAAAGTTAGGTCCTGTTGCCGACATTTTTTCCCATACAACTTGGTCGAGGCCCAAAATTTCCACATTCCTAAAAGTCCCCGTTTGCTCTGATGGATATCAAAGTGATCAGAGCTACCAGGCCGGGCGAAAGTGCTTGGTCGGATATCAAGGGGTCTTCTCCCGGGGGACTTCATTCTTCATCCAAGGTCTGAGGGCTGCGGGCTTAGGGCTTTGGGCTTGCTTCTCGGAATCTCTGGTCTGGTCGGACTTCACGCGTCTTATGGGCTTAGCTTCTTGCTTGAGCTTCTGGGGTTTGGTTGCTTCATATGGGCTTTGAAAGGAAGGAAAGGAAACTAGCTACTAAACGGTCATATCTCCATAGCTCTAAGATTGGTCCTACCCCTATAACTATATCATCCCCCCTATAGATTTAATGGGTTATCAGGGCGATCATCCCTCCCATAGTTCTAAGGGAAATCATCCCTCTATAGCTCCTAGGCCGGTGAGTCACAGTGAATCAGTCAATAGGTAAGGTTCGGGTTAGACAACTTTGACTTTGCCATGACTATTTGCTTGAAAGCTTCCACCCTCCTATCCAACTAATGAATTGCCATCAATTAGACCTAGCTACACTTATGGGTATAGGTGAAGGTACTTGAGATCAGATCTTTTGATAGAATTTCAATTATTATATGAGAATTATTATATGAGCATGTGGTTGCACAACAGATAAGGTTCTATCCTGACAGAACTGGTTCTAATTGGTCCTATCCTTCATGATATTCTTTCCTACCTTCCTTATTGGACCTTTTGTTTTGTGAGAGATTGGATAAAGTGGGAATTGATGGAACCCCTCCCCTATTTAAGGACCAACCAGCTAGACACAACCTTTCTAGTTATAGTAGGACCCTTTCTTTTCTTTAGAGCTGGATGAGTTTCCCACACCTTCCTTTTATAGAGAGATAGTAGGAGGGAGACCTTACCTTTAGATAGAGCTTGTTGTAGTAGCGCTAACCTTTCGAGACCTTTGAACTTAGGTAAGTTAGGTCTTTCTCACTACGAACACTTGACCCTGATAGTGTCGATCATGACCTTATTTGAAAGGCGAGTTGCCATCCCATCTGGAAGGGGATTACAATAGCTCCCTCTCCCTACTAACTCATGATCGCCCCCCAATGCTGGAGGTGAGGCTCGGTTGTTCCCTACTACATGGGGACCACTGTAGGGAAAATGAAAGGAATTCATTCACAAAAGGCTAGAACTGAGCCAAAGTCAAACTTCCACAGGTCCAACATCCTCATATCAGTGAGATGCTCCCTCATGCAAACCCACATGAACCCCATGCATATCGCATGCCGCCTATGGAATGCATAGCTAGCTCAAGCTCACCCCTAGTTACCTTTTGGGGACCAACACTCCAAGAATCTATACAATCATGGTTATGACTGCTCGGACCCTAAGATCTTATCTAATGCTAATAGAGATTGACTCATCATGCACGGACCCTAGATAATCATCACAGTAGTCACTCACTAGCTCTCCTAAGGTAGTAATCTCCATGCGTAGGTGCAGTGCGCTTTGGACTCTTTAAGCCCAATATGACATTTAGGGGCAGTAAGGCCTTATAAACCAAACCCTTGAGCGATGGCTTCTTATTCGGGCCTTGCTTTTGGTGGTCTTCATGCTCAGTGGGGTTATGTACGTGCTTATAGGATTTGAGTTCATTTCGATAGGTAGGATTTGAAGTCTCGGGTGGGCCTTATAATATCCTATTTATTGGACCATGCTCCGTAGTTGATGGTACCGCTATACCCGCTTGAGGCTTGATGGCTCTTTGAGCTTGAGAGATATGAATGTGATATATGGGTGGGAGGGAGCCGCAAGTGGCTAGCAAGAGGACTGGAAAAAGGTTACAGGCCAAAGGCTATAGGTTCAAAGGTTACAGGTGAGATTATAAAGGCTCTTGGCTTCGGGCTACTGGTTCCTGGCCAAAGTAATAGGTTACAGGCTCCCTCCCCCTTCCATCCTTCTCGGTGAAAGGCTTCTGGCATCTGTTTCCTCTCCCTCGTAACCTCGGTCGAGGAGAGGGCATCATATAGTCAGGAAACAAAGAAGTTAAGAAATAGGATCTCTCTAAGTATGGAAGAAAGCTTCTCATACCTTCTTATCTTAAGGAAGTCTCCTTTAAGTATGAGGCGGGCGGGGGGAGATCATATCGATATACTTTGTATACGATATTATGCTTGCTGCCAGGGACAGCATCCTTATTAGTGCCATCTCCTTCCTTCTATGGCTCCATTTAGAATAAGAAAGACTGGCTAGTTAGTGAAACAACACATGCTTTATATGTTTCCGTCCGGATTCTTTCTTTTATGGCTAGTGAATTAGAGACGCTGTAGAAGCGTGGGCTACACACTCTATAGAGCTAGCGAAGATGAAATTCTATATATGGTTCTGGATTCTCCTCCTTCTTTAATTGTACCATAATTTCATCTATATATGCACTTGATTCTATCGAATCTCACAAAAACCTACCTTGTGCTAATAGGATTTCTTTTATACTATTGCAAGTTGAATATGCACTGGGTAATTGCCTAATGCTAACGCATGTGATTGAGCAGGGGAATGAACTCGAAATATTTTATTTGTTGGTGGGGGGGCAGAATTAATGGTTGTTCTTCAGTATGAATCACTATAGGAAATACTTTAAAGGAGTGTAAGGAGGTTCCCAAGGGTAATTTTAAGGTCCCTCCCAAGGATGAGTTCATAGGCGGAGTTTCGGGAAGGTCCCAAGGATGAGTTTCAGGCTTAGTCCCCAAGGCATTTCCCAAGGCAGAGGTATGAGTATGAGGTTTCAAAGGATATTCCAAAGGCTGTATGGATGAGTATTGTCAAGATCAGTGTATCTGTGCAAGTCTATCGTATGGCTGCGAACTGAAAGTGGTAAGCCCAAGGTAAGGCCCAAGGTAACAAGGAACCAAGTCTAGTAACAAGTTTAGGAACTAAGGTAAGGAAAAAGGGTTAGTCCAAGGAATACTAAGGTTATATGGATATAAAAGCGTGCATATATAAGGGCGATAGATTATAGATAGATGGGTGATCTCAACTGAGTGAAATATAGGTCGGTTTGTAAGTGCTTGGCATCAGTTGAGAATACTTATTTTGGGTAGTGGCAGAAATACATTAATGTGGTTAACATGTCCTAGGTAGTAAGAGTGTATTAGTAAGTAATAGTTAGGTAAGCATCAGTAGGAGGGGCTGCTTGGACAAGGGTTGCATCAATCAGTAGGCAGTGGCAGTGCTTGGTAAGCATCAGCGGGAAGGGTGGCTTGGACAAGGTGATAGTGTGATTGTAAAGAAGGTATGTCCGAGGTGTTAAGAGTAAGTATAGTATGGGAAGGGCTAGGGCATACATATTTGAGAGTCTCGGTAGGAAGTTTGAGTTTGGCGGTACCAGGTGAAAATAGTGTAATGGATCAGTAGCAAGTGGCAGTGTTACCTAGCCAGTGCCTTGCTTAGTAAGCCTACCCAGCCTTGCCTTGACCCATCTAACCCCTAAACTCGTGATTTGTCTAATTATCAATGGAGATTTTGACGGTTTTTGCAATTTCTATGAATCTCAGATCGAATTCCTCGATCTCGGTGTTAATGAAAATCATTCACTTGCGAATGGAATCTATTTCACTTCACAGTATTCCCGCACTTGGAATCTACAGTACTACCCCACCCAGTACTTCCCATTGAACAGTTATACCTAAGGCACTAGGTAACAGTTCTACCTTGCTCCTCCTACTCTGTATTCATCAACTGATCCTACAGTATGGGGTTACTCATTATAGGTAAAATTCAAAGCCGATCCAACCACGATCGAATCCAATAGCCTCTAAGACATATTAGTCCAGTGATTAGGCAAATCAATCAAAATGGTGGGTAACTAGTCTGTGTAGGATGTGTAGGTAGTTTTTATGGTAATCTAGAGCTTGTATAGATTGTTTTTAGGTAGTATCAGTTCCATTTCAAGTCTCGCTTGAAATAATTGTCATTAGTATATGTGTTATAGGGTATACTAGTATGTAAGTATATGTTGTATGTTGAGATAGAATGTCAGCCCTCAGCCTTTCCCTTATATCGAGCTATTATGGTTCCTTGCCACAAGATATATCCATTTATGGCTCCATAGACCTAAACTAGCCATACAATTTCGAAGAAGGCGGACATACATACCCATCCTGTGGGACAAGGTTGAATCCAAACAGAAACCCTTCCCTTTGTGCCAGCTACCCATTTTGTGCATTTAGGCTTATTCTTTACGAACCTTCCTTTTATATTATTAAGGAAGCAAAATTTTTATTATGCCGTAGATTACTTTCTTATGATTCTTTTTTATTATTATTTATAAATAGCACTATTGTCTTCGCACAACCCCAGGCACCAAGGTTAAGTGCTTCCTTAATCCAACTACTTCACCACCCACTGCCTGGATTGCATGCATGGATGGATGGAGGACCTGGGAAATCCTACTCAATTCATGTTTGTGCAACGACGCTACCAACCTAGAATATTTACCCTTATTTACTGAATACACTTAGTGATTGGACATGCTTGGGTCGGCACTTACTTACAGCCAGCATTCGTATTGACCAGCTTACATAAAAACTTTCTTTTTTACCTTGCCCGATGTGGACAAGCGACTACGTTCCTTACCAACCACCTTGCCTTTTTACCACCTAGACCAGCTGACCTTAACTTAGAGCTTTGGATGGGCTTCCTTGGGTGCGTGGGCACAGCATTCTCTTACCTTTACCCTACGCCTTGACTTCATGTTCGACCGTGCTACCAACCAATAACCACCCTTCTCTTTACTTACAACACTTACTTAGTAATTAAACACTTAGTTAGTAATTGGACGTGCTTCCAAACCACTTTCTTTAGAAACCTTAGTAGAGTGGGTAGGAACTATTGATCTTCTTGGGCCAGGCTGAAACCCCAGATACGTGTTGATTAATTAAGACTGCATTGCTAGGAGGACCTTTATATGCGCTTACTTCCCAAGACTTCTTTATGTGTACCTACTCTATAAACCCACTTTTTCTCTTTCCTTTCACTCCCTCACCCTAATTTGTTATTGGACTGAACTAAAGATCCTAATCTTCTTAGCATGATCAGAGTCTCGGCATACTCTTCCTAAGGTAGTAAGATTGCAGGTTGTAAGACTGTAATAAGATGATTAGACTGCTCAAAAGGTAAGCTCCCAGGTTCTAAGTTTGTTCTAAGGGTAAGTAGTGAGTTCTACTGTTCCTAAGTTCTTTAGGGTCTAAGCTCTATCAATAAATCCCTAATCTATTCCTCCCTAAGCGCTAATATCTCATCTTCCTCAAACCTCAAGCTCTTTCCTTCATACTAGCTGGAGTACATGTCCTACCTACAAGCCTTCCAAATCCCTTCAAAAGAGTGTCTCTTTTTTGTTCCATTTCCCCTAATCCTCAATGCTCTTTCGTTAGACCTAATAAATCTTCTTTCTCAGATCTATTAGATATCATTCCTAATATCTTTGTTCTAGGCCTAATTGAACTGAGTCTAATTGAACTAAGGTGAGCCTGGATTGTGCCTTCTCATGCCCAATAGAACTAGTTTCAATCAGGCTAATAGGATAGCTTCTTCCTTGCTTCTGTGATTCTCTCCTTTCTTTCAAACCTAATACAGCTCTTGGCTAAGACCTTCTTCATATTGTTGTTTTTCCTTTTCTCAGAGTGTGGCTTCCTCAAGGTTGTGTGGTCATTGCTAAGATAACCCTTCCTGATCCCTAATCTAAACCTTCTTTATGCCTCAATCTCTTTGTTCAAAAATCTCTCATAATCTTTATTGTCCTTGTGTGGTTTCCCCGACCCCTAAAGCAGAGTGTGTGTTTGAGTGAGTGTGCTAGTGCTTCTTCAATGTTGTTTCCAAAGGGCTAATAGCTCTCTGGTGCTTCCAAAGTAGCTAGCTTTAGTCTAATAACTAATAAGGTGGGTGCAAAAGCCCAAACCGAGGATGTGTTATTGATAAAAGCTCTTTTGGTGGTTGGGATGATAAATGACCATGTGTCCGCGTTAGGTGGGTTTAAAAGGAACTTTCTGTGGTGTATGGACAACCTCCTGAGTCTGCATACAAGGTTTTGTCTTCTAGGTGTCTAAGGTTCAAAAGGTATCTCAATATCCATCCTAATCCTTAAGAAAGATACGGTCCTTCTTAAGAGCTCTCCTTCTAATGCTCCTATATATCAACCCTAACCTTGAAGATCCTAGCTGTACCTTTCCCGATGCGGACAAGCGACTACGTACCTTTCATCTCTTTTTGATTCTAAGCTCACCTTTAAGATTGTCTTTCTTCTGTTCTTCCTTCATCTGCTTCTCGATCCCTTCTTCCTAGCTCCTCTATTCTCTTTCCCTTCTAACTAAGCGAGATCTGTTTTTTCCTAAGACCTAAAGCTTACAGTCTAATCTAATATCAAATTCCCTTTCCTAGAGTAAGCCTTCTCAGGCTCATGTCTATAAGATGGGTGTGTGTCTGAGTTCTAAAGAAGCTCTAGTGGTTGTACATATTTGTTTGTAGCACCCCATCGTGGCACATATTGGACACCCCTATCAGTAGATGTTGTCCATCAATCTAAGTAACCACCAGTTATAGATCCCCCGGACCCAAAAGGAAGGAGTTAGGTCTACGTGACTTGTTCTCGACCCCATTATTATTGCCTAGGAAGGTTTGAGTCCACACCAGTTTACAATAACCCCAGTTAGACATGCGTTAGTGTTGGATGTTACCTCTTGTGTGTGCCCAGAAGGTTGTTAGTCACCCACAGTTCACATATCCCATGCCCAGTTAGACGTGAATAGTTAGCCATCCACCCAGGAAAGGAAGGGTGTACCCACCAGCTTTAGGAGAATGCTTATCTCTATCTTTTTCTAATGCTTATGTATGAGCATCAATGAGTATAGATTGAAGAGCTCGTCATCTTGGGTAGTCGTTTTGGGTATCAGTATGTAGGGGCTTGCCTTATGACTTGAAATCGTCTTGGGAAGTTGTCTTGGTACGATCATTAGGGCTTATCATCAGTCATGTATTCCCCCTACGGCTTTTTCCTAGTCCCTTATTTATCTCAAGCTAGCTATCCTTCTGACTAGACCTACTACCAATAGCTAGTCTATCTAGCTTACTCAACCAATCGACCAAGCAGACACTTACCCAATCAATCATATATGCCTAGTTGTTTTCTTGGTGGGAGTGGTAGTAGCGGTAGTAGCGGTGTGTGCAGAGGTATGGGAGTGGTGCTTCTGTCATCAGCTAATATAGGATGGGTGGGATTGGGGTTGTTGTAGTTCCAAGAGAGAGTAGCTGGGAGTAATCCTTGTAGTTGAGCAGGAGGGAAGTAGTGTAGATCAATCCTTCTTCAACGCATATATAATAAGATATATATTTATAATATACGATATTATGCTTGCCTTATGACTTGTTACAAGGTGGGAAAAGGCGGGGGCTTGCCTTATGACTTGTAAAGCGTGCGCCCGGGGAGAATATATTGATTACTCACTATCGGGGATAGATTCATTTAGGGATATGGATAGGGTTACCGCTAGTGTGCTTTGGGATAGATTGATTGTTCCAGCTAATATAGAATAGTGAGAAAACAGCCACACTCTTTGCCATACTCTCGCCTTGCCTTATGATACGTTTCCCTTCTAATTATACGTATGGGCTATTCATACCAGTTCCCAGTCAGGTTGTACCACTTCCTACGTTCTCCCTTCGAAAAGAATCAAAGGCGTTTAAAAGATAAGGAGATTGATTACTCATCCCAATTGCTACTACCAGTCCTGTTGCTCTACGTTCATACCAATAAGGTTGGTTGTACCAGTAAGGTTGTACCGCTTCCTACCTGTTTCTATCCATTCATACCTAGAAGAAAAGGTCTAACATAGGTCATTCATCCTAGGGCTACTCGTTCATACTAGGCTACAAGGAAAGGTTACTAAAAACTCTTTCCTTATCTCTAACTGTAGGGTAGAGGTCTCTATCAGTCCTTGTATGTCAGTGTATGTCTGGTTGAGTGGGTACCTAGCAAGAAGTAAGAAGGAAGTCATAGCCAGTGATTGTGGTACGAAATGCTCATAATGCCAATAAACTCGATTTTTAAGGCGCAAAATAAATCGAAGTCGGAGATGGAACTATTGCTTCAGCAAGATCCAATCTTGGTATTGGAGTTTGGTCAAGCATTTATGGTAGTCTAGTTGATGCCCTCCATTTCATTCTAGGCTTGCGATAGCAGGCGATAGGAAGCCAATAGGGCAGGCAATAGTGGCATAGGTCGATAGCAGGAAAAAGGAAGATCACATAGAATAGCTAAGGTGCGAGTACTCAATATGGTTAGATGCTTCCCCACAGAAGAGCTCCACTATCACCTAATAGACTGCAGTTAGACTATCGGATAGAACTATTTGTGAGGATGTGACTACAGTAAAGAATTCATAGATAAAACATGCACACATTGGTAGGTTGGCTCACCGCTTTTGGTTTTTATGTTATAAATACATATCTGCTGGCACACCTTTGATTCATTCAATATATATTTCTCTGTCTGCTTTGTCTGAGATGGCTCTTCCCACCCGCATCCTTCCAATAGCGCTTCCCATTTTTCTTTCTTTCGTGAGTGGGTGCCGGGTCAAATACCTTGGCTTATTTCGATCCATAGTTTGCTTTGAGCTGAGCCTATGTTTCTTTCCTTCTCGAGGAGTTGCTAGCGAAGTAGAATATCATATATCATAACTAGAATTAAGGCAGGAATGAAATCCGGGGTCGGCTGTAGCAGCAGGAGCAGGGTCTGGTGCAGTAGCTATTGCAGGAGCAGTGCAGTGCCTGTCTCTATCGTCGCCCATCTTTCATTAGCAGGAATGCCTCTTCAAGCTGTCAGAAAGGCGGCTTGGCAGCAAGCGTAGTGGCAGGCAGGCGATAGGATGGTAGCAGGTCAGGGTAGGGGCAACATCCTCCCTCCATCCAGCTTTAGCAGCTATGAGGGTTAATAAAAGCTTTTCAGAGGCTCACTCAATTCCTTAAAGTTATAACCACCCATTCTAGATATTAGATCGGCTCAGTCAAAGATGAAAGGTTACGACAACTATACCACCAACGACTCACCACAAATAGTGATTATCATCAAACGTGCAGGCATCACTCACCGACCTAATATGTGCAACAAGGAGATATGGAAACAAGCTAGGAGGAAATAACCTAATGTCGGTGAATCTTACGTGTCGGCGAATCTACGTCCTACCTAAGATGAAATAGTGCAGGTAGGAAATTGACATTCCGGATAATTGCTATCACCAGATAATCGTCTTTCCAGATAATCTCTATAGTATTCTGGAAGATGCAGCAACAAGACCCCGAACAAATATGGTAACAAATAAGGTAAAGTAGTAATCGTAAAATATGTAACCGAATATAGATAGTTAAGGTAGCGAGCAATCCAAATATAGACGAATATGTTTAGGAAATCCTAATATAAACTGGATATAAAACGAATATAGAATCTTATCTGAATAGAAATCTGAATATCACACAGAGAAGTAGGGGGAAACCAACCCCGAATGTAAAGAAAAGCAGTAGGAACGTGGTCAGATTGTAAAGTACTTGAAAATCAGGACCAATCCAGATAGCAGTAGGGAAACAAATAAACAAAATATTGAGTACGGTCTTATTACATTACACGATACAAGCAAGTATCAGACTACCTACGTTCTATCTTCCTGACTGAACAAGGTCCTGAAAGCCCCTGCACTATGGCCCCCTATATTATGGCTGCTACCCGGGTGAATTTTCCCCTGGTCACTTACCATTCATTATACCTACCTTCTCATTGTTCCCTATTTAAGGGAGCAGAGTTATGCCTGATGCATCCTCCCCCCTAGGTCTACAGGCAACAGGCGGGATAACCCTCCTACAAAGAAACAAGTACAAACGGAGGTGCGGAATTAATACTCCCTCCAGTATATTCTAATAAAAAAGGTACCTAAGCTATAAATGTACCTGTTGTTCCTTGAGAAACAATTCTTGGCTGTGTACAAGAATCCGTGCTCAAGACATTAAAGATTATGTCACAAAAATGTATATATGCGTCTCTGTTTCTTAACCCTTTAAATGTTAATAATATATTTCCCAAATATCAAATCTTTAGTAGCCATGCAATGCCATATTCCCTTTATACTTGAAGTGAACGAATGAAAGACAGAGAAATAAAAAGATCTTAACTTGTCATGCTGCTTTACACAGAAAATGTCAATCTAAAATCCAGAAGAATTGAAAACATATAAGTTAAAGAAGAGGAGCACCTATTAAGGATATTTAACTCTTAGACATATAAATATCAAGAGACCTGCAGCTCTGATCACTCTACTTTATTCACAGACATGCGGATGAAATGGAAACCAAGAAAACTCTTCAACATAGATGGAATATTGGAAACTTGCAAAACTTCTTTATTAATTTGATATTGCTCAGTACAAAATTAGCCTTCAAAAGGTTCAAAACTCGGAACCTTCTCCCTTCCTTAAGATGTCTTTAAATACAATCTGAACCAAAATGGTTTCAGTTATAAAACTGATTCTAACTGACTGTAACTACTTAAATACTTTCTGTCACGGAGGTATATGCCTCAGAAACATTTCATTACATTGCATCATTTGACTTGAAAATAAAATAAAAGATGACAAATCCTAATCTAAAGGAACTGATGTTCCTGGAACAGCAACTGACTCAATGATTTCTTGCGGCTGTACGGTTGCTTGTGGCTGCTTGGCGGGAAATCCTTTTTCTGTATCAATAGTGAATTTCTTACATTCCTTCCAGAGCTTGTCTTGAGTTATTGGAGCATTCTTATCACGATGATATTCTACTGTGAAGGCAACAATATGACTGTGAGTGAGATTACTTGTAAACAATGTTTTCACCATCCACAGCAGAAGGAAATGTCTTTGTAAGAAATTGAAGACTGTTTCTCCCTTTAGTATCTGCGTCTTCTCATGTCGGCCATATGCTCTTCTTTTTGCAAACACCAACTGATCTTCATACAACTTCCAGGACATAAATTCACCTCCCTCCTTCCAGCATGATGGCAAACCAGTTCTTATCAATTTATCAAATGAAATGTCAAATTTCTTAATCACCTCTTTGATTACCTGTAGCCGCTTCTCTGATGCTTTCAGAAGATCGTTTTTAATGATCATTTTGCTTATTTCCTCAGCATAAAAATACCTGTCTTGTATCCCCATCTCTTGCAACTCTTCATCTGTTTTTGAATTAATAAAATTCATGAATCTTTTGGCCCAATTTGATCTTTTGATTGCAGCTGGCTTGTCTGATGACAGTTCCTTTTCGTGATCAGCAACAACGCCTTTCTCTCTGGCAATTACTTTTATGGAATCCCATTTTGCTTGTATTTCAGAAATGATCTTATTCCAGATGAGATCCTTAGCTTTAATAAGGGAAATATTTCCCTTCAATTTCTCCTTGACTTCCTTAATTTCTTCTTCAGCTTTATGTAGCTTCTGCTCATTTTCACTAGCCTTTTCTTCCCATCCCCGCATTAATCTCAGAGCTGTATCCTTTTCAGACTGGGCCTGTTTGCAATCTCTCTCCGCCATTTTTAGCTCTGTATTCAATTGAGCAATTTGGACTTGTGGATCGGCCGCACCTGCAGAAAAATCAAAAGTACAAGTGTGGTTCTGAATTTGATTTTGTAAGGTTATAGCTGTTTGCTTTACCTTATCAAGCTCTTCGTCCTTCTTTATCAATTGTTGTCGCAGCTCCTCTTTTTCCTTTTCTACCTCTGCTACTTCAGCTGCCAACGAATGCTCTGCAGCTGGCAATTTCAACTTCTTCCTTAATGAAGATATTTCTGCTTCTGCGCCCTTTATCAGTTTGTGCATTGCGCTCTTATCATTTGGATCAACGCCAATCTTCATTATGATTTTCTTCAGTTCTTCATTTTGAATAGTCAATGCTCTGGCATTGGCTTTCTCCATCTTGCACTGTTTGACAACCTTTGCAAGCATATTCTCTGTCTTGACGGATGTAGCATGAGTCTTGCCTAAATCATTAACAATTAACTGACCTGTTTGCATGTGGAGATTCATCTTGTCCCACAAGGGGATCTTCTTTACATCCATAACAATATTCAACTCCTTAAAACTGCCTGAGGGTCCCAGAGACATCCCTGTCGGATGCGATAACGCCATTTTGAACTGGTCTTTCTCCAAATCCATTATAGTCAAAAGTCTTGTTTGGTCAGCAGATATATGATGTTCTGCTTGTGTCTCTATATTGGCCTTTATTCTTTTATTCTTTTCTTCAATTAGGGAGAACACCTGCTTCATGGAAGGAGCCTTCTCTAACTGGAGTTCTGATCTGCTAGGAGATGAAACGCCCTGTTCTTCACTGACCTGGAGAGTAAAACCAGGTGAATTGGAGGAGTGATCTTCTGCTAATTTAGTCCTTTTCTCCTCTCAGGGCTCTTCCTCATCAATCTCAATAACATCATCTCTCACTCTCTTGCCCATCTTTTCCAATATTACAGGAGTTTGAATACTAATCCGTGATGAACTTGGCCCTCCTGGGTTAGCCAACTTTTCTAAATCCGGTTTACTCACATGAGTAAAAGCAGCATAACCGTTCTCGACCCTTCTCTGTGAAATAATCGCATGTGGGTCATAGGCCCACTTCTCTCCCAATAATAACTGTGTTTCCTCCAACATCCTTGACACCTCCTCATAAGCTTGCCTTGTGTTAACGACAAAAGGACCTACACTCATGGGCAAATTGTACATTAACCCCTTCTTCATTGGAAGAAAATGAACTTGATCCACATTGAGACTTTGCCTTATAAATTCCAGAGCAAACAGTCTCATGGGAACAAATGTTGGAAGCCTATAAGGCTCAACACCTACTCCATATAGCCTTATTTCCGAATAGTCCTAAAAAACAAACCAGTCTCTATATCTACAATTAGGTCCTAATTGCAAAAACTCTTGGGCCTTTGGCAAGAAACAGGGAGGCCGAGTCCCATTGAGAATTTTATAAGCGGTGGTCATAAAGTGTTCCACAAATTCAAATAAACCAGCTTCATTCTCTTCTCTTCTGATCAAATCAGTCCAAAGTAGAACTGACTGTTTATTTTTGTTACTATCCATTATGTTCAAACCAATACCCATGAATTCTTCCACATTCTGGTGTAAAAATAAGTAAACTATTAATGAGGGAAATCTGAAATAACCTGTCAGTGGGAAAGAAAGCAACTAGGAATTCACCACTTCTTGCCAAAAGGATGGAATATCTAACACCACTCCTGGTTTCATCATGAGAGTAAACATCCCCAGAGCTACCTTGTCAACTTCGCAATCATCTTCTCTCCCCAGAATCTCCATAATACAGCTGAGAATTGACCTGTATTGAACATGAAATGCATCCAAACCAAACTTTCCCGATCCAAAATGGGTCTTCTCCGGACTCGATACCAAAAATGACATGCAGCGGTTAAATTCCTCAATTGAGAGCTCCTCGAAGTATTGAACCAGCGAATCTTCTGAGAATTGCAAAGGAGAATCATTCTCCGGGAAGCATAATGCCTGACGCATTAATTGAGCTGAAACCTGCAAAACACTTTCTCCCTGGGAATTCATGACATAACATTTGCCGGGATACATGGACGAAACCAACCAGGAAATGAATTCAGGAAAGACATGGGTTTTGGGAATACAGGCGGACAGCACTCCCGAACTCTTCATAGCGGAAAACACAGGTGATTCGTCGGTGTTCAAGGTCACTTGGTAATGCATGAGAGGATGATTTACAGATGAGGCAGTATCACGGACGTCTTTCTCACTATCTAGGAGAGGGTTCAGAGTGGACAGACCAGACAAGGATGCTCGTTTGGCCATGGCTGACAAGAATTTCAAAAACAGCTTGGTGCGAAGGTGGCGGGACGGGGTTTAAAACAGGGCAACAGACGCAAATGAACCACGACGGAACGGAAAACCCGACTTATAAACAACGGAGACCGTAATTAATGCAAGGGTGACGTGGGACAACACGCATAGTGGATGACAACTGTTTGCCAACTGTTTGACACTTCAGCGGATGACGTAATGCGGGGGGTCTGTGAGTACGGCGGAGACCTCCAACCCATACCCCCCGCAATCCATCAGAGCCGTTGATCAATAATTTTCGTAGATCTGACCAGTCAACTGCGGGGGGTCAGGTTTTGATAACCGACGGGCAAGTTGACCCCCCGCAGTTGCTTATCCAAAAGCTTCTGCGCGTGATCGCGACTTCCGCTCCGGAAGTTGCTCGGACTTTATGATTAATAAAAAATATAACAATCTAAAGTCAGTCCGCTCCATAAATCGAAATGAAAATGGAAATACAATGTATTCTTTCTTCATCTTTTTCCTATACTAAATTATAAAACCTTATACTATAGCATATTTCGGATCTTTATGAATATTTTTTCAAAAAACATTTTCTTTTTCCAAAATTTCAAAACTTGACATAATAAAAAGGATATGCAGATATAATGATCCACAACAGTACCCATGTCAAGGGTTATACAATGACTAAAGGAGAAAGGTATTCTTATCACCTATTGGCCAGAGAGGTGGATTTGGCGCAAGGACCATACTCCCGAAGCGTTTCTCTATCAATACAAAGCGGAAGCACCTTTTAGAATATTATTTCTTTTAGAATATTATTGGCCATTTCATAATATTCTACAGCTCATTGGTCTTATCAGGAGGGAACTATTTCACTCGCTGTGCATGGCTATCTGCCATGTGAACCTAGTTCCTCCTTACGACGTGCCAATGATATATTCCCTATTGAATTAGCTGCTCTTAACCAAAGTCTTGACCTACTAGTGGGCCAGAGAAAGAAATCTCCTCCTTTCCAATGGCTAATAAAACCTAATGATATACCTGATTATGAAATACGATGCATCACGCTACTGTGTCCTTTCCGTATCGGGATGTACTGAAACATATGTCTATATTTTCCATACCAAAAGAGTTTTGGATTACCTTGATAACATAGGTTCCATTTTGATTAAGAAGGGGTTCACTTCAAATATCAGGTCTATTGTGACTAAGCGGGGATTTACCGATATCGGTGGAATCAAGGCCCTATGGAAGGTGCAAGCGCCAAAAAGGATACCATTATGCAATACTCACTTTGACATGCTTGAGTTAGGTGAACCATTGGTCCAGAACCATGAGCAAATAAGGTGATTTCCCAACCAGTTTCTCCAGGGCCAGCAGCTCGATACCAGCCTTTGATCCCATCTTCCATCCTATCCATCCATTTCAAACCCAGCCCAGTGAAATCAGATCCAGATCCTGTTTGAAAGCTTGTTCCAACATCCTCGCTAGTCGAAGAAGCAGCTTTGGTTGCTCCAGCAGTTGTATTTTACCAAGCTGATTCTCCAGTACCAGATCCTATTGACTCAGAACCACTAATCAAAAGGGCAGCGGGAAAGGAATCATAGTCAAAGGCAGTTCCCTATCCATAGGGTGAAGCAACAGATCGAGATGGATAACCTGCAAAGGGAAAGACAAAGGAAAAGGCACTATAGACCAGAGCAACGGAGGCAGCTAAAGCAAAGATAGAGATGGTGGCATCAGCACCCCGAGTTAACAAAGTATGTCACGCAATCCAAGGTAATAGGATGGAAGTGGAAAGTAAAACTGCTGGACCAAACAAAGAAGGCTACATGGAACAAGAGAAACGAGGGTTGGAGGGAACAAAAAAATAACCTATGAAATAGTCAAAGAGCATAAAGAGATCTATGGCAAAGAGTGGACATTACAAGTAAAAGGATGGACCCGGTCAAAGGGCGAGCTTTGTGGGTGCACGAAATAAAGCCTATGCGGTAGGAAGAGAACGTCGTACCTTTGCAGGATGATCATCAAACTACTTCTCTTCTGATTCTGCCTATTCTGCTGGTGATGGTACCCCTTGCTTTATATGCCTCTTATACACTAGTTTCCTTCGCTACTACTTACACTAGTCAAACTATAGAATCTGAAACTGCCAATGGAGGATGTTGAACCGAATGAAGGGAAGCCACGACTGGTACAACTAATGATGATTACTTAGGAACCTAGCGAAGTGATTTCTCTCCCTATGCTTCTATTTTTTATGCCTTTTCTTTTCCCACTGCTGTAACCTCTTCTCTTATTTTCGCTACTGGTGGATCTGTATCCGGGCGAGGTGCTTGCTTAGATGTTGCTAGTGGTTCTTAAATAGGTTCTTTCACCATTACCTTTGGATCAATGGGTTTGTTCTGAGTTATAAACTTCCTTTACCTTAGTGAGTGGTAAAACAACTAGATGAACTAAAACTTAAACTTGAACTGCAAGGTATGATGTAGGAACACGAGCTTATGTCAGAACACATAAAGTAGGAACACTACCAAATGCACAGTACTTTCTAGATGCTTCTGGTGCTATTTCTCCAACTTGATCAATTGGATTTGCAATTGGAAGGGATGCTATTGAGCGAGGTGGTGATGGTTCCATCCCTGAAGTGGTTTTCTAATCAAGAACTTTAATGGCGCACTTCGCTACGTGGAACACTCGAAAACCGGTGCACTTTATTGATTAGGAGAAATGCCCAAAAGCTTATTCTCTCAAGGTCGTTAGCGCTACCAGTGCATTTGTTCCTCTGCTTGTCCGCTACCCATAATAATGTCTTTCGTCAGTATGAGTGATCGTGTTTCCCAGCTAGTATTTATTGATCAACCCAAGTGCGTATGAGCCTTGTTCTTCGTCTTTATTGGTACCAAGTGCATTTGTCCACTTCTTATCGATGAGGAGGTATAAGTGAATATTTTCAATATTCACCAATGCAGGTTAGTTTTGGCTCTGTACCCATAAGTACCCATTAGTTAGTCTATTGCGTTAGTAGCTATGTCTATTATTTCGGCATAATCAAAGTATGGTAGGGTAGTTTCCCCATCTTATTTGGTCATGACCTACCAGTATAAAGTAGGTTCCTATGTTTCTTCCCCTCAAACTGAAATATTTGCAGAGCTCTTTGAGGGGAGGGAATAAAGAAAGGGTGAGGGTGAGCCAGTCAAACTATCAACAACAAGCCCGAAGGGTGCTAACGCACGCTCGACTAAAAAGTCACCATCGACTCGGCCGAGGTTATGAGGTCGAGGAGAGGTAGTGAAATCTCGACAAAAGGACCGCCATCGCTTTCCTTACTGTATAGTTCACCGTAACAAGTTGGGATCTTTTTATTGAATTGATTTATTAAGTCACCTCACCTTGGAGCTTGAAGTCATCTCACCCCAGTCACCAAGTCATAAGTCACCTCACTTTTATCCAATCAAAATATCCTATCCGTTAAGTCACCTCACTAATAAGTCACCTCCTCCTGGAAAGTCTCACCTCACCTTTGTCAAATCAATCTATCCCCTGCCAGTTGAAGTAGCCAGTAATATCAATCTATCCCCGGATAGGTGATCACGTTAAGGACTAGCTGAGACCTAGGTACGCAACGTATATAATGAGGAGGTAAGGTGACTATTACGTTTACAAGTCATCAGGTAAGGTTACTGGTTCATCGGTAAGTCATAAGGCAAGGTTACTGGTCCGACTATCCACTACGTTGTTGGCTGTCCAATCAATATAGCCTGGATGTAGATCCACCCACCCTTGGAGTAAGGCAAATATAACCTCACTTAATTGCCCTACCCCAGTCACAATTAGGAGGAGAGTCCCGACTGTCTCGTTGAGGAGTAAAACCCTTATTCAATGCCTAACTGCCCTTGCCCTTAAGCCTAGCCAATAAGCCAAGTTAATAAGGAAAGAAGCCAAGCCAGCCAAGAAGCTCAGCTAATAATACAAAGCAAATAAGTCCTTCAATGAGTAGGTTGACTAGTACGCTTACTTTACCAAGTAATGGCGTAGGGTGACTGGTTTGTCCATAAGTAATGGGGTAGGGTGACTGGTTCGTGCAGAAATGACTTTGATACCCATTCTTTTTTATATCCAATCTCCACCCTTGCTATAGAGTGCCAGGTAAGGACACTGGAAAATGTAGTATCGAAGGATGCGTAAGCAGGCTTGACCAACGGGAAAGGACCTTCACAAAAAAGGCCAAGTTTTTAGAAAACAAAAAAAAATAGGCGCGTTGTTTATTTATTTCTTATTGTCATTATATATTCGTACATAATTACATATATAATATCCATATGCCAAGCCTGGAATTGGCGTGAAACCAACCCTTCCAAAAAAAAAATAGAGGGAGGGAGCATAGCAGTGATTTACTGAACCAACCCCTACTTAACTGATGCTCTCTAGTTCTCTATTAAAGAACCTTATTGTCGTGTCGGCCATCTGGAATAGCATAGATTGAAGTGTTAATTATTCTCATCCAGTAAGTGAAAGGGGATTAGTTAAAGGGGGCTGGGTAATGCGGAGGGGATGCGGATTGAATGGAATCGTTAATAAGTGAATGCTTACTGGGCCATCCTGGATGAGTGTACTGGGTAGGTGTATGGGATGCAGTAATGGGATAATGTGAGCGGGGAATGCGAACTCGGACTTCAAAATCTGGGTAACTTAAAGATACTTCCTTATCTTTTATCACATATGGTAATAGCTTTATAAATAAATCTCTTTAGGTGGGGAACATGGGGTCATCTCTCGCATATGGTGGTTCGATGGGGCTACTACCCGTATAAACAAGGGAATATGGGGGAAACACACTTAATATCATTCCATGGGTCGATGGGGCTTGTTATGATGAATGAACTACAACATCAGTTTTTACTAGGTGTGATTCTAAAAAACTAGGTCTGTGGCCCGCAAGTTCCATTGCTCGCTGCTAGGGACTAGACTTGATTTGATAGCTTCATGCTAGTAGTAGGTAAAAGGGCTAGCTGTTGGAAAAAATGAGTGCTATTGGGAACAACTGGGCGTGATGATCACTGTAGGTGGCTAACTGTGACTTTCGGTTCACTGCGGACTATCCTATCGGTTCACAGTTGTTGGGAACATGGGAAACATAATCTAGTTTATTTGGTTAATTCACCTCACACACTTGTAATATGCGTACTGGGCAGGTGGCTGGTTTCTTTCGGCAAGTTCTGGTGGTAGGGTCTAGTGGCTAGTGTTATCCGTGGGCCCGGTGGGCTACCTATGTCGGAAGATGTCTATGTCTGGTGTACGTATCTCTGCGGATGTCGCCTCATATGGGGACGTTAGAAGGGTATGAAGGGGACGTTATATAATATAAAGAAAGTAATAAATATCATTTTTTTGGATGGCTCCTATTGGGAGTGAGCTGTTCCATCTTTTTTAAAAGGATCCAAGCCCAGACGTATTCGCCATTTAAAGAATCCACTAAAAGCCAAAATATTTATTATATATGTAAATACCCACCTCTCCTGGAGTATCGGTTGTAAGGGTAATAAATGCACCTTACTCGCACTCCTTCACTTCCGCTTCCACTCTTGTTCTCTCTGCTTCCATATTTCTTGAACTGAACGTATTTATATAGTCTATAATATATACAGCTATTTAGAGTTGAGAGTAGAAGATGGATAGATCAAGGGCAGAGGCTGTATGAATGAGGATCGAGGATAGAGGGTAATTAAGAGGGTCCCAAGGATGAGTCTCCAAGGCTGGAGGGAAGAGGCTGGATGTATGAAGGGATAAGTAAAGGATCGATAGATCAAGGCTAAGGCTGAGGTATTAGTGTCAGGATGTTCCCAAGGCATAGTCCCAAGGTTGTAGGGATGAGTATAAAGGATGAAGGGTCCCTATCTGTACTTCACTGAACGTCTGTATTTCATGTTATGACAACCTCCTTATCGACAACTATCGGTGACCTCTTGTCAATGAGACTGTATTCTATCGGCGGCCACTATCTATCGACCGGCTGGAAATGGGGTGGTAATTACCTAGTTTACAATGAGAAGCTATCGACAATGATCAATGATCACTGGATCAGCGACCACTGGGACTGCTTGGCTATCAGCTCCACCACCGAAAGATGAGGAATTTCCGCCAAAAGGATAAGAGCCAAAGAGAGTGCCATCAAGGAAGGGCAAGGAGAGAGAAGCAAGAGATAGCCGCCAAGGGCAGGGATATAAAAGCAAGATAAAGCAGCTAAGGGGGGGGGGGGGAAATGAGCCAACACACCGGGAAATGAATCCAAATTAGCTAGGAGGATTGGTGCATGGCTTAACAAAGTAGGAAGCGAAAGAAATAAATAGAGTTACTATGCGTTTTTGGGTTGATTATGGTATTAAGGGAAGACCGTTGGTTGAATTGGTTCAAAGCAGGTGCGCAAGCATCTTTCAATGCTAGCAATAAATACCCCCCCAACCTTGCCCAATGCAGACAAGCGACTACGTTCCTCTCCCCCTTATTGAGATTTCAATTCCTCGCCCTTGTTTAGATTATAAAAAAATTGATCAATCACTTTATCGAAGAGGTTAAGCCATTAGAACCAGGGAGAGGGGCGTTCACAACTGCCGCATCTTCTGGGAGAGACGTTCCAACTGACCCATATGCCAATATCACGTCCCCATCATTCCCAGCTTACGTCCCCATCATTCATTGAATAGCGTGACCACCAACCACCTACCACACGTACACCACCTACCCTACAGCTATCACTTCCCTTAGAGCTTACTTACTTACTTTAGTTTCACACTATTGTATGGGGCCCGGAAAAGCTAGGGGTGCCGCATTTTATGGTATGGGCTGGATGATACAGTTGGATGGGATCGATGCTAGTTTCGACGCCTTCTTGGATGTTTTGGAGATTTCTTATTGTGCGTTAGGTTTCAGAACCAATAAGGAGGTCGCTTATTTACAGTTACCAGGAAGTAGCATTCCTAGCCGATCAGTTTCATTGGTCGACGAGAGACAGTGGTAAGGGGAAAGGAAGGGGGGATAGCGGTAAGGCTGGCTCTCTAGCGGGAAGGAAAGAGAGTGTCAAGGCTTTATACCAATCCAGAAATAGCAATAGCATACCCATTTTCTGAAGTCAGTCTATAGGCACTACTTACATGCATGCCTACCCTAGCATATTACTTACGAGCATGTCCTAAATTATTTAGGTGGGCTGCTTCTCTAGACCGAAGCTCCATCTTTTCCTCGAATTAGAATCCTTCATATATTCGAGCTTAGATAATGAACAAGTAAGTTTACCGAATCACAGGCATGCTACCTAACCCATTTCCCTAAGCCGAAGAATGGAATGCATGTATTTTCTGATGTTCAATTTCTTTATATGGATAACGTGGAAACTATTACTTATAAAACCCATCGATTCATCAGTTCCTTAAAAAATCATAATAGGGGGCATGAATCACTCAATTCCCTCGGTTCCACTGGAAAGCTGGAGCAAGCAAATGATACACATTCTAGAGATCGATTAGTTGGTGGAAGCCTGCCTTTCAGAAGCAGTTTCTTAGCTCATTGGACCAACAAGATAGATAGATATAGATATCTCTAGTGGAATGAGTTTCACTATAAATAGTCTGGGGATCCGAGGGGCAGAATTCGTTGATGGATTTAGCTATTGATAAGTGGGTGAAAAGAAATATGTATGGTTGGGATCTGCCCGGATTAACGAATTACCCCACCTATTTCTGTCTGAATTCAAGGCAGGGCCCCCTATTATGATTTTTTAAGCAGTAGAATTGATCTCTAGCTATGGGCAGGAAGCACTACTCCATATGATGAGAGAATTAGAGTTTCACTTTCTCGCATATCAGTAGTTGGAGCAAGGGAATAAAATGAAATAGATACGAAAGGAGATATAGATTAGCTAGTTATTGGAACTGAGTAAGGGTAATTTCTTTGCTCCACACCTCCACCGGGGGCATAAGCAGAGTGAGCTAGTCATCGAATTGAATACCTTCCCTCTATTGTATCATCCCATTATTGAGATGTAGGTGGATGGGTAAAAAGTAACTCATTCTACCAAGAACCATTTTATTGGGTCTCCAATAACTAGAGATTGGTTTTCCCTAGCTATGGGGGTTGGTTTCGCAGCCCTCTCATCCGACTAAGCCGGCTCATAAAAAGGCTCTGTCAAGTAGACCAGAGGAGATAGGTCCTATTGCTGCCGAATAAGCTATTTCCTTTCTCTTATTGAAGACTCATTTGCTTATGTGCATTGCGTTACCCTATCAAAAAGCATAGGCGTTGCATACCAGAGACAAATTAGTTAGTTAGTCTCACTGGGATCCGTTCCGGATGAGACACCACTTATTTATAAGTTAGTAGGTAATCTAAGTACCTCAGCATCCTTTGTTGCTGAACTGCACATACCGGATTGCCGGCCTCTTGAAGGTACTTATGAAATGAATGAAGCTTGAACCCATCCAACAGTAGGTCGAGTCCCGGCATTAAAGCTTGAAACCAGGGGAGGGGGTTTGGTCGAGTTTATTCTCTACGTATTAAAAACCCTTTCCGCTGTCAGCTTTTCAATCTTACTGACTAAAAAGCCACCTTTCTATATCAAACCTCGCTCCATTGAGTGAGATACAAGCCATCCCTAGCTAGTTCGGTGGGAGAGCCAAAACGGAGGTCATTAAGGATGGAAGGGTAGAGCGAGAGATACCACTTCTATGTTAGTCGAATAGATAGATAGCATTCTCCAATTCTGAATTAATGTAATAAATCCTGAAGAGTGAACAAGTGGTCACTAGCACCTGTTTATTTAGAGCATGACGCTGGCTATGACATATATAAGACTGAATTCGGCTCCCACTTCATCTTCTGCTAATTGAGTGGAAGATTTTTGGAAGTCTGTGGGTGGGTTTGGGTTCTAGGCGGTAAAGTTTCATTCACTAAATCGATGCACCAATCCTATTTCTCGACCCCACCCAGCATTCATTTAGGATAGGGACATGACACGGCGTTACTTCGTCGAATGAATACAGGAGAATCTCAATGAGAAACCTTCGGACTATGAATACCCCCCCAACCGACTCTGTTAATTAATAAAGCCTCTTCCTCCACCTCTGCCCTTGGCTCATCATGCTATAGTCACTCTGATGTGAAGAATGTTCCGACTGCGTAGCAGCTGCATGAATCGAGAATCTTTCCTAAATGTACGAATCTTTTAATTGGCCCTTTCCTTACTCCCCTGGTTCTGTTCTACCGCTCCTAACTTCCCTCCTTTTTGTACTTGTTTACTTTCCCTACCAGCCCTACCAGCAGTTCCGTCCTAGCTGTCCCTTCTATGTTCCCCATCCCTGTTCTGTCCTGATCTACTCCTTCCATGTCATGTATGCTCCTGCCTTCTTTTTCCTGTTCTTTCTCTGAGGTAAAGGTGGGTCACATATGGTCAAATTCAATAGGTCAAGTCCGGGCAAAGGTGGTAAATGATCTCTATGAACCTAGGTCACATATGGGAAATTGATCTCTATAAGGGTGGGGCGGAGGTAGGCAACAGAGTCTGAGGCATAGCCAGGTAGAGCTACAGAGCCAACAGACTCCGCAGCGGATAAAGCAGTTGGAAGTGTGCCTTACCATCTTAAACCTTCTTAATGTAGGATGGTTGGAGGCATTGTATATAGATTGACCGAGTGATTTAACTGACGAAGACAGGGGATAGTACCCATAAGATCGAAAAATTTATCCAGCATCCTCACTCATTCGAAAGCTAGCAGCCTGGGTTGAATCAACAGTTTACCTTGTTTAAGCAGCAACACATCCAGATGTAGATACTTATCGAGATGGAGATTCAGCGCCTGTTCGAAAGCATGTTGATAACCTAGATCCACCAGCATCAATGACATAGGAAGCATCTGGGCAAGCAGCAGTTTCCGAGCCATGAGCAGATTCATCAGCAGGGATAGAAGCATCCAAGCCATCAGTTATAATTTCAGTCCTAAATCTAGAGTCTGTAGGAGATCTCCTCATAGATCCGATGCTAGTTCTTTAGCAGGAGGTAGTAGTTTTCCATACACGAGCTTCTAAGTAATTCCCCACTATCCATTCCAGGAATTTGATCTCAATGTTGATTAATCACATATATGGGGGTACTCTGTATTTTTCCTTGCTTCTTCCAACCCTCATGATGTCCCCCTTTCTGTTTGTGCAAAACGTCCACCTATACTTCCTTCAGAGTGACCGTTTCGACCGAACTCATCTCTGCTTTTGAGCTTGCAATGGGGCATGTAAGCAAAAGGGAGAGCCTATTTAAGAGCCAGCACCTCGTAAGCATATTTGCCTTTTGGGGATCCATACCCAGTTTCTTATTCAGTGGACCTAACAGTTTAAGTGCTATTAGTGTCGGATCCAACTTCCCTTCGCTATGCTCTTTGAGGGGAATAAATCAAGGGCCCAGTTAGGTCCTGATAAACCCAATAAGGTCCTTAAATCAAGTCCTGACCAAGCTTGGCTTTCAATAGGTTATTGTCAAATGGGTCCTTCAACAATGCTATTATTATATATGTAATTATGCATGAATGACTTGATCGAATGGAAATGATTTATTCCCATCAATTGATCAATCACGAAGGACTGAAACTTGTTCATGATTCTAGTTATGAATGACATATGTCATTATGCATTCATTCGTTATATACGTAATTACGCTTTAGCAGATCATGTGTATATTATATATGTCATTATGCATGCCTTATTCCCCCATTAAGAGAGGGCAGGCAAGCTAGGAAGAATGCATTCCCTTCCCTGCCATGCCTTATTCCTGCATAGCAAATTTCCCATCTCGATAGGCCAGGTTCACGTAGGATAACTTGATATGCCACCCTGCACTAGTTCATTTCCCATCTCGATGAACCAGGTTCACGTAGGATAACTTAATAGGCCATGTCTAACAAGCAAGCAAGGCGCCACACAGTACACGTATTCCAAGTGTGCCATAACCGAACCTATACCCTCGAACCTCTAACTCTATACCTCTCCCTCTCACAAATAAGTTAAGAAGTTCATACGTGGTAGCTGGAAATCCTAAGGTCTAGGGTAAGGTTGTATGACAAAGTCTAAATATAATACGGGTAAGGGGTCGATCCAGCCATTCTCGATAAGAGAAAAGGGTTTTGATAGTAGTACTGACTCACTAAGCGCCTCATTCATCAAAGTGGTGTAGGGGAATAGGTCCATAGGTGGGCAGGGTGGAACGGAAACACTTAAGTAAGGGAGGAGGAAAGGGAAAGGAAGGGGTTGTATCATGCATGCCATACCATCTAGCCCCTATAAGTTAATAGTTGTACCTTGTTTCTTCTCCTAATTGCTTCATTCAGTAAGTCATCTAGGTAGGGCTAACAGGTGCTAGGTCTTCTGGTGGGCAGGTCTATTAATGGCGGCCCTCACCTTTTTAGGGAAGGTGAGTGAGAAATTGATGGCGGCCTTATCAGTCGAGCCCCCTACCGGGTCCTCATGGTCGAGCCTTCAAGCGCATCCTTGCAGTAGGTTTTCATTTATTATTCATATAATTGTATCGGCTCAGCCGTACCAATAGGCCCATACGTGGCACCCCCATTCCATAATCATTCCTCAGGTAAAGGGTAATAGGGTAAAAAGTGCATAGCATAATTATTCTCTTCTGGGATTCCTGGCTTTAGTAATGACTCCATCAACTAGGGAGGCAGTAGCAAGTGAAAGGTCTGGTATAATAGGTGGCTAAGGGTAAGGTAAATTCTAGGTAGTTGTCCAACAGAAATGAATCAAGTGGGTTGATAAAACAAAGGTGAATGTAAAAAGTGCTAACCTATACAAGCACGAACATATGATCACTAAGTTTTGTAAGTTGAGCCGGTAAGTGAAGAAGGGTGGAAAAAATAAAGGAAAGGTTGGTAGCACGATCGTAAGAGTAAAGGCACAAAAGTAAGAAGGTCTCACTCAATAGCAATAGTGGTAGTGGTACCTAAGGTAATAATATGTTGGCAAGTGCGTGTTTTGTTGTCGGACGCTAGTCCAACATCTCTTCTATTGGGAAAGCCCTTACCTACCTTCTTGACAAGGAATTCAATTTGTTGGCATTACAAAGTGAGGTCAGTCATAAGGTTGTTAAAGAAGAAGCGAAGCGGTTGGTAAAATTAAAGTAAAGGGAAGCAGTAGGGGCATAGCAGTAAATTATTTTTATATGTTACACCCCACCATTGGAATTTCAAACACTTATCCATATGGAGGATGCCTTTTTGGAATGCCCCTAACGCTTATACTTTTTGACACGGCCAAGTGAAAACATCGATTGAAGTGAGGCTAAGTCCAAGAATTAGGGGGTCTTAAAACCTCAGAAATGAGGATAGGTCTTCACTCCGATAAGTAAGTAAATCCTTGCTTGGAGGTCAGAAGTGCGCTTCAAACGCACTGTAACACCACTTTCACCCTGGTGCGGGGGTTGAAGCTTGAGGGGAAAAGAAAAGGCTGGGAAATAAAGAAGGCAAGTAATAGAAATCAGGCCTCGAAGCGAAAGTTAGGGTTTGAGAAGGCGTTGTAAGGCTATCTATAAAGACAAGTAAGGCTTCAGACACTGGGTTAGGACTTGGTGACCCATCCTTTCTGAAAAGAGTAGGTAAGGCATATCATCGATTTCAATCCTCGCCTCGAGCTAACGAAAAAGTGTTGCATTTCCCACCTCTCAACTCAAAAATAAGAAGCGCCTCTCGTTCATTAGTAAGCCCTACTATAACCTATAAGTCATAGAGTGCAAAGGTGGAAAGAGATGGGATATTATCCTCTATGAACCTGGCCTATAGCGGTTACCCCGAAACCATTCCTCAGTTGACCACAACCCCACTATATAGAGGTATCACTGAACCCGCACCTTGCAGTATAGAGGTATCGTTCACACCTACACCCATCCATACTGAGCTGGGTAAACCTGTCAATGATTTGTGGAGCTGTTTCCCTCCTTATTTGCTCCGTAATGCAAATGATTAATGGAGCAATCTACCTCCTATTTTGCTCCGTAAGCATCGGAGATGTTATGAAGCTAATTTCACAGTTAGTCCTATTTAATTGGTTGACCGGTAACAAGGATAGAGAGTTGGGGAGGGTGGGAAGAAAGATGGAAATACTGAACAATTGCTCCTACCTCACTTACCTCTACGAAAAACTTATTGTTACTACCACCTAGGGGGGGGCAACGACGAGATAGATCACCTGCATGTTACAGAACATACAATGCTTGTTCCTACCTCTTGGTACCCCAATCCCAGTACCACCAGTACACCAACTGGGAGGGCCTAAAAAAACTTCCCACCAACACACATGGGGGGCCTACTCCAAACAGTACACCTAACTACAACTGCTTATTACTTGCTTGCCTTAGCCCACCACCTCCACAACGACAACCACTAATACCACATACCTGCTAGATGCGAATATAACCTAGCTATTTATATATGTTATTATACCGTGCGACCTCTTTATTTGATTTATGGATTGATTGTATTGATATACCCAACAACGAATGAATGCGTTGTTCACCAATAGCCCCATGTTCCCATCACACCTGCAGTTCACCTTATGCCCACCAGTCCCACCTACCTGCTTGGGGAATATCCGAAGCTCACGGTATGGATGGAACACTGGTTGTTACCACCTGGACTGGACTAACGAAATGTGCAATAGAACTGAAAACAACTAGACCTATGGGCTACAAAAACCTGCCCACCAAGATAACAACTCGCTGATTATTTCTTTCCCATTTAGAGAGATCTTACTTATGCTAAACAAAAAGAACTAGGCAGGTTAGAACCGATAGCCCACAGCGAACCTCACACCCATTGAAACCTAAGAGACAAGGAATTAGATTGATGATTTTTTCCCGACACCTAATGAGATAAATGATTATTTGACCCATGTTCCCTTTAAGCCCAGTGTTACCTCCCGATCGAAACTCACAGGACATAGCATTGCAAGGCACAGGATGTAAGAACCTAGGTTACCCACAGTGTTTCCCACCAGGAGAACCTGCGAGAGATATTCTTCTTTCCCATTGAAAGATATCTTACTTAAGCTAGACAGGCCTAGGGAGGAACCGATAGGACAACTGCCTGGGGAATTGACGAGACAAGCTGAGCGCTACAGAACCATCTGTTGGTTGATTTCACCTACCTGCTGCAACAACTAGACATAGCCACAAGAGAGAAACATGGTTCATATACGTTGATTACCCATTTTAGGAGCTTTGGAAAGAAAGAGATGTTGAGGAGTTAGTTGGGGGAGGAGCTGAACCTGGAGGATTCAGATTACCCATATCAGAGCCAACCGATCGATTAGGAAGGAGTTGGCTGTCGGTGGGCTATTCAGAAGGGGCAGGGTGTTTCGTAAGTGGAAGGCAGGGCAGTTAGAAGTTTAGGTGGGGGAAAGGTAGAACCAAATTCAAAGAGCATTTGAGTTAACCCTTCTCAGGATGCATCCATCAAGTGAATCTTTCGTCGTTGTTTTACTAATTAAGGGATAGGGCTTTCCTTCCCATCCCTTACCAGCCAGATGGGTTACGCTATTTCCTTCCTCGAGATTCTGGGTGGCACGAATGGTACTATCTGTCCTTCCCCGATCTGGTGGTACGATAGGCAGTATAAATATGTGTTCCTTCCCTTCCCCGATCCAGTGGTTGAAAGGATCCATTGATTTATCCTCCCATGATAGTAGCCATTGTCTTTCATAGATAGACGGTTGGACTGGTGGGAACATGCACACTTCCCTTTCTCTAAAACATGGCCATAACAAGAAATCTTTCGGAATGTCCCTGCTTGGCCTTGCAGTCCCAATCCCAAGCCAACCAATGATGACTCCCCCACCTATTTGCCATACGCAAGCCAGAGCTACAGCTAGATAAAAATTACCATTCAGCCAGCTAGTACCGGACAAAGCCAGAGAAAGCCGGCAAGAGTAAAAGCCTGCCATCTAGTAGTGTATCAAAAATCGATTCTACGGGCATGTTTAAGGCACTCTGTCCTACCGGCGCGTTCCTTTAAGGTATGACAACTAGAATCAAGATCTCTTTTTGTCACTTTGTCTTAAGCAATTGGCCAATTTCTAGTGGTATAGCAAACCATTAAGACTTGGGCACGTATTTATTCTAATTCTTTCATTTCCAATATATTTGACTGGTTCGCATGCCACCTTGTCTTCCTTAATTTTCCATCTCGATATCTTTAAGTAGTTCATTTCAAATATATTGTACTAATTCCCAGGCCATATTTGGTTCCAGCATGTTCCATCTAACATAGCCGGGTTTTCACTATTGAAATTACCATTCCCATACGCCAGGTTTCAATAGTTCATTTCCCCACCCAAATAGGCTTTGTCTCCACTTTCTTCTCTGTGGCTGGCTGGATGGGAGCAGTTTAACATCCCCCAATCAATATGTTTGTCTTCTCCTGGGAGCGCTTTTACTTTTCCCTCTAAGTAAGTATTCATCTGGTAGGGCCTCTACTTTTCCCCATCCACTACTAGCCTTAATAGGTTTTTAATAGAAGGATGGTAAAGAGGCACTCTAAACACATGTCAATTGTATGGATTGGAGATAGGCATCTTGGAAATAGGGTGGTTGGGCAAAATAGGCTCTAATGGGTAAGCAGCTACTAGATCCTTTTGGGTCAATACTGAAAGGGGGATACATGTAAAGCAGCCAACCATACAAAGCCAGCCAAGCAATCCAGCCAAGCAAGCAAGCAATCAAGCCAGCCAGCCACTCAAGGGTTCAGGAAAACGACCCTTTTCCCCTTGGATCAAAGGCCTCGCCCCCCATATCCCTCGCCAAACTCCCATATTCCTAGCACTCCCTGATGCCCCTTCTCATTGCCCCATCACCTCTGCCTCATGGAATACCTGCCCTTCTACTCTTAGTATACAGTAAATATTCATCAAGGCACCTACAAGTGTGTCCACCACCTATCTTAGGTACTACTCATTTGAAAACATCCATCCTGGCTTAAGCACACCCTCCAGTAATACCTCCATCTATTGTTAGCACTCGACAGGCATCATCCCTATCCTGAACCCTTAGGCCTTGGCCCCTTTCAGCTGCTTCTGTGCCACCATCCCCCTCCTTATCCTCAACCTTTTTAAATCCTTTTCCATCTCATCCACAGCAGACAGATCTCAATCTAGGAGAAATTGCATCACTAGACATGCCTCCATCATGCACATTTCTTAAGCACCCCACCTCACCCATCGGATGGATGAGCGACTTCGTTCCTTCTGTTTCATTTGCGAAGGGACTAGTCTTTAGAAACCTTCTTATGAATATTATAAGGAATCCCTTGAAATGCACGAAATAAGCTAAATCCCTACTGAAAAATGCGATTTATTTCACTCATATGGAAAATAGCCTTGCCTTCTGAACCCGGATAAACTAATCTTGGCTTTGTCAAATGCGTGGTTGGAAGGCTTTTGGGATCAACCAGAATAACCCAGCCTGGGTGCTCATTTAAGATAAGTATCTTCGACTGAAGCCGAGACGTTCTCGTGCCTGGTATTTATATACATTATTTATAAGTATTACCTTTTCTATTTAGATACCTCATATCAGGTATGGTCCTTCTTTTTTAGAGCCTTTAGAGCCCATTCCATGCCTTTGGTTTATCCACTATTTACCCACCTCTGCAAGACCTAGATATGTTCGAACTATACCACTTCCTTAATAAATTGCTGAGATTAGGAGGGACTGCTATTTCATCTTATCAGGACCGGATTGGATAAACCCACTTTCTCCTTACTTTATTACTCCCCTCACCCTAGGATATGTAGTTATGCCCATTGCTTAAGCCAGTAATACTTAGTGGGTGGGATCATTGGAGGAACTGCCTTTTTTATTCACTACATCCAGACGATCTTGGAAGGACTTACTTGGTACGGCACTTAGACGTTTGCTATTAGGAATACGTTGTTGTTTTAGACCCCATCGCACCCCTATTTTATGTCTTTGAGGTGTTATTAAGATTATTCATCATAGCAAAGGTAAGTCAAAGTGTCCAAGCCTTCCCATTCATATCCAGGTGCTGTAGTTCGTAAATACAAGAAGGAAGCTTCGGGCCATCCAGACCCCTATCCTTAAAGTTTGATCCTAGTCATCACATTTTCGGAGAGACATACCCGTACCCTTACGGTTTTATAATATATATATATCCCATGTGAGAAGAAGAATTACATACATACCCTTCCTGTGGGACAAGGTTTTCTCCATCCAGATCCTTCCCTTGGTTACACTTACCCATTTTTAAGCTTACTTTCCCTGGGGAGAGGAACGTAGTCGCTTGTCCGCATCGGGCAAAGACCGAACCTGGACTTGCAATAGATATAGATATAGGTATAGATATAGATATGTGTAAATAACCATGCGGTAACCTCGCTACCTCATCTGATGAGCTGATGAACCAATCAAGTGGGTTAAATTCAAGTGGTGGTGGAATCTATTTATGGAGTTGTGTACTATTCAATTCTATCTGGTAGGGATAGGGGGAATTAGTCTTTATTACTTACGAGCATGCCACTTATATCCTTGGCTAGGTAGGCGCACGTGCAACCCTCCCTCTGATTGATACAAGCAGACATGCCTTATCATCCCGACCCCAATATATGCCTGGCCATAATGCCATCGGCCATATCCCTTCCCTGGCCCCTCTGCTTTCCCATAGCGGCTATAAGGTTATCCCTATATCTTATATCTTCTTTCTTCCCCCCTCCTTTTATCCCAATCCCGATCTCCTCGGTACTGAAACAAATTGCAAGTGTGAGGCTTCTAAACACCATTTCAGTTATAAATAGAAGCCATGGGCTGCACTAAAAGGATGGAATTCATTAGTAAGGTTATGTTGGAGGAATGCTTTTGAGACCATAAACTCTCACGAAGCTCTTTCTCCCTTCCTTGCTTACATTTTCTTGGTAGCTTCACCTAACTAATCCCTCGAGACACACAATGCCATCAGGTACCTAACGGAACACATGTGGGAGAAGATTGATTCTTTGGGCACATGCTCATCAATCTAAATAAGCATAAATGACATATATAATGGTGCTTTCCCTTCTTGGCCGACCACGGGAGAATGCAGCCGCGTCTAGACGCTTTAGTATGAGGCATAATCTCTTAGTGCAACTCGAAGAAAGGTAAGGTATAACCTAAAGGTGATCTTCTATAGCTATGTGGGGAGCTTATTGATTCCCATTGCTATCAGTGATGCACATAACGTGTTTTTAGAAGTTGAGTTCTGGCATTGCCTATTGTTCCAAGCACTGATGCCCCGGTAATGGATCCATATCCATATATCGTAGCAGACCCATTTAGAGATAAAGATATATACCCACCCCCAGTTGTTCTCCCGGAACCACCATAAGCAGAGACACAAGCAGTAGATCCACCAGCACTAGCAGTTGAACCAGTTTACCCCTAATCATACGCAGCCGAAGCATATAAATTTCGAGATTGAGTAAAAGCACTAGGAGTAGAGGTATATATATTATATAATAGTTCCATCACTGTTGTTTATGGGGGTAGATAACGGCTTCAAGCTTCACTAAGGGCCTTTACTACACGCGCATCATAAGACAAATCTAACCAAGGGGAGCTGATAAAATCAGAATAGATGCTGGGAAAGGTGATGGCTTTCTAGGGAAGGATACTTAGCGATACAATTGCTATCAAACTCGAAAGTGTGCTACCTCTGCTTTTCTCACCTATGACGGTGGTGGTAGTGATGGTGTAAGGTTAGGGAGGGATGCTACAGGGAAGGATGCTAGGCTAAGTGATAGCTCTGCTACTGGTGAATCTGAATCTGGATTCGGAAGAGAATAAACACGTCCAGTGATAATATGGACCCTATTGATCTGGACCCACACATTAAAGTTTATAGACCGGTTGTCGAACCAATTAGAAAGTCAGTTCGAGAGCCAGTTCACTCCACAGGGGGATAAGAAGTGGTTGTTTCACTATCAATGATAACATAAGCATCTGAGCGCGCATCTGTAGTAGCGAAGGTAGCAGCCAGGGTAGAAACTACCACAGTGGTTCCAGTTCCCATACCATTACGATCCCTGTCCCTGTCACCATCAAAGAGAGGGGCGAAGGTAGTTCGAATGGGATACATGGATGCACCCACCATTGGACATTTAGATCTTGCTTCTCCCACTGGTCCTTCTCTTTACGCCTGCAATGGACCTAGAATCTTAGGCCTAGTCAAACCATACCAAGATTAGCCCAAGCAACAAAACCCTTACCGAAGCGCATCAGTAGCAATCTTTATCCTCACATCAGTAGCAGCCATCTGGAATTTGTATTCCACACATCATTACTTTTGATTGAAAAATTGGGTCATCAATCATATAGATCAGTAAATCAATAAGGTAACAATTAGCAGCAGTCATCTAAATAATCAGTAGTAAAGTGGCCTGAGTGGAGAATTTTGTAAGGTAAGCTCCTAAACCCCCTGTATTTATGGCTAGAGAGTTAGCCCCCCCCCCCCTTCCCTAAGGCAATGATCTCTCTGGAGAAAACAGAGGTAAGAGCGAGTGCCCTTGATGTCATGGTATCATCTGCCGCCCCTTGGGAGATGGTGTGAAGTTCCACCGCCTCTACTTTATTTATCTGCCTTTGTGGGAGAAGCCGTGATAGTCACTGTAACTACGGCTGCCTTTGTGACTGAAATCAGAAATGATACCTCGTGAATGCCGTCGATAAGTAGTGAATCCTTTCGTTGTGAGTTTGGGGTGTGGGATAAAAGATGAGAGGGAGGTGAGTGGGAGTTGTAGTTTGGTACTTAAGACACCTAGAGTAGCTGGTAACTTTATTTAGTGCCTTTAGTGAATGTTCTAGTGAAGATCTCCAGTCCCCCATACCTATGTTTTCATCAATAGTGATCTATAAAGCTATATTCAATAGTCACTCTCCCTAAGCCCATTTGGGTAGTCACTTCATTTGCTCCATAAATCGCCTTAATATAGATTCATTTATGTTGTCTAGCTACCTTCAGTGTGTGTCAGGATGGGGACCAGCTTTGTCCACATGAAAAACATTCCTTGGTGAAGTTATATGCGGTTTGAGCTACTTCAGGTCATGGGATCATGTTGACAACTTTGAGGTGTTTAGTGGAACTTAGATAAGGTGCAAGCCGAGCACGATGTAGGGTGTTACGTATAGTAAAGGGATGCTCGTATCCCCCGGTAGGTGAACATATAAGTGGTGTAGTCACTTTTCTGAAGCTTGGCAGCCACGACAAAATTCTGAAAGCCTAGAAGCCCAGCCTGGGATTTTGAACATGATTTGTTAGATATGGAAGCTGACGAACCAACTGCCGATCCAGCTTTTCCACTTTCCTTCTCCTAACTCGGGTACTGTCCCAATTTCCATGCTCTTGCTCTAACCTTGCTTTTCGAACCGAATCCATTGTAGTATTTAAGCAACTCATGCTTTAAGTCTTGCCTAGAGTCGGTCCACGTTCCACTCTCCCGTCTTCATCTATTACCCATTTATTAACAAGTGGCACCTGTTGAATCCGATCGAGTGCAACAAGTTGGCCGCATCTCCCCCCCACACAAGGCATATTTATGGGTTCCTCTCGGTCCAATCAATGACGTTGGACCCTAGTTGAATTGGGACACCATTATGAATAGGTCTAGTCCATTCGATCCCGCGCCATCCTCTCCCTCTATATGCACCATCCAATTACTGCACTAGATGAATAGCTAACTCCCGCGTCCGTTATAAGAATGGCATAATAACCACTACATATCATCCCATTCTGCTACCTTCCTTTGGTTTGTTAAAGAAGAGGAAATGGAACCCTACCTCCCTGTCTCTACGAAGGGAAGGGCGGGCCGACCCAACTTTGATCTCCACTGTCTCTCGCTTTTAATCCCACATGTCCCTGCTACTTGGACTATTAGAGTATAGTGGTCCTTCTATAGTTAGTCTGAGCTAGTGGTCCTTCCTTAGTATGATTAGGATTGATTCTTTCTGGCTGGAATGAATGAATATGGAATGGAAATATTCGAGAAGGTGCTCTTGTAGGCAGAAAGAGATAGAATCCGATTGGAGGGAGTAGAGCCGAATGGTTGGAGTTGGTCCAGCCCTTCCCCTGCCTGTGTTCGATTAGTATGGGGGTAGCAAACCCCACCCCAGTCTATTTCTTAGTTCACTTTCTCCCCCTACCCCAAAAGAGAGGAACTTGAAGAACTATAAGGTCGCCATCGACTCACCGATTCATATGGGTGAGGAATTGCCACTTACTAAACTAAAAGGAATAAAGCGTAATTACATATATAATTCTAGTTCTTGAGTCTCTCTTATGAAGGAGAAAACCCCCTCCCTTCTAGCTATTTGAGGGGAAGAAATAATTTCAATTCGATCCAGCCAAAAGCATAATTACATATATAATAGCAGCATTGTCGAAGGATTGACCCAAAGCACCTACAGGCCGCTTGACCCTAAAATTGTGAATCATAAACAAAGCAGCACCAACCGTCCATCAAGTTGGACTATGCCCATCGAAATGTAAATCAACGTATACAATCGCGACGTGTTATCATCATCTTAGCTGAATTCTTTGTCCCATGGTTATTGGTGGATACTTGGCAAAAGGGTTCTGGATATTGTTTTATGTTTACATGCTGACTCTCTTAAAATCAATTGGACTCTAACTTTGTTCCTCAAATGCTTTCTCACTGTATGTAACACGCATCGTTATTCCTTCCATCCACTTGAGGTAATAACATTGATCAATATTCTATAACGATATAGGTGTCGAAGAATAGGTAGAGGGGGCTGCTCTAAGGCAATGACAATTGGAGTATTGGTGTCAATGACCTTTTGGCCTTCTTCTAGGTTCTTCCACTCTCCCACCAGCAGGTTAAAACCACCCTACCGACCGAATAACAAATACGAATAATTACCTTTGAAAAGGTGTGCATATTCCTAACTGGGGCAGTAACAATGGCTTTCTAGGTGTACACGGGTTCAAAGTTGTAGGCATAGTATTTAGGGAATAAAACAGGGCACATTACATAAGTCATGGCAAGGCCCTTACACGTTAAGGCATTGCAAGGCCCGTGACTTCGAGTAAACCCGTCGATTTTTGACATGTGATCTACCGGCCAATAGACCTCCTTCCACTAGCGTAGCTCCATCATAGAGTAGAGGTAGAATGGAATGCAAGTGGTATTCTGATTATGGTTTTAGTTTCCATGTAGTCGGGTATGGCCTTCTAATAAGCTTCTAAGTTTCCCCAATCCTTTCCATATTTTGAGCCTGCATGACCCACTAGTTCCAGTGGTTCCAGCACTAATTCTAAGTAGTGCTATTTCTCCTAGCATACTTTCGTTCAGTTCCTGAAGATGCAGATACCAATTTATAGCGAGCACTTCATATACGTAAATATGAACCACCAATAGTGTCAGAGACAGATCTAACGCTCTACTTACCAGTTGTGGATCCAGATTAAGATAAAGACCCAGTTTATTCAGTGGCTTAGCCCATTGATTCATCAGCATCTCACTTACCATTCTACCATTCCTTTCGGCATCAACACTTGTTCCTGTTGATCTAGTCAAAGAACCAGTTGGCGAGCCTTAACCACTACCAGTAGCGGCCGGCAGATACCCACTTCTAATAGGCATTGGTTCTAAAGGATAGGAGGAAGGTAGCAAGCAAGGTCGGATGGACTAAGCCGAGGTCCAAGTCTTCTATGGGATGGTAGCAACTAGGCTGAGTAAGGGAGAATCAGAGGTAGTGCCAACATCGACCAGTGGGGAGGAATGCCAAGCCATCTAAAGGGTGGTATGGGTAGAGCGGGCTAATAGATAGACACGAGACAAAAGTCTGAGCTAGGGTGTATCGAAGGCGAGAATAAAGAACCCATTCCAGCCTATTCCTATTTCTATTCCTCCTCTATAAAAGCCTCCATATCCATATCCAATGGACTTGGTTAACCCCGCAGCAAAGAAAGCAACACCTCCAGTCGAACTTGATAACTCAGCAAAGAAAGAAGCATAGGTAGATCCTAGTTTTTATTGAGTGATCCAATTTCAGTGATAGGAGCAAATAAAGTGGACCTTTATTCAGTAGATCCACCCTGGTAGCTTTCTTTACAGTCTATGGTGAGAGAGCAGAGGTAACTAGAGCAGCCATAGCCATATAAGATAGGGGTAGTAAGCGGTTACCGGCACCGAGTCCTCAGCCATTGATAACACCTAATTCCATAATATTTCCACAAAGTTGATTGACTTCGCAAAGAAATTGGGCCATAAGCGGGTTGATGGTTCATGTAATATATGCAAATATTTCAATGGAAGCAGTTTCAGTATCTGTAGCGAAAAAGGTAGCAGGGGCAGAGGCTAAGGCATAGACACCATAAGTATAGGCACTAAAAGGCACAAAGCATCTCAGCTCTAGCTTCCATTTTCCTAGTTCCATTAGATGCAGATACAAATCCAAATGTGTAACCTACTTGCACCCCTATCTGTTCCAACAAAGACTCATAATTGGGGGAGCAAAGGAAGGTCAAGCATGCTTATGGGGGGATTCCACCAACCAACCTATTCAATGTCGAAGTCAAATGCTCTCAAATAATGCCTCATTGGGGCAATGTTTGTTCTTTAGTCTAGCTTGGGTCCGGGTAAGCCCTACCTGGCTTAATCAATTGGTTGGTAAGGGAAGGCAGTACTCCCTCCATCCATAAACTAAGTAGGATGAAGCATTAAGTAAAGTCTGGTAACCAAAATAGGTGGATAGCATGCACGTAAGTAAAGGTAGGCTGAGTAAGAGAGTAATAGTGCTGATATTGCTACCACTAAGAATCTTAAAGAAAGTGTTATTTATTGAAGCCTGCCTGTGAATGCTGTATTTGAAGCCCGTGACCAATGCTCTATGTTGAAGTCTAGCTCTCTCTGCTATATGTGAAGCCCTTCCATCCATCTTATCAAATGCTTGCTGTAAGTCGTCTAAGTAAGGCAGGCAAGTCTCTATCTATCTCTAGGTGGGTAAATCTCAAAGTAAAGGCACTAACGTTATTCAAGCATATCCTAGCAATGCTGGCTGTCTAAATCAATCAATTTTATCTGTAAGCTCGTCCCCCAAAAGCTCAATAGCGGTACCACTAACTAACTAAGATTCCTGGCTGAAGCAAGTGGTTAGGGCAGGTAGCACTCCATGCATTAACAAGGGTGGTTAAAGCAGTAAGTAAAGGTCCGGTAAACAGGTGGATAGAGATCGGGCAGTAGGAACCCAGATCAATCACCAATATGAAGGCAGGTAAGAAGGTTCGATGGGTGGCTAAGAAAGCTGGTGTGCTAAGAAGGACTGAAGTACTGATTATGAGGAAGGTAGGTGTGACTGGATCATAAGGCAGGTTGTTCTACTGAATAACCACCCTAGTCTGATTGCTTGACTAATGGCTATAGACCCTCTGGTACCTATCCTTGATTCCTTGATTGAGTGAGCTTGGTTGGAAGGAGGAGTCTTCTAAGTGTAGGTAGGTCAAGGTAAGGTGGGTTGGGTAGGCAGGTAGGGTAGGTTAGGCAATATAGGCATCTAAGTAGATAGATAGAGCTAGCTAGGGGTATAGATGTGTATAGCTATATAGAAGGTAGGATGGGTATGGAGATAGAGTGAGTATAAGGGTCTGAGTATAGGTGGTATAAGCGGTATAAAATGTCTTAGTATGATAGTTCCTATGGAGGGTTAGTATGCTTCCTTGATTGAATGAAGTGTGGAAGGCTAATTTGTATTATGTTTCAATGGGTAAAACCCCGTTTGAAGGGTGTAAAGGTGGTTATGAATAACCCATCCTAGTTAGTAAGCCGACCAGATAGCTTTCTGTAAAATGTTATTCTCAATGCGTGGATTCAGCAGTTGAGTACATGAATGAATTTTCTCTATCCCATTCGATGGAATTTCTTTGCCTCGTCTACAGCTTGAAACGCCTACCTTTCATTGCATTTAGAGGGAGATTTAGATTAAGTTCCACAGCCAAAAGAAGTTTGGGAATGATGTGTACGCCGGCGGGAGCTCGGACTAGCTTATCCACACAGAAAGGGGTTTCTTTCTTTCTGCCCAGATCCCAATTCTGTGCTAGGGCCAGATGCAGTTATACACATAATAAGGCGGATGTATAGGATGGATGATATGGCTGGTATTATTGGTCCTGCTGGATGGTACGACTAGGTGGGGTGGATGGTAAATGAAATACAGAAAGATAGCATTGTGAGAATGCTTGATTCGTTGAACTTAGCAATTGAAACTGGTAAATTCATGAGTGAGAAGGTGGCGTCTCCAAATGATAGAGAGTGCGGACCTATCGACGAGTTCTCCTCTGTTTACCTGGCCTTGATTGAAGTGGTAAATTAAGGAAGCAAAGGTGACGTATCCAGATGAGAGAGAATGCGAACGTAGCCTATCAAGTTATCCTTCCTATGTGAACCTGGTCCATCTAGATGGTGGGAAATTAACGAGTGAGAACCTGGCGTTGCGAATGATTAATGGATTGTTGAACTAAGCAATCGAAACTGGTAAATTAACGAGCGAGAGGGTGGAAGCGACGATAGGCCCGGAGGGACTCGATTGAGGTTACAAGGTCGAGGCCCAGAGGGACTCACTATTCATATGGTGAGGAGCTTGCTCTCTGTTATTAGGGGAGGGGCCCCAATAATAGAGAGGGGGGAGATTCCTAAATTAATTCATTAGATAATTCTTCAAGTTGGGAGCCACCAGCTACTTAGAAATAGGGGGATGTGAGTTGTGGGACTGCACAGCAGCAGACATGATAGCACCAGTGGTGTAAACGTCTTCAAATGCCCTTCTTATTCAATATAACGTAACCTTTCGTTAATTTGTGACGGGAGTAAATTGAACGAATCTGAATACAAAAGGTGGGTTGTTCCCGTTCGGAAACGGTTCCACTACGTATATACGAGATGCCAATAGCTGGCCGAAAAAGAGCCCTTGTACCAACCGATTGATCAAGGATGGGTGAACTGGGAGGTGGAAAAGCAAAGAATCGGGGGTGCGGTAGGAGGGAAAACACACTTTTGAAGCTATGCAGTCGGGGTGGGAGGGACGAAATGTTACATACGATGCACCAGAGGATCATACTATATTTATAGCCAGTAGACGCTAGTAACTACTGGTTAACATTGCCAGTTCTCATCGTTGATAGCCAGGAGGTCATTGCCTTTCATAACAGTCAGAGCCATAAGGTGGTCATAGTATGCCAGTCATTGACGATAGTTGATCAGCGCCAGAAGGTAATTTCTAGTTTTCATTCCCAGGAGGTGCCGATTACCACATAGCTTTTACCCCGAAGAGAGACCATGTAGATACCCAAGAGCCATGGATAACCGCCCGTTAATGATACTCGGAAGAGAGATCCTCATTCCCAATCATAGCCCATAGCAGCCATTTCCCTCGAGCCCTCGACCTCAACCTCACTTACACATATGAAACACCAGGTTCCTACATCGAATGGATTGAAGGAATTAATAGCAATGCGTTACATACAATGCATCTGTCGAGGATCATGTGCCAGACACATTGTGCCAGTAAGGGAGGTGGGTTATGTGCTTGCCGGATAGTGATTGATCGATAGCCCACATCCTTCGAGAAGGGTTACAGATTACAACTGCCCAATCTACCGAGATAGGCGATCCCACGGATGGACAACAGGAAACATCTATCGAGAGGGACAAAAGGACGGACGAATGCTTGAGCGTTGGTTACCGATTGATACAGAAAACTATGGACCTACAGGGGCCTACTCCTACAGCTACACATAGTGTACACATAATGCCTACACACACAGATAGTTATATAAAAATCTTTACAGATATAGCATAGAAAAGAAAATATCTAAAGTACAGGCACGCTACGCATTATTGGAACTAATTCTTTCAAACCTTCTCATTCACTGGTGCGGCTGGCCTAGTCTTGCTTGTTAGCTTGTTAGCTCTTGATGGTTAGCTTGATGGCTTATTGAGCTTGCTGCTTGCTGGTTGGGAGGGGATATTAACCGAGAGCTGGTCGAACCCATCGGCTAATTGTTGAACCCCGGGTTGGGATAAAGAATAAACCCGGGCTGGGATAAGAATTGAGGGCTTGCTCGCTATACAAACATGGCTGCTTGCTGCTTGCTCGCTGATCAAAGAACCCGACTCCTTCTCATCCAAGAAAACAACGGGCTGACTAGTTGAAGAAACAACGAACGGCTGGGAGAAAAAAGAAAGAAATGTAATTGCTTTGAGGCTAGAACCGTGATGCTACACAAACTAACCTGACGAGTAGGCTTCGCTTTACTTATGAGATTATGCTTTGATCGATGAAACCTAACACCCTATGAATAACTTGACATATTAGCGTATGGGTGAGGAGGGAGCGGGGCCTCCATGGCCGAACTACACTGTTAGGTCCCTATATTCTTAGTATAGCCCCTTATTATTGTTAGTGGAAACCCCTTATTGTTATTATTGTACCCTTGTAACCCCCATTTTGTTATTATTGTGCCCTTAAATTATTATTGTTAGGTCGGCTAGGATTACATTGTGGCCCACTAGGATTACATTATGGCCCCATGGACTCCTATATATAGCAAGGAGGTTTTGTAAATTGTATCATCGAAGAATTGTTCATTTATGTAATGATTTGGAGGTTGCCCCCTCGAAGTGGCTTATTTCTAAGGCGTTGATATCTCTTTTCTTCTATTTTTGGAGCTGGTTACACAACATTTGGTATCAGAGCTTTGGATTCTAGGGTTTCGCTGCTCCAAACAGGTCATCGTGGCATTTTCGCTATAAATTTTTTTCTAGGAAGTTTCAGAAGCTGAAATTTTCAGGGTGCGAAGAAAAAATCCTGAGGAAGCTCTTATAAAAATTTCAGAGTTTGGTTCGTAATAATTTCGGAGATATGATCTGTGGAAATCAGGTATTTTTTCAGGCTCCTAAACAGGTCATCGTGGCATTTGCGCTATAAAATTTTTTATACGAAGGTTCAAAATCTGAAATTCATATGGTGCGAAGCTGAAATCCTGAGGAAATGCATCAAAAACTTTCAGAGCTTGGTTCGCAATATTTGTGGAGATATGATCTGTGGAAGGTAGTGCTTTTTCAGGCTCCTGAATTTCATCTCAAAGAGGTGATCGTGGGAAAAGTTCAATAACTCTCTCTCTGAAAATTGGATTGGAGTGCCGTCAAAAGTGGTCACAATTACACGGCCTTTAGTTTCTTCGCTATCAATTTCAGAGACAAAGGACAAAACAGTGACACGTGGCAAGTCGTACAAGTTCGCTCTACTGAACCAGTCCAGAATTAGGTCATTGTGGGAGATTGGACACAACTTTGTCTTGGAGAATCAAAATCAGGTCAGACCTGTGGCATTTGAAAGAAGCTTAAGAGGGCTACTACAGGGCTGAATTTTAGATATCGAAGATTTTCAATCACAGAGATAATACAATTTCAATATCGATCTCCTCAAAGCTAGTAAAAGGTGTGTATTTGTTTTCCGAATTGCATAAGTCTTGTTTGAAGAAACAAGTTGAATTGATTCCAAGGGCATATTGTAGAATAGATATCAACATTGGATTCTAATATGGCCCCTAAAAAGAATTCAACACCCATTAAGCCTTTATAAATCTCTACTATGACTCATGAAGACGAAGAATGGCAACATGACATCAAAATTACAAGAGCAAGTGCAACAAATTTCGCTCTCGCAAAGAGCAACAAAAAATGAAATGGAAGTTTTGAAGAAAGGCGTGGAAACTAAGATGGATGGTTTGAAGAAAGGCATGGAAGCTAAGATGAATGGTTTGGAAGCTAAGATGGATGGCATGGAAGTCGGCATGGAAGCTAAGATGGATGACATGAAGAATGATCTAAAAGCATACATGGAAGGCTTGATGCTTCGAAGCTTAAAACACAGAAATGATTCCTAATGGCGGAAATATGCACCTGGGGAAGAACATACGATGAGAACAAAATAAATGTTAATCATGACTTCACCAACTCGAATGTTGGGGAAGAGCTCACCATATTCCAAAAATGGATATGAGGAAGTTTGATGGAAAGGATCTGTAACATGGATACTACGGATGAACATCCTTTGATCTCCACCAACGTGCAAAAACACGCAAAAGGTACGCATTGCAACTTTACATTTAGAACAAAAATACATTTGTATGGTATCGATGGCTTTGCTCCCGTAAAAAAATTGTCACTTGGTCAATTTTTACGGAGGAAATGATAGCACATTATGAGGATACAAAGAGCAACACCTTCTTTAGCCAATTGATAAATCTCAAACAAAAAGGTTTAGTGGGGCGGCACATTGAGGACTTCCAAAAATTGAATATAAGGGTAACTAATATTCCAGAGGAACACAGGATTGATCTCTTCTTAGGTACTCTAAAGGATAACATCCAACATGAAGTTCACGTTTTGGAACCTGATTCATTGGAGAAGGCATTCAGGTTGGCACGAAAAGTTGAATGTAAAATTATGGCGACAAGGAAGCCTACCATTCAATTCTATAAAGAAGGAAGTGTTGTTATGCCTAGATTTCCACAACCTACAAGGTTGACACCACAACAATTGGAAGAAAAAAGAGCAAAAGGGCTTTGCTACAGTTGTGATAACAAATACACTAAAGGTCATAAGTGTGCTGAGAAGAAATTATTTTACATAGATTGTGAAGAGGAAGAAGAAAATGAACAAGAAGAGGATATACACCGGGAACCAGCCCCAGAAGAGGAAGAAATGAATCCGACCATATCGTGTAATGCACTGGCAGGAATTACCACTCCTCAAACTCTCAAGATAAAAGGACAAATCAAGAAGAAAAAGGTAATAGTGTTGATTGATTCGGGTAGCACCCATAATTTTATTCATTGTAAGGTAGCCAAGGAATTAAATTGTTTCCTATACCCAGCACCAGAATGTCAAGTGATGGTGGCAACTGGAGGAACTATAAATTTCTCTGGAAAATGCCATAATATCAAGCTAACCATGGGGGAATATGTATTGACTAGTCCAATGCTTTCCATTCCTATGGGAGGTGCTGATGTTGTACTAGGAGTACAATGGTTACAATCTTTGAGGACGGTAGCTTTTAATTTTCAAGAACTTTTCTTGAAATTTTTTTCAGAAGGAAAGGAAGTTGAATTACGGGGTATTGCGGGGAAGCCAGGAAGGATAATAAGCTCTAATGTCATGACAAAGCTTCTAAAGAAAGAACAGCGAGGCGTAATTGCACAATTATGCTCACTAGAAGTTCCAACATCAAAATCATCTGTTTCTGCAGATCTCCAACAAGTCTTGGACAATCATTCCAAGGTGTTTGAAACTCCCAAAGGACTCCCACCTATTCGTGATCATGATCATGCTATTCATTGGATTCCAGGAAGTGTTCCTCCAAACATCAGGCCTTATAGATATCCTTACTTCCAAAAGAGCGAAATTGAACGTATGATTGCAGAAATGTTAGAGGCTGGTATAATTCAACCTAGTCAAAGTTTTTTCTCTGCTCTTGTAGTATTGGTACACAAGAAGGATGGATCATGGCGAATGTGTCCAGATTATAGGGAGCTCAATAAGCTCACCATTAAAGACAAATTTCCCATTCCTGTGATTGATGAATTATTGGATGAATTACATGGAGCAGTTTATTTTACCAAGTTGGATCTTCGTTCAGGATATCATCAAATTAGAATGAAGACTGAAGATATTCCAAAAACAGCATTTCGAACTCATGAGGGTCCTTATGAATTTTTGGTCATGCCTTTTGGCCTTACCAATGCACCTTCTACATTTCAAGGGTTGATGAATTCCATTTTCAAACCCTTCCTTAGAAAATTTGTGCTAGTATTTTTTGATGATATACTAATCTACAGCAGGTCTTGGAAGGATCATGTTGAACATGTTGACAGGGTGCTCAAACTATTGCGGGAGAAACAATTATATGCAAAAAAGTCCAAATGTTTCTTTGGAGTACAAGAGGTGGAATATCTGGGTCATATTGTATCTCACGAGGGTGTTAAAGTGGACCATAACAAAATTAAAGCCATTAAGGAATGGAAAGTTCCCACAACCATAAAGCAGTTGCGAGGATTTCTCGGGTTAACAGGGTATTATCGCAAGTTTGTTAAGAATTATGGGAGAATAGCAGCACCTCTAACAACATTATTGAAGAAAGATGCATTTTCATGGACTCCTGGAGCAACTAAGGCCTTTGAACATCTTAAAGAGGCAATGTGCCTAGCACCGGTCTTAGCTACGCCAGACTTCACAAAAACCTTTATTGTGGAATGTGATGCCTCAGGAAATGGAATTGGTGCAGTTTTAATGCAGGAAGGAAGACCCATTGTTTTTGAAAGTCGTCCAATCAAAGGAAAGTATTTACAGAAACCTATTTATGAGAAGGAAATGTTAGCAATACTACATGCACTAAAGAAATGGCGAACTTACCTAATGGGAAGACACTTCAAGGTAAGAACTGATCATGATAGTCTTAAACACTTTTTGGAACAAAGACTATCGTCAGAAGAACAGCAAAAATGGGTCACAAAGATGTTGGGTTATGACTTTGAAATAATCTACAAAAAAGGAAAGCTGAATTTTGTTGCAGATGCACTCTCAAGAAAGAATGAAGAGGTGGAAGCATTGCTTTGTGCCATTTCTATTATCCAACCAGATTGGATAACTGAAGCAAGAGATGAATGGAAGAAGGACAAAGATTTATGGATACTCATTCAAAAGTTGCAGCAAGATCCTAGTACATCTGATACATTTAGTTGGAAAAATGATTCCTTATGGTACAAAGATCGCTTATATCTTTGTAAGAATTCCCAACTAAAACAAAAGATTCTTCTGGAATTGCACACTTCTCCTTTAGGAGGACACTCAGGATTTTTAAAAAACTTACCACAGGGTGAAGAAAGAATTTTTTTGGGATGGCCTTAAATCTGATATTCGAAAGTTTGTGGCGGAATGTTTGGTTTGCCAGCAGAATAAAGTGGAAACAATTAAGACCCCAGGACTTCTACAACCTTTATCCATTCCAAGTCAACGTTGGGAGGAGATTTCAATGGATTTTATCACGGGTTTACCTAAGTCCGAAGGAAAGAATGTCATCATGGTGGTAGTTGATAGACTTACCAAGTATGCACACTTTTGTGCATTATCTCATCCATTTAAAGCAAGTACAGTTGCTACTACATTTATGGACAGAATTCAAAAGCTACATGGAAGCCCAAGGGTTATTGTGAGCGACAGAGATCCCATTTTTACTGGCAATTTTTGGACGGAGTTATTTTCTTGTTTGGGTACTCAATTAGCTCATAGCTCATCTTATCATCCTCAATCTGATGGTCAAACTGAGATAGTAAATAAATGTTTGGAAGGATATCTTCGTTGTTTTGTATCTGATAAACAAACACAATGGGTCAAGTGGTTACCTCTCGTTGAATGGTGGTATAACACTTCCTTCCATACTGCAGCAAAAATGACCCCATTTATGGCACTTTATGGATATCATCCACCATCCATCACATCATATTTAAGGGAAAATTTGAAGGTTCAAGCAGTGGAAGATCACATCGAGCATCGGCAAGAAGTTCTCCAACTCTTAAAGGATAACCTGAATTTGGCACAAAATCGAATGAAACAACAGGCAGATCAACATCGCAGCGAGAGAAGTTTTGATGTAGGAGATTGGGTATTTTTACGGCTACAACCATGCAAACAAATGTCCCTCAAGCAAGCTAAGAAGGATAATAAATTATCGCCAAAGTACTATGGTCCTTACAAGGTGTTGCAAAAGATTGGTACTATGGCATACAAATTGGAGCTTCCTGCTTCTTCGCGAGTACATCCAGTTTTCCATGTTTCATGCGTAAAGAAGGTTATAGGTGAAAATCTTCCAGTTCAAACAGTATTGCCAGAACTTGATGGGGAAGGGAAAATCATATTGGAACCTGAAGCAGTCATGGAAAAAAGAACTCGACAACTACGGAATCGATCAATTTCGGAGTATCTCATCAAGTGGAAGAACTTACCCACTGAAGATTCTACATGGGAGGATGAGAATTTTATACAGAAGCACCCAGAGCTACTCAAGTGTTGAGGACAACACTTTTTTGAAGGAGAGGGCATGTTAGGTCCCTATATTACTAGTATAGTCCCTTATTGTTGTTAGTGTAACCCCCTTATTGTTATTATTGTACCCTTGTAACCCCCATTTTGTTATTATTGTGCCCTTAAATTATTATTGTTAGGTCGGCTAGGGTTACATTGTGGCCCACTAGGATTACATTATGGCCCCATGGACTCCTATATATAGAAAGGAGGTTTTGTGAATTGTATCATCCAAGAATTGTTCATTTATGTAATGTATTGGAGGTTGCCCCCTCGAAGTGGCTTATTTCTAAGGCGTTGATATCTCTTTTCTTCTATTTTTGGAGCTGGTTTCTTCTATTTTTGGCGTTGATATCTCTTTTCTTCTAATTGCTTTGAGGCTTGAACCGTGATGCTACACGAACTAACCTGACGAGTGGGCTTCGCTTTACTTATGAGATTATGCTTTGATCGATGAAACCTAACACCCTATGAATAACTTGACATATTAGCGCATGGGTGAGGAGGGAGCGGGGCCTCCATGGCCGAACTACACACTCCACTGGCTCAACAAAAGACCAGAGACTTTGAACCTCAAAATACACCACCCTAGTTGGTTCTTGCTTACTTGCTCACTTTATTACTTTCCCTCCCACCTTTGGCCATTAAACTCCAACTTGTTGCGATTGCTTGCTTTCTTACTTGCCTGGAACCCCCAACAACTCCACCAAACAAAAAATACAACACCCAACATGGACCACCAAATGAAAATACTAACAAAACTACCAGGGCCAAACTCCAGCTTGCTTACCGCTGGTACAGGTTTTGCTTGCAATGAGGAGATATCAATTTCATAGGCCTTGGATTATCAGTACTTAGGGATTCTCATCAGTGCTTCGTGCTCAAATTCATGATTTCGTGACAGCCTAAATCTGATTTTATCTTAGGTCAATTTTGTCAAACAAGAGCTAGAAGAAGCATTTCGATATGCATAAGTAGTGAACGATGATGAAGGAGTAGCACCATATTAATAACCTATAGATCGAGGAGCATGGACAAAAGAAGCGAAGTAATAAGCTTAATTAAGTAGCGAAGGCAGCAGTTGATGTGGGTGAAGCTGTAGATTCATAAGATGTTGACTCAGCTGATCCAGCAGAAGCAAAGGCAGGGGTAGCACCATAATTCAAAGCGAAGGAAGGAGCATCACCAATAGCAAGAAAGAGAAAGAGAAATAGGAGCAGCAGCCGGATCAAGTTGTAGTAGTTGTAATAGTTGATTTAGTCGACTCTGGTAATCCATTGGTTGAACCAGTAGATGAAGGAAAGCTAGCAGGAAAGCCACCAGCGGGGAAGGATAGAGAAAGAAAAGATATTATGGAGTCGAGGTTGCAAGCTCACCCCTGTTGATCCGGGGGAGGGAGAGCCGCATGCGATGGTCATGAATGAAAGCCCTGAGCGAATGAAGAGAGGTAGGGTAGACGATGCACCCATGGAAGGACATGATGTCTAAAGAATACAATCGCTATAGAGCTGGGGAGCGATTTATAGTGATATAGATCGAGTAGTTGGGTAATCGCTAACATGCCTTCATTCGATTGGGATTACAAAGTGTTTCTCTTTTGAGAATATTGGATTGGTTCAAAAAGAGAGAAAGGACCCGTTCAATCTAGACCCAAGAGAGAGGCCATACCCCTCACGAAACTTACATCTATGAAACACACGTTCCTACCTCGACTGGATGGAAGGAGGAATGAATTACGAAGCTTAAATACGTTGATTCATCATTACAACAAGGCCACATACAAGAGAATGCTTACACATGTTGCTAGCGTTAGTTGCCTAGCTTTTGGTCTTGCTAGAGCTAGTCCATTCGAAATGCAATTCCATATTTAGTGGTTGAGTCTTGAACGATTCTTAATATTGGTAGATTCACTAGGTGCGGAAGCAAAGATAGCATCTGAGCCAGGAAGCCTTGAGAAATAGAGAAGTTATTAAGGCATCGCTCATTTTTGATCCTCCAGTGCCAGTAGCAGTAGTTCCAGCAACTACAATAGCAGGAATAAAGACAAAGGTAGATCCAATTGATTCGGGAGAAAAATGAACTTTTTCTTTTTGAAGAATGGTAGTTTAACACGTTTACATAGCTAGGGGAATGGACTCGATAGGATTGGATAGTATTGCTTCTTTAAACCTACGACTTCCCCCTTTTAGGCTTCGCTCAAATAGACCCAACGATCCTACCTGAGACTTGATACCTTGCCACCTGCTAATCCCGCCTACTACTTGACCGCATGCCTTATCGATATTACTTCCCGCCTGATATCGACCTTGCGACCTTCTTACTTTTAAACGACGAGAAAGCAATGAAAAATTCCATTACTTCAGTTACTTGGTCCTTTATGAAGTCAAGTTCATTAGCACTTAGTTTTATTGATCGGTACTTTATGGTTGAGGATGACTGGATACATCGTTAAGGTGGTGAAACAGGCGAGACATGGAATGGAAATGCCATTTGAGGAAGGTTTTGCTAGGGATGGAATTCACCTCTGATGATACTGGTGCAGCGTTGGATGCTTGGGAATACTATGGGGGAACATTTAATAAATAGGCCTACGCATTAAGGGAGCATAGTGGGCAGTTCAAAGACAACATAACGGGAAAATAAGACAGAGCGTAGCGGGAAGTAATGAAAAAGCGTAATGGGCAGAGGAGACAGAACATAGTGGGCAGTAATGAAAGAGCATAATGGGCAGAGAATATTTAGCGTAGCGGGAAGTTTAGAGAGAGTGTAATGGGAAGTTCAGATTGATCAGATTGGGCAGAGGAAACAGAGCGTAGTGGGCAGACCAGGTAGAGAACGTAGCGGGCAGTAAAGATTTAGTGTAGCAGGCAGCTTCGTAACGGGCAGCTTAGATACCGGTGGATCAGAGTATGAGGCAGAAGACCCAGGGGGATGCAGAGGACTAGGCATAGGCTCCAACATCCGGGTTGGGCAGCAGAGACATCACACGGGGTTCGGATCCAGCATTCGGGGCTAGCGAGCCAGCATACAGGCAACCGATACATCATCCTGGGCGAGGGTTCATCATCCTGCAAATCACCTCCATCTTCTCACCATTCCAGCAACCTTAAAATACATCATCCTAGGCGAGGCTACGGGAAATGCTTCCTGGGACTCCATCATCCCCGGATACCGCTCCCTCAGACATGGCAGCAGAATCCTAAACTAAGGCTACGCATCAAGCATCTAGCTTAGACCTAGCCTCCTGATTCTACCACTTTTCCCATTTCCCTTTCTATCCATGTGTGATGAGCCCTGATTCTACTCTCTTTGAGAATTTTCCACCTCTAGCAGAGGAGAGGGACGTTCACCCACTCATTTAGGCTGATTTAGGACACAACTTTCCCAGAAACAACGCATCTCCCATTTACAACCTTACCCCACTTGGCTTTCATGAGTGAGCACTGATTCCAAAACTGAAGCATGAAGGAAGTATGGAACCGCACACCGCATTTTATTTGGAACACTTTGCTGAAACCTACTACTGCCTCAGCCCTCACTGGGATTGAATGAAACCTCGCATGGGACTCCAGAAAGCCCAGAAACTAGCCGAATTCAACAGTCCCGCCAGGGTATTACCCTCGATCTAGCCTACCTGCCTACCCCCAATGAACTGGACCTGGAAAATCCTATTTGAAACAACTTATCACCTAGGCAACTGCAGAACTACCTTAGCTTACTCCCCTGCTACTTACCCAATGAAGAACCCTCCACACCTCCAAACCGCTAAATCCACAAGCTACACTCCCAATGCTGAGACAACACACATTTCCGCAAGCACACCCAGCATTCTACACTTCCTCCAGATTACACCAAGCATGCTTGATAACATGAATACAAACATGCTTCCAGAACCAAGCATCCTATCGAAGTACTTCAAGGTCCAAAAGTGACGTTTGAATGCTTGAAACATGCCCGTATAATGTATTTGTGATAAACTCTTCATGGTGGCTTTATTTCTTGCTTGCTAGCTTTGTCTAGCTAGATGAATGGGCTTTGTCCGGTTGGCAGCTTTATGGCTCCCCAATGAATGAGTAAGTAGCGACTGACTTTATGTATCCCCAGAAGTAGCTCCCTCATCCACTCACCCAACCTGAAACGGCTACATCAGTATGGATTTTCACTCGTCCAGGTAAGTACAGTCTTACGCTTATCCAAAGAAAGTCTGGTGCTTAAAATTAAATGTTTAAGCATCAAAGACATCATTCGATTTGTCTCACAAAGACATGAACAAGATGCCTCTTCCAATCCACCATCTAGTAGAAGCATTAGTAGAGCTGCTGCCTATCCCTTGTTTCCAAACAAACCAACTACTTTACAAGATGCCTTTCGTAAATCCATCAACCAGAAGGGCGTGTCTGACAGACAGAAGTGGTTGTCCTGCATAAGTTTATGTGTAGAGTTGCTTCCTCTTCCCCATTAGGGACTTACCCATAAGTTAGTAGTTTTTTTCTTTAATACGTATCCCCCAGATATATTGAACCTGATTTACTGACCCAGATGTATGGAGTAGCTTATTTATTTAACCAGAAGTAGTAACCCAGTCCACTTGAGTAGCTGAAGTATGAAACCAGTCCAGTATGAGGGTGTTGCTGCTAGGTGCTATGAAAGAATCCCCTATAATAAGGGAGTATAAAGGTAATCATTCATGAATGGTTTCTTGCATGTTGTTAAGGCAGGTCATTCTGTTTCTTATCTTTGCCGGGATGCCTTCATTCCCAGGTGTTGGCTGGCAGTGCTAGTTTGAAAATAGAGGTATTGAGTAGAGATAGAGAGATCTGGAGAGATATAGATAGATATAGATTGGTATAGAATATCGAGTAGAGATGGAGGGTAGGAATAGAAGGTAAGGCTGAGAGATGAGGATGTAGGTAAGTTAGAGAGTAGAGGAGGTAATTGAATGAGTGGGACTGAAAGCGTATGTGAGTCCAGGCCTCTAGTGAAGGGACTCGGCTTGGTGAGAGTTAATGTATGTCGGTAGATAATTGTTTGGTGAATCAATCTCGTTGCTGGTTTGATGGGAAGGCAGGTGTGGGCAGTGTTGGTTCGGGCAGTGTTGGTTCAACGGGTGAGCTTTTATAGATGGGTGCAAGGGGTAGTAGGATGGCCGCTCATTAGGTAGATTGAGGAGGAAGAGAGAATATATAAGTAGGTGGAGAGAGGGAAGGTAGCAGGCTACCGGATCAATCACCAATATGAAGGCAGATGGGGAGATAGATCAATCACAGGCAGGCAGGTAGGCAGTAGGATCAATCACCAATAAGGAGGAAGGTGGTAGCTATAATTACCCAATATGGAGGCAAGCGGTCTCTTTATTTTTTGTTCTTATTAGAAAATATTCTGGCAGGTGGTAAGGTTGATAGCAGCAGTTAGGTTGACTGGTTGTGAAGATGACTAACCGGATTATAGACCGGGTTGAATAGTGACCCATGACCAGTAGGTAAATGAATTTGGGAACAGGTTAAATAGAGTCCCGTGGGCAATTTGTGCCCTCTACATTAAGCCGTTATAGTCATACGCGACAGTCTCCAAAGATAAGTAACTACAAGTCCTCCGGGTTCACCGGAGCTCTGCCTTATTACATCTATGTAAGTGTTTCTCCTTTTGCGAGAAGCCTTTTTATAGTTAACGCTCAGTTGGCAGTGTGGGCTAGGAGGTTTAGTTAATATTAGGAAAACCGTATGCCTTAGGGGAGCGGTGCCCAAGGGGAAGCACACCGGGCCAGGAAGGATGGTGAACCTTACTTAGGAAGCTTAGGAGGGAAACACCAACCATCGGGGCCTGCAGATCCACCGTGAGGCTAGGTCGAGTAGACGTTTGTAAGGCCATACACAAATGACCTAGTCTCCGTTTACATCTCACCCAATAACCACCTATTGGAGGTGCCATCCCAACAATACCTTCCTTCCTTAGGCTACTCACGCTCCTAGCCTAGGCCTTCAATCAGTGTCTCCCCTCCTAGTAAGACTTATAGCGGGCCCTCCCTATTAGAACCTAGTAGGTGCAATAAACCTTATTAAGTTTGGGCTATGAGCCCAAAAATTGATAAAGTAGATTAGCCCTTCCCCTCCTATGTCGGGAAAGCGAGTCCCTTCCTTTGGAAAAGCTATCTTTTACTTTTATCTTCTGGGTTAGCGCTCTATTCTAAGGGGAGGTAGGCCTTTCTCTTTATATAGGGCTCTTATATAGAGGTTCTTTTCAGGGAGGTAGGTGGTAATCTTACCGAGAACCTTATTTCTATTGATATTGACTGTATGCATTAAGGAAAGATAGCTATAGAGCCATTTCATGCTTAGTTCTACTTGGTGTTGAACGCTTCTTGGTCTCTGTGGCTTAACGCTCCATGATCTCTACGCTTAATGCTTTCTGGTCTTCACGGCTTAACGCTCCCTGATCTCTATGCTCCTTGTCTTCACGCTTAATGCTAGCTGGTCTCTATTCTTACCACTTCATGCTTACCATTTTCTATTACTTCATTGATTTGTTGATGAGGTCATAATTAGGATGACTCCTTGTCTTGTAGGTAACTGACGGAAAGATGTAGATTTCACTATTATGGGCTGATGGGTTTTTAAGTAAAAAGCCTGAATTAGACGTATTTTCTAGCATCCAACCGTTGTACTCTCTCCTGACCCTAACTCTCGGTAGAGATAGAGAAGAGAGTGTCCTGCCAATTCTAGAGTCTCTGCTTTGCTGTAATCTCTTGCTGATCTGCTCTGACTTTCAATTCATTAAAGTAAAATAAAGGTCCCGGAGGGGCTTGCGCTTCTGAGGGCAAGGAAGAAAGTGTAATTACATATATAATATATATCATGAATGACTGGAAGCCTCTTACTTCTTGGCTTGGTCAGAAATGAAATAGGTCTAGGTGCAATTAGAGGTTGAGGATCGAGGGTGGAGTTCATATCGGTTCAGGGTAGAGTTCTAACAGGGGAGTCTATACGAAACAGGGGAGTATGCTATAATTGGCTATCAGCAATTACAACTGGCACTAACTACTTGGCACTAAAAAGAGGTTCATTTCTGCATCGACAAGAGCTTTATTTAGAGATTGATTTACGGGGCCTACCAGGTTAGGAGCAGGCACTATGTTTGCTTGGAAAATAGTTTAGAAAACCTTGCCCTCAGAAGCGCAAGACCTCCGGACCTAATAATTCGCTGGTTTTGTCTATGAAATTCTCATCTTGAGATTCACATTTCACGACGTGTTTCGAATGGATAATAGGGGGATCAAAAGCTAGGAGAATGGGATTGTCGCTTGCTCGCTGGGATATGAACCAAGGGCCTGTTTGAGCTTGTTGGTCCCGAGGCTTGATGAAGAAATCACTCGAAGAAGGTCAAAGTAGATAGAAGAGGCGGGCTTGTCGAATGGCTGGGAGAATCTCACCTTGCCTGTCATATCATTATGTACGAGCATCCGCTTCCCTCTTCGACCTTACCTCACCTCAGGTTGAGCTACCAATTAGTTTTGTCGTTTCATTCATTGATCTTAGCGGAATGACTATAGATCCTTATTCTATGATGCCTCATATCATTATGTACGAGCATGTACGATCCACCCTTTCTTTTAGTGAGTGATTGTCGTTCTCAGATAAACGGAACCGGTTTTGAGGCTTCGCCGATTGATAAGATCAAAGCACGGTTAGTTATATTTTAAAAGATCCTTGGAAGGGAAGGAGGAGCTCGTACCTTTCTTCTTCATGTTTGTTGGAATCAGATTTAGGAATGAACCATAATTCACCCACAAGGAATACAACCAACTGCGCATCTATTTAACCAGATCATCACCACCATTTTATCAATAATAAAAAACATATGTCAGAATCTGATCTGCTCAATCGGAGTTCGTCTATGACCCATTGAACCATTATCTGGGTCATGTAAAACCTCAGTAATGTGAAAATAAGCAAGCACATGATTGGATCTATTCCCAAACTGTACCAAATTGAACTCATCAGTCTCAAAAGGAATGCATGTAATACTTGAAGTTGAGCAACGTCAAGTCCGACGACTCTGATTCATCAAACTACTATTCAGGTGCGTTCGGAGTACTCGGACTGGGGGCCTCTTATGCGTAATATGATTGAAGGGCTACTGTGTGAAGATCCATATCAGACTCAGTAGTGGGATGAATCCTACTGTGATGTGACTCGGTAGACTCATACTGAGAATAGAAGATGTCGTACGAGGGCTCAGAATGACCTGCAAACCTGCGACATTAGAATCGGTCGGATTCCCTATAGCGGAGATAGCCTCCTAGTTGGGGACCCAATCCCCCCCTTGCCTAAGAGCTTGCCCCTCTGTATAATTGTGGTAATAGGCTAGGATACTAAGAAGGTGGATTCTCATCATAAGGGGATTAAGATGGTTTTAATAGGAGATATGGTTTTAATAAGAGATATGGTTGGAATAGGAGAAGAAGAAGGTGCTAATACAGTTTGAAGTGAGTTGATTTGTCAGATCAACCGTCCCTTGTTTTTGGAGTATATAATGGGGATATAGTGTCACTGCTAGAATTTCTATGATTGAGTGGGTGGGGGCACAAGACTTAGCGGCCTTATCATAATATTAATATACGTAATTACGCTTCACCGATTCGATCTTCACACACTGCTAGAAACTGGTAATTCTTTGTATACGATATTCTTCGATTTGTGGGGATTGGTGTTGAGGCTTCGCCACTTGAGAAGATCAAAGAAAAGAACTAATCTAAGAATTGAGAATATTCGATCAATGGGCACCCACCCAACTGTCTTATTGTGCACCCCTCTTAGAGGCGGTATGGGTCAAACAAAATAATAAATCTAGCATAGCAAGCCCTATCTCAAATAAAAAGGTAGCGTGGTATAATCATATATAAGCAGCTACGTGTGAAAAGCCTCCACCACCCACCTAGCAGTTGTGGTGAACATCTTTCTTTTCTGTTGGCACCTGGTCATTCATCATGGGTGTAGAAGGAGTTAGGGTAATTGGTTAGAGAGTATCGGTAGAGAGAGGTTATTTTATCTTTTGATATCGAGGTAGAGAAGAGATTTTATAGTGTAGAGAGTTTGAGATAGAGCTATCTGTTAAATGGTCAAGAAGGCTCATCAGTCTGCTGGGTCTTTAAAGAGGTTTTCGTTTCAGTTGAATTTATTGGGGTGAATGAATAGCAGGTTTAGTGTCTCAGGTGGGGGGTTTGGGCGGCCCAATCAGTTAAATGCCAACGTTAGTAGCTCTTAAAGTTGCCTTTGAAGCGATGTCTTTCTTTCGTCTTGCTTTGGTATTTCCTTTCTATCTTTATTTATTCCCAAGGCCAACCCTCGTCTCAGTAGGAGGGATGGAAAACAAAAAAAGAAAGTGTTATTTATTTGTGAAACACGCATTAGAGTAAGGTTGGTCATACAGTAGAGACACTTGCTTTAGCCCATGCAATTAGTACTACTAGCCTTACAGACACTTTATTTACTACTTCCATTTGTCTGTAGTGTAGGTTCCATTGAGTAAGTCATATTCGTTGTCTTTATAGAAAAAGAAAGAGAAAAAGAAGGGACAGAGTCACTCACTATTCATATGGTGAGGGTTGTTCCATTCATTCTTTGCTCCTTAAGGTGTAAGGTCTTTGCCTTAGATACTACTAGCCTTTGTAAGGCCATAGAGAGAGTGAAAGCCTTACAGGTCATTAGAAAAAGAAATAGAGAGTGAAAGAAGCCTTACTTCCCTTATTATCTCTCCTTTATTCATGAGTAATAAAATGAATACTACCTTTCCTACCTTCCTAGCTACCTTGAGTGAATGTGAGGATTCCAAGCTTGAGTCACCTACTTCCTTTCTAGGCTTCCTTAATTAGTTAATGAATAGGTTCTTTTTTTTTACTACTACCTTGAGTGAGTAATTGAGTGAAACCTCCTCCTTTCTTCCTTACTTCCTAGAAGCCCTCCTTTCAATCTTCTTCCTTCTTTGGTAAGGCTTTTCAGGTAGGGGTTCCCTTCTTTAGTCTGATTTAGTGCCCTTTGGGGAGAGGCTGGCTTTCCATCTGGCAATGCTGGCTTCATGGGCAATGTCTGTCTAGTTGTCTATCTGAAAGGGAGGTCTTACTGGCTGGGCAGGTTGGAACTGTCCTACCTACTTACCACTTACTTGCTGGCTAGCCGAGGTAGTAAAGCCCTGTGCCGGGGAGCAAGCACCCGCTCACCCACCCAAATGCTCCTCAATAAGCACCCCGCCCAGCTACCCTTCCTGTTTTCCCTTCCTATTTTATAGTTGGCATCAGAGGGAGTAGCTTAAGACCCAGTTAGAGTTCAAACAGCAGTTTCAGGTGTAGTTTCAGTAGATCGAGATCCAGTCAAAAAGCAAGCATAGTTCGTGCTTGAATTACTAGTGCTTTTGGAATGCCAATAGCCTCCAATGTAGATAGCCATAAATAACGATTAGTGGAGATTACAGAATCTTACTTAGACCTTATGATTGTAGGCGTGACCCAGTTTCCGCTTTTCGTGATCGAGATAGAGGAGCATATCTACCAGCATCAATCGATTCTAATCGTTCTTTTCAATCAATCTATTTGTTTTGTTCAAATCAATCGTGTATGAGTCTTTCTTCCTTACTTACGACCTTATTAAGCTGGGTATTTCCTTCTAATCCTTTCTATACCAGAATCCCTCACCATATGAATAGTGAGTGACTTCGTCCCTTCGGGTATGGATAAAGCTTATTAAGAAGCCTTTATAGACCAGTAAAAGGATTGAGTCCCTTTATTACCTATCATACCCAGACTTAATCCCTTCAGGTTGCCATTTTATTTAGCCTTTATTCCAACTACCATAAGCTTTCTCTTATTGGTCTATAATCCTTCTATTAGTTGCTTAACCCTTCGGTACGAGTGCTTATTAGCCTTTCCAAACCTTATTAATGAGGGCAGATAAATGAGGGTAAAGCTGAATCTTATTCCTTCTATTCTGAATGAGTAGCTTAATCCTTCGGTACGGGTATTTCCTTACTTACCTTTCTTCCTTAATGAATGAGTAGTTGAGCGAGTAGCCTTTATTACTTACTTCCCTAGCCTTCTATGTGAGTAGGTAGGTCTTTCTTCCTTACAACCTATCCTAGCTAGTATGTTAGTGTATGATTCAAACCTTTCCTTTCTATTACTTATAAGAGTAGTAGCTTAATGAGTACGGGTAGAACCAGTTGATCTATTCGAGATTTAATAATTAGTAAGGGCGTTGAGGTCTAGTGATGAGTGGTTGGTCATCGATCGATTGGTTAGAATGCGACATCCATCCCATATCCTATTACGAAGATAGGTTGGCCTGGCCAGATGGATGAGAGACCAACCTTCTATTTCACGCTATTACGTATATAAGCTGCCCACTCCCGTTAATTCAATAAGAGATCCCGAACGTCCATAAAGAGCCTAAATCATCCCACCTCCTATCTCATGCCTTCTATTCCTAATTGCAGCGTTTCTTTATTTTCAAAGCTGGATCGGCAGCATTCAGAGGCCACTATAGAACCATGTTCAGCCTTAATCCCTACATACAGTTTCACAGATTTCAATCGAATTTAGGTACTCAGCCTGGAACTTTTTATCCTCCAGTTCTTCCTTGGTGAGTGCATACTTCTTTGAAGGAGCTTCTGGTGTAGCTGGGGTTTTTTCCATAGGCTGAGAAGGACTCTGGGGTGAGTTTTCTTCTAGCTCAGAGATGTAAACAAGGCTTTCAAATTTATTCTCCTCAGGATCTTATTCATGGCTATAAGGCCATTTATTATTGTGAATATTGGCCTGACCGAGAATCACCTCGAGGGGATCATGCCTTCTGAATCTGGCTGTGCAAAACCTGAACATCTCCATAGCTTCTGCTTCTTCCTTAGCTTGCTTTGGTGACTTGACACAGTAATGGCCTATCCTGAAAGGCAGGGCAGGCCATGTTGGCTTATTTATCTATACCATCACTGCAGCAAATCTTGATCCATCGCAGTCCGGCTGGGGAAAAAAAGACGCGAAGAATATCGGCGATGAGCTGTAAGAACAACGTTTTTTGGGATTCCGGTTCCCCAACAATGAGGAGCTGGAAAGCATCGATTATCCTGGTGATAACGAGGTTATGTTCTAACCACCGGAGAACGTCGTATTTTTAGATTCCGAGATCATTTCTGGAATAGGGCTTAGGAAAGGCATGTATCCTAACGAAATGAGAAAGTCGGGGCAAAGCACTCCTGGTGTCTTGGTGTTGGGGCTGATTGGCGGGGTATTCCTTGGGCTTACTGGGGCTGAGGGGGTTAAATAAATGTGGGTTTACTCTAACGCGTAGATTTAAAGCTAGCTCGAGGCGCACTTTTTGTTGGCTCGCTAAGGCGCGGGCATGTACCTCTTGTAGGGCGAGGCCCCAAGTGATAACTTGTGGTTCTGCAATGATAAAAAGTTTGGCACAAAGCATGTTAAGGCTTCGTCGTGGTTGCACAAGAATGTTTATAACGTAGGTAATTATTTCCCGCCGAAAAGCGGAATAAAGGTGGGATTGTAGAGCGGAAGCACCTAAATGGGTGCCTTGTAAAGCAAGGATCAAAATAGAAGTATCATATTTCATAAAGGCTAGGTCTACTTTTATATAAGAACCTATGTGTTTCAGTAAAAGGAACAACAGTTGATTCAAAGAAATATTACCGTTGGTGGACTCTAAATGAAGCGTAACGAAAAAGGGGGAGTGTCTAGTGTTCATATTAGAAATAAATATAAGATGGATCAATTTCCAGTAAGGACTTAACTTCAAGTGTCTATCAGTGCAGGTCGGCTGAACATGTTGGCTAAGGGGAATAATAAGGAGGGCTCCTTCGGGAACTCGTGGCTGCCCCTCTCTCTTGCTGAATCTTCCCTGGCCAAAGCCATTATTATATATGTATATATGCATGACAGCTTTTCTTATGGATCCCACTCATTTGAGGAGTTATCACCGCACCCCTTCTTGTGCCCTTTGTTCGGTTCCAAATCGAAATCCATATCGAGATTAAGAAGCGGAGGTGAGGGCAGTTTACTGGGAAGCAACCATTTTACCATTAGATCTAGTAGCATATTCAGTTGTCACTGGGGTAGAGGCAGGCATGGGTCATTATTCGGTGGTACTAGTTTGAGATCCTTCAGTTTCAAAGTCCACCATTGTTCGAAAGCCATAGCCTCGCCTATCAAGTCGTACCAACAACTTATATATCACTCAAGGCTGCGGTACTTCCCCTAATATTTTGCTATGAAAATACCGAAAGAATATTTATTTTATTATGTTAATTTAACTACGCTAGCGTCATATCCATATATCCTTTGGGTGAGGGAAACTCCGAGATCATATTCCCTCACCATATGAATAGTGAATCCCTACCGGGCCTTTGGTCGAGACGGGTTTAATGCTCCTCAAGCCATTAGTCCTAGTTATGATTCTGTACATATGATTATATAAGGAAGGATGGCTCACCCCCTAGCTTTTAGTCAAGTAAGCAATAAATTGATTAACTAAAGAAGTTGGGTCATAAGCTTTCACACAGTGGTAAAGTCTATAGTGAAATATGCTCAAAAGTCTCTAATTTGTTCATCTCCTTCCTGTTAGTAGCACAGTGGCACATATGATTTACCTTATAGCTACAATTAGCACAGATGATTGATTAGCATAGTGAATCTTATGGCATAGTTCAATCAGCAGGGTTCAAGAGACGTGACACAGGGGTTCAAAAAGAAGTAGGATATCTAGTATCCGCCGCATATTTCTTATCAGCATCTCTTATCCGCACTTTCTTCTATCTATTCTATTATACTAGGAGAGCTCTAAGCTTGCTCCAATCAGAAAATCAATTCCCTAGGATCCTCGCCTTAGCGGCCTTAGCGATAGGTAACGGGCCATATAGTATATATAGTATAGAAACGGGTTTACCAACGGATGACTAGTCGGAGCAGCTTAGCGTAAGTGATAGTGCCTCCCAAGCGACTATCGAGCTGTGGTGTCTCCCAACTATATAATATATATATAGTCTAGGTAGCCTTTTTTTATAGTATCTATATGTAATTAAGCACTTAATGGTAATTGTCAGCAAGGTATTTATAAAGATTCCAATGCAACAAGCCTCTCTCATTAGTTCGTCTCATGCCCAGTAAATACAAAGCAATCTAGCACAGTAGGTATAATTAGCTCATGCTGTCATGCCTTCGGAAAGCTAATCGCATGGAATAACGAGTAAATAAACTCCTTTATTTAGATATAGGGGTGAAAATCCAATCTGAGCTAACTCTCTCCTAGAGTCGTCATATAGTATAGATAGAATATCTCACCCCATAGACCAAGCCTCCATAACTCTGGATAATGGGATGAGCACAGTGGAGGCAACCTAAGGGAGTAAGCCCCTCTATGTATTAGCATATAGACCCCCCCTTCCTTAACGCCCATAAGTAACTTAGCATGATTTATATCAAAAGCTAGGGCATCTTCACATTAGCTAAGGAAGGCCTTGCTGAACCAGGCTTCCTCTGTGTTGTTCCTCTCATATTTATTTTTCGCATATGGGAAGCTGCCCCCCTTCCGCTATGTCTTGACCGATAATATTCCTATTTCTATATTCATAATTCCATAATTAAGTGAAGGCGGTTTTGTCTTTAGGCAGTCCAATTAATCTTAGCTGTCAATTCAATCTATCCAGTCAAAGGTGAGGTGCGGTTTCGCCTGCTTCCTCTAATCAATCCATCCATTTGCTATCACTTAGGGGGAAATAATCTGAGCTGCTGCTTATTAGGAATAAAGACCACATCACATCGTTCTTTTTCGTGAAGAAATACCTCTCCTCGACCTCGTAACCTCGGCCGAGTCGGGCCTGAAGTCGAGAGTTCAGCAAGCTCACCCTACGGGCCTTTAGTCGAGAGTTCGGCAACTAATGGCTCACCCTTATCACAGAATCTAGCAAAATACTATATGGAGGAAAGACCTTAGATAGTGTTAACATAAATAAGAGGGTTAGTTACTTATCTCTACAGACCGATTGACTATATCAACAGATTGAATTAATTCCTTAACCATCTGGATTCATCTTTCCATTCCCTAGGTCAAATCAAGACCAGATACTTACAGACTTAACCTAGTAGCTTCTTACAAGTCTGATGGGGGAGAGATTGGATTGGGTCAATATCGGAACCATATATTTATCAATACTATTAATCTATTTTATCCAAACCGTAACTCCCCTCCTCTTCTCTTATCCCCTGTCATCGAAGCGAAGCGTAGCGAAGGTTGTTTAATTCCAAACAAAGAAGTTATGATATAATAAGGTTGTAAGTATCTCAGAAGGTGGTTAGTTCGTTCCTAGGTTGTATCCATAGCTCTTCCTTGGTGGGCTGCGCCGTTGAGAACACATCCTTGGCTCTTGGCTTGGGTTCGCTCTTGGGAACACTCATGGCTCGGCTCCCGGAGGGGACTCATGCTTCTGCCCCTAAAAAACCTTCCCAACTTGCCATTCCTCATTCGGAATTGGAAATCGGAATAGATATCCTCGATGCTAACTTTGCCTTCAAGATGTCTTAAGATCGTTCAAAGTGGTGTCTATGGATCAACTGGATGGATAGGCGGTATCTCAAAGTGAAGTTGAAAGGCCTACTAGATGTTATGAATTTCGAATCTGTGCTTATTCCTCTTCTAGTGGCTAAGTAATAGGTAGGTGATGCAGGTAATAGGTAAGGTATAATGGAGTGGATCTAGACCTCGTAAGTAAGGTATAATGGTAAGTGGATCCAGACCTGGTAACAAGCCAGACCTGCTAACTAACCCAATAAGCCCAAGTCATTTGATCCAGCCAGCCGATGGGAAGGTAGAATAGGACTGGCCTTTCTTTATGTCTTGATTCTTTATGTCTTGACCCCGCCTGCTTTGCCCTTGAACTTGTACTGTGTTGTGAACCATGCATTTATAGCTATGCCCAGTCCAGCCCGGCCCTGGTCTACTTGACTGAATTTGGTAAGAGTTATCTCGTCATCGATTAATAGCTATGCCAGAGCTATGCCAAGTATTTTTTGGCTCATACTGTTTGGCTCATATTGGTTGGGGAGATATTTATATATATAGATATATACTTATATAAATATATATATAAATAATATATTATATAAGTATATGCAACTTGTTTGTAACTTATTAAAACTAGATTAGGAGGGGTGGAAGGGCAGCACCTGGAGCTTAATGTGTCAGTACGAGTGCTAGTATCAATGCCAATTTTCCTATTTCCCTCGGTGATACCTAAAAGTAAGTACAAGACAAATCCTGGCTAAGTAAGGACAATACCTATCCTAGCTATGGCTCCTGCTATTGGAAGGATATTGGTGATTGGAAGGATATATTAGTTATTAGGACTACTTCTACTTTAAGCGTTACTTTAAGAGTACGTCTATGGAATAAAGAAATCTCTGGCCTCCCTTAATGCGCTAGGCCTTCCTTACTAATTGGATGGAGAGGCCTTCCCATCCTGGCCTATCCATACCATAAGAGTACGTCCATGGAACAACTGTCTTCAATCCGGCCTTCCGAGCTGTCTTCGATCCGTCGTTATTGGCCATTCTTGAAAAAGAGAAATGAAATAAGTGTGAACCTTTAGATGGATTCCTAATTTGATTGTAAAGTGGAAATTTGGTTTGGCATATTGACGTAATATATCGTGTTATTCGCCATTATTTATATTCAAAAATAACAGATGGGGGGGTCAAGCCTCACTCATTTTTATTTCGGTGCTTAAAGTGGAATTTTTTAGTAAATAAAATGCCATTTGGCCGGCCAGCAAAATTGCCTTCAGTGATAATAAAAAGGAGGGAGAGAAACCCATGCCATACCTTCTCCATCCGCGCATCCTGGTGGGCCCTGAGATTGAGGGTCTTACTGGTGGGGCTATAGATATTTATAAGAGTACGTCCCGCTATTGGTTGGATCAAACCTCCTTATAAAAGAAAGTTCCTGGGCTGTATAAGACCTATCGCTGCTAGTCTCCGGGCTGGGTGTCTACCTCCTACGCTTGGTGTCGTTGGGCTGAGAATCTGTCCACCGCACCTCGTCTCGTGCTAGTTCATGGAAAGAGAATATGTAAGTGACCAAACCCAAGCAATAGAATAGAATAGTAGTTTGTCTAATAACATCTATCCAGGCTAGTATCTCTTGACTTGGCCGGATCATAATAGCATCTTTGTGGCCATTACAAAAATACCTGTACTACATTTATTATGCATATGAAAACAGGCTCAACTTATGAAATAAAGAAAGCAATACGGGACAATTCGAGCCAAGCTTTCTTTCTACGTTGGCCCTTTATTTATTCCCCTAAAAGAATAAAAATGTTACCAGTGAAAACTGCAATAGCGAGTGCCACCAAAACTAAACAATCTCAGATAAGCTGGCTCGGGCCTCGCAGAGGTAGGTTAAGCTCCAGGTGAAAGGGTAATTGATCCTCCCTTCGGTGAAAGAAATAACCTGTGTATTCGAAATTACTCATGTGCAAGTCGAGCAACATCCACTCAGAGATATGATATAGTTTCACTCCAGCTACAGCCTACAGTTGAAAGGCACGAGTGAACCCTTTCAAAAAAATACTCACTCATAAAGAAGGAGTTTCATTGGGGTGCTCTCCCGCTTAGGTAGGGCAGGGTGCTTATAGGGGGTAAGGATAGAGAGTGAGGCAGGGCAGTGAGAGGGTGCTCCCCAATAATCCTCCTTATTCTAATTAGGAAGGTTTGCATTTCCACGAAGTGGGCAGGCTGGAGGGGAAGAAGAAAATAGGATGGTTCGAGTTGGATAGTTCGAGTTTGAAGGGAAGAAGCAAGTCATAATTAAAGTAATAAAAGAAAGCAGTTGTCAAGTTCAATGTCTCCAGGGATAGCATCAAGATAGATAAATAAAGGCAAGAGACCTTTTCTTTGGCAAGAAGCAAGTTTGATTGATTAGCAGGCAGATGTCAGCGGTAAGTTTGAAAGGTCGATAGAAGCTCGTCATAAATCTAGCTAACAGCGAGGTGAGGAGATGTTTGTTGGAGCTGGATAAGTAACTATACCAGAGCCAGTATTCCACGAGGGGGGATAACCAGGAACATAAGCCTTCAACCTTGGAACCTTTTGCCAGATGCCTTTCAACTAGGGGGACCTTTCACCTTGGAACCTTTAAGCCTTTCTACAGAAAGAAGCCTTGAACCTATCTACAGAAGCCTGTAACCTGAAGCCTTGTTACATGTTACCTTTTACCTTTTACCCTTGCCTTTGGAACCTTGACCCCTTGACTTCTGACTCTTGCCTGAAGACCTAGACCCTATGACTTAATGACCTTAATGCCTTGGAAATAGACTTTCTTTTGCATAGGTCAATGGGAAGATGCTTTCTCCATTGATTGATATTGGATTGGATTGGATTTTATAAACTGATTAGTCTTCTGAGTTAGCTGGCCGGGAATGAGTTTGCAAGACATGGGAGTAGGAATGGGAGGGAATAAGGATTAAGGTAAGGGGGAAGGGTAGGTAAGGGTATGGTGGGTATTAAGTAAAGGGTAACAGGTGTATGCTCATAAGTAAAGGGACGAATTCACTCACTATTCGTATGGTTAGGGTTCATAGCAGTCCCGAATCACTAAGTGCATTCATTCATCAAGTGAAGGCTACAGGTATAGTTCTTGGAGGTGGGTAAAGAGTGAGTAAACCAAAGTAAGGTAAGGGATATTCATAGTGCTGTACCCTACTGAGATTCCTCCTCTCCTTTTAAGGCTGAATGACTGAGTTGCTAAGGGACTCCTCCATCGTTCTAGGGTGAAGGTAGTAAGAGAAGGGTTCAAATCCTTGCTTAACATGGTAACTGAGCTCTCCTTCTCTCGCCTCTCCCTCCTTTCCTCTGTCCTACCCCCTCTTCCTCGCCTATGATAAATGAGTAGACAAGCGGCTCCTTTTTGGGGCCAAATTGGGAATATACTTATTATGTCCCACTACCAATTGTTTTCGCTCTATCGGACCCAAGGCAATCGAACCAGACAGAAGGTCGTATTCATTCGGCCTCACTAGCACAATTCATAAAAGGTCTTAGTGGCCAATACCCAATGAGTGAAGCGATTAACTGGTTTTTCGCTGTAGTTGTATCGGACCCCAGCAACCAAGGCAGCCGTAGTCTTGTTCGCTGACCCAACTAGACTTCTCTTCCCGGCATTAACTCTATGAGCGGGAGCTGCAGGAGCTGGATCTCTGTAGTGCAGAAGCTGGATCTATGTAGTTTCAGAAAAGGCAGTCTCCTCACTGCAGGCAGTCTCATAAAGGCAGTCTCATAAAGGCAGTCTTCCTCTCCTCTTGTTCGCTGACCCAACCAGACTTCTCTTCCCGGCATTAACTCTATCGGACCCAAGCAAACTAAGGCAGTCGTAGTCATAATTGTTCGCTCTCATTCCCCAACCAGAAGGCATTCTATCTTTCGGTCTCAATAGCACAATAATCTAAAGGTATTAGTGCCCAATGAATCATTTTCTTTCGCTCTTCTTAACAGGTTCCCATTTCACCATTAGCTTTGTTAGGAGATTGGTATGGTAGTATATGGGGATGTTCTTAGTTGATAGAAATAGTGTATATAGTATAGCATAGTGGGAATGGCTTCGTAACAGTGTTCCGTCCCTCCCTTTTATTGTTCATTAGTCTAAGTACTCACATGGTTCCTTATCATCCTGTACCATTAGGTGGAAGAGGAACATAGTTCCGTTCCGTTGAGTGTTCGTCGAACCATTGGCTAAAGCTCTTTCTTTCTTAGAATGCTATGCTCTATTATTAGCGCTCTGCTCTAGCTATAGGTTTATTAGCAGATCCACCTTTGTTTGTTTGTTTGTTCGCTCCCGGAGGGCATTATCGGTCGGTTGTTCAACCCCCACTCCCTAACCACCCCCTAGTGATTTTCCACGATACCTAAAACGATATCCCACTTCCTCAAGGCAACAAGGTCACCTTCTCTATCCAACCCCACATCCTCATTACGCAAGTGACAAATCCCTACCCTATCCCTAAGTTTTTGTAGTCCCAGTGTTCCGTTCAGTGTGTTTAAGTCGAAGTAGTCACCATGTTCCTTTCCTTTTTTCCCGTTCAGTTTGGAAAGAAGATAACAGAAAAGGGTTACTTACTGATTCACTCCAAAATGGGCTATATTCTCGAAAGCTAAATGGGCTATAGTGGATAGTGTTCCCAATAGGACGAACTAAGCTCACCAAGAAACCTAAGCCAACTAAGCTAATTACTAAGAACCCACTAAAGGACTAACACGAAGCCAACTAACAAGAACTACACGAGCTAAACTAACTGCACTAGCTAATTGGTAAGAACTAACGATGCTAAAGGCCCACTATGCCAACTACGCTAACTATGCCAACTAAGAAGAGCCCAATGAGCTGAGGTCCCACTAGCTACCAACCTTCGAACAAAAGAAAGGACACTTGAAAGACTATGAGCCAAGGAAGGGAAGGATATGGTCACCAGTTAATCGCACTCATGGTTTACTGATCGCTAACGGTTGTTCGTTCAATACCCATTACCTGAAAGACGTAAAGATAGAAGATAGAGAGTTGTCCAATAAAATACAGCTATTTAACTAGAAAGAAGAGCATAGAGGGACAATAAAACCACAGCTCTAAGCTATTATCAAATTCACTAGTCCAATAAAGAGGAAACTATTCCAACTATTACAACTAAGAAAGCTAATTGTGCATTTTCACTTATATAATACAAAAGAATGAATGAATTAGCTAACAAGAATGGTTTACTTACTGATGAACGAAGAACATGGGCTATATTCTCGGAAGCTTGCCAGGCTATAGGGAATAGTGGAACCAATATAACTCACTATGTGAACTAAGCAAACTATGCCCACTCAACTAATGAAGCTAACAACTGGATCAATAAGCTAAATTGAGGCCAATGCTACCTGGAAACCATGATGAGCTAACAGGAATGGTTTACTTACTAACTTATTCACTATGAAATAGGCTATATTCTCGGAAGCTAAATGGGCTAGATAGAGTGGTTAGTGGAAACTATAGCAATCACTATGAAAAACTATGCGAACTATGTGAACTATGCTAACTATGCCTACTATGCTAAATAACTAAACTATGCTCACTCAGAAGAGCCCACTAAGAGCACTATGCCCACTATGCTCACTAAACGAACTAATCTCTAACTATGCTCACTATGTAAACTAAGCAAACTAAGAGACCACTAAGCTCACTAAGAGCATAAAATCACTATGCCAACTAAGGCAACTATGCTAAGAACTAAGAGCTAATAAACCAACAGCTAAAAGAAAAGAAAGAGTTAGATAGATGAAAGCTATATGGATGGTGGGAACTATCTAACTTCACTCTCTTGTTGATGCGCCAGGGTTTCAAAGGCCCCGAAAGTAGTTTTTTCTCTCCTGCCTTTCCCTTCCGGAACCAAGAAAAGATTATGTTCGACCGACATTGGGTTATTCTTATGCCCAAGGTGTTCCTGATCCGAACATGATGAATTAATGGAGCACCTAGTCCGTAATGGTTATTCCAATAACTAGCTACATGCAAGCCATATTCATTACCTTTCTCTTCGACTGCTTGAGATGACTTATGTTCTTTCTATACTGCTCATTCAAATAACCCCTTGCGAGCTGGGGTGAAAGCGCCCTTCTCGGTTCATTCGAAGTGGGCAGCGAAGAACATCCATCATTTGATCCATGTTAGTGAATCTGATACAGGTTCTGCATTAACTCCGGCCTCTTGATTGACTGGAGTAATGAAGTGGCTCGAACAGACATAATCAAAACTGTTGTTGATTTCCTCCATGAATCGTTTTGTCTCACTCAAATAGAAACATCTTAATGCTTCGATACTATTGTTTCTGCTGAACAAGTGCTCTTAGCTACAGATTCAACACGCCCATTTGACCAATTAATTGTTCATATCAAATTAGATTCATCTAAAGAAAAATTTGATCCTACAGAATATATATATTATTTGGAAAAGGGTGATCAATAAAATCTTGGTTGTGACGCAGAGACATGCGATGTCAAGAATTGGTTTCACTATCTCCTGAGTGAAATGGATTGGACCAATTAGCCGCTTCATCAGTCGTTGGATGGATTCATGCTTCGTTTGTTCCTACTTCATTCGAGGGTTTGTGTCACCAATTACTTATGACAGACTCATTGGATCAAATAAATAAACACTAGTCTTATCTATATACGTAATAACTGACATCACCGAGTTCATATTCGGGGATTTGCTACTACCAAATAAATATTATAGTGCGTAACTCGAATGAAGCACATCTCGATCAGTGAATATGAGAGAAAGGATTGACTAGGGATCTGAGTAAATGGAATCACAAGAACCGAATCTTCTTTCCATCATGTTTAGTACTTCTTAGACGGGTCTCGATTCAGCTGCAGGAAACCTTAAGGGATATGGGGGAAGAAACTAATATATTAACCTCGTTCCATTAAGCAACTCGACCTAGTAATATAAGAGGTGCAATATCATCACTGGATATTGATTGGTCGGAGCTGTTGTCCACTCGCTACCAACCAGAGTCGAAGCTTCCATTGCATCGGGATTACCGATCCCATTTTGACGTGGGCTCAACAACTTCAGATAGCTTACCTTGTCACAATCCATGTAAGCGTGCTTTGACCTATTTGATCACTGTTCATAATCCACGATAATGTGGGGCCTTGTTCACCTAGCCAGAAACCGATTAAACTATCCATTTTCCTTAATTCTAGGGTCAATACAAAGAGAATCTTCTTATTACCCTGCTTTCTAATGCTTCCTAGATTATGATACTCGATGCACCAGGCTATACTTGACCCCCTGCTCATGGCCCTGGATCAATTGCTTAAGTTGCTGTTTAAACTGGCTCAGATGCTGCTATTGGATGGCCTGGGCATGGATATGAATTTGCGCCTGGAACTATATATGTTACTGGTGCATATGGATTTCGATCTGAATAAAGTATCGAACCTATTTTAAGACAGAAGGCGTAACATATTGATCGAACTTTTAATGAATTAAACCTGATGATTAGATCCAAACTTCCTGGATTAATTGGAGTAGCCCAGTATTAATGGTAAAATAAGAGCTCTGTAGGGCTCATTCCTCTCAATGGGTATGGAGATCTTTCTAAGAACTGCTATAAGCTGATACAGAAGTGCTTCCTTCTCGATACAAGTTCTCATGCAAGGTGTTCTATCAAAGGCGTTTATCATTGAGTCTGTTCCTAGTAAGTACTGCCCTCGTAGGTTGGACGAAGTACGTACGTTTAATAGGCGAGATGCATAAATGCATAATTACATATATAATAGCAGTATTGTGTAAGGGAAGGAGAATGAAGTGTTTTGTCTAGCTATGCTTTCCAACCTGAGACTCAAACCGAATCGCCATTATATTACGTATATAATTCATGACCGGAAGATCTCGTCCGCTGCACCTCTGCCTACTAATACCATACCAACAATGCCGTCTTGTATGCGCTCTCCCCTTAACAGCCTTGGTGCCCGCCGCAGTCCTTCACATGCCCACGATCTCAACCACATGCAAGTGAACCTGAAAGCATCTAATATTAGGATAGGTGCTCTTAAGGGGAACCAATCGACTCGGTGCTCGTCACTTCATATATTTATATGGTCAGGACATGGGTTTACAAGGAAGGAGATTCACTAAGATCTGAGTAGGTAATTACATAAATAGTTAAGATTTTTCCCATATTTTTTTCCGGCCGATAATGAATATCTTTCCAGCTAGTCTCAAGGTCTAAAGAAAGGTATAACTCATGGTCTCAATATGGATAATCTGTTAATGGCCCACCCATATTTACTTTTCATGCTTCAGAGTTATCAGAGTTAATAGCCCTAGTTCATCTGGCTAGAATCAATGCCATCAAGTTTTCAATATTTCCTGATGCCCAAGTATGTATTTCCCCCACTTTATTTCCCCTTGACCGATAACCCCCCCAGCTTCCTTATCTTCTACTTTCCCGGCCAGCCCACTTATAAGAAATCTATTTCCTGCTAGTCATAGTTAGTGGGTAACTCTATGAATGGAAGTACAACTTCGCTTTCCTTCCATCCATTAATGACAGAACCAATGAAGATAGCTCCCTTTCTTAGTCTTCCTTGCTATGACTGATTGATTGAGGGTGTTGAGTGATGATGGGTGAGCGTCTCGATGGGAAGTGTCATGTATGTCTCAATCATTCCATTTCAATAATAACTAAGTGGGTAAGTTTCTGTATTAGCAAGTGAGTGAGGGGTGAGTGAGTAAGTCTGAGTTGGGTGAGAGGAAGTGGGTGCATAAGAGTGTTGGTGCATAAGAGTATGGGTGCATAAGTAAGAGAGGGAAGAAGGTAAGTAAGAATGCTTTAGGAAGGTGTTATGACAGGAAGGTAGAGTGATTGACCCTGGCTGGAACTATTGAAATTGGAAGTATTGACGGAGGCTGAAGGAACTATTTCTGATTCAATTTCATGGAGATTATTAGATCAATTAGGCATGTACTGGCCTTTGCTAACCAAGATCCTAACCAAGTTTTGTTAGACCAAGGTTGTATGTCCTTCCTATATAGTGACCATCGAGGAGGGTTTATTCACTTGTTGGATATGTCATTTTGTAAGCTCTGTCGTGCCTAGATGTAACCAAGTCCTACTAGTAGATTCATACCTTCGTAAGCCAGATCCTGACCTTAGTGATCATGGTCATGCTTCTGTCTTTCGAGATTGAGTAGTTTATCCATTCGTAGCAAAGATAGGTGCAGATTCAGTTGCTTAGCTAGAGGCACAGGAAGAACCAAAAGCAGCTAAGGCAGCAGGATCAAAGCAAGCAGATCCGAATAATCCTAGTGTAGAGCTTTCATTTGGAGATCGAGCAGAGCTAGCTATGGAAAATCCAATTTCTCAAGTTCCGCCCGCAGTCGAAGGGGACCTAGTTTCCCCCGCAAATGCCAAGGTTCGATATTGAGTTTGCCCGGTTCTGGATCAATGGATTCAACCAAGTCAAATGCACCCGCCTTTTGAACCTCATACCTCCGCTACTAGGTGGTCAACTTCTTATGGATTCGGAACTAGCTCTGCCGCTGGTTAATCTGTAGTGGGTTCTTATTTTTTACTGTGGTCCAGCTGGGACCTCGCTTTGGGTATTGTCCCGCAACTCCCCGAGTAACGAATGTGAGGACTGGCATGTGCATCATATAGGATATAGGCCGGTAGCACGCTTCTTAATGGCAGGACACCCGTTTTCTATTATAATGGGAATGGTATGCAAGAGTGACCTATAGTGTTATAGTCTCTGTGTAAGCATGTTGCCTTTTTGGCTGGGGAAGGTTGCAGGTAAAGATCTGATTCTAGGCGTAGATGCAAAGGCTACAGAGGCAGAGTCACTACCACTAACATAAGCATCTGGGTTAGCATTGGAGCAAGCATTCGTTTCAGTTCGATAGCTAGTAGCCCCAGTTCATCCATATCCATATATAGTAATAGATCGAGATGCGAAGCTATAAGTCCTGGATTCAATTGACCAAGTATCAAAAGCAGCCGAGTCAGCATCATAACCACCAGCACCAGGGGTGGAGGCACCATCCTTTTTGCCATCATTCGTCCACTACCACCTCGCTAGGTGTCCCTTCCTGTTCCAGTATATGCTCTTGTTTCTAAGGACAATGCAGAGGTAAGGGCGTCGATCTAGTTAATTCAACATTTGAATAAGTAGATCCCGTCAGGCATGGAAGGTTGGAGCTATGGCTTAAGTAATGAAGAATCGAGCATCCGATCGTCATCTTTGTCCATCATTGACCCACAACGGAGCATTCTTGCTTACTGTTACTATAGTGGTCTACCTATAGCACTATAGCCCTGCATCCGGCAGCTTATTAGATACGGAATATAACATATGTAAGAATGAGACTTAGTAGGGTCAATCTTGTTCGATACGCCTATAAGAGCCACAGCAACAGATATACTCTGAAAATAATAAACCCGCACCTCCGAAGTACGTGCGCTACTAACCCAACCTTAACGAAACTACACATTATGACCCAGATCTACCAGTGGAGAATCTAGTTTATCCAATTCTAGGGCCAATCGTTCGTTGAACCCATTTCTCCGGAATCACCAACAGCAAAGGAAGGAGAAGCGAATACAAGTGAAAAGGTGGGAGTTTCACCGGTTGACCAAGCAGCGATGGAAGCTATTGATTCAGTAGACCCTGCATCTAAGCCAGTAGCAAAGATTGCAATACCATCACCAGCAGAAAAGAAAGCAGTATAGGCAGCAGTGGTTTTAGCAGTTGATCCATCATTATACGCACCAGCAATGGAGTCACCACCACTAACATAAGCATACGCACCAGTTAACAAACCATCACCTCGCCCGGAGACGGATCCTTTAGCTCAAAAGCCTATTGATTTGGAATCAGTTGTATTTGAACCAGTGGTTGGAGTTTACCTAGTAGTTTAACTAGTTACATATCTAGCAGATCGAAATCGAGTTGACCCAGTTCCAGGAGCAGATTTAGTTCCAGGTGAAGAATATCCATAACCACTAGTGATAGGTCAAGATCAAGAAGACCCAGCATCTGTTCGAAAGCCATCACCCCGCCCAGATCCTGATATAGAACCACCTGCAGTGATGGAGGCGAAAGACGACCCATCTGCATCATTTCAAGAGCCATACCCCGTTCATCGAGATCCAGATTCACTAGCTTCATCTCGTCCAGATACAGATCCAGTCAGATATCCAGGGCCTACTATATATCCATATTCAGATCCTATTCGAAAGCCACCATACCTCGTTCAAGTTGGAGATACGGACCGGATCAGCAACAGAGGAAGTAGCAGTTGATCCAGTACCAGTTGTTTCAGTGAAGTATAGCAGATGATTCAAATAGAATCTTCCCCGCAACAACCTGTGTGTTATTTTACAGTATAGAGAGTCCATGGATGAGCCAGGTTCACCACCTCAGGAACCAATTGGCACTTCACTGATAAGTCAACAGACAATCTTATATCCAAGTCCCGACAGGAAGTTCCTTCATTGTTAAGGGGTTCAATGGAGGGTGTTGCAAATGCACCCTCTTGCCCTTGCGACTCATGATACTTCAGCGCTGTGATAAAGTTCACAATAGCTCCCGCATGCACAACTGGATCTTTCTGTCATTCCATCAGATGATTTCACACGGTATGTGAAAGAAATGAGGACAAAGTTGGATGATCGATGCCGCACACTTGGGACGTCTTATCAATAGTGAAATAGAAGGCATGCACGCACACTGGCTGAGCATGAGTCTTTAGCTTCTATAGTTGAGTATTTGTACTCAGCCATTCTCAAAGGCCCCGCAAATACAGACCTACCAATCTCTGTGACATAAAATATTGCACATTTGCAAAAGGCATTCCAAGCCCTACCCTTCAGGACCAGAATTGAGAATTTCAAGCAAGGAGAAAGCCGGTGCCGACCACTGAAGAAATAAAGCTGGAGGCACCAATGAAGTTTGCAGACGAGTTGTATTAGAGTGTGAAAGCAAGTGCAGATAGGATTTCTGGCCTAGTCATCTCTAGTTTTCAGATCTGGACACATTTACGGAATGTTCCCAAGGTGCGCGCAAAGGATGAATACATTAAGCAATGGGAAGCACAAATTGAAGCCAAACCACAAGTTATTAGAGAGCTACCAATGAGTGCACATAAGGAGTCCATGGCTTCGGCATCTTCGGTAAGAAAAGTCTCTGAATAGAAGGTGTTTGTTTGTTTCTCGAGCCAATCAAAGTCCTTCGAAAACAAAGAGTATATAAGTCCCCCATGGTGAAATAGTGAAAATACCGAATCGAAAGTCCACAGTTAACCTTCAGCAGCCCACCAGTAGAACCTACCTGCTATTGAGATTGCTGCTTGCATTATAAGATCGAAGGAAGATCTACCTGCTCTTTATCGATTGCTGCTTGCCCGTTGAGATGGATCTTACTTAACTTACGCCTAGGGATGTTATAACCTCAAGGACACAGTTGAACCTACCTGCCGATCGAAACTAACAGGACATGGCACAACAAGGCACGGGAAAACACACCTGGATTTCCCAGCACGGACGGGACGGTATGACTGGACGGCACAAACACTAGGCCCAACAGCTAACAGTGAACCTGATCAGTTCACAGCGAACCTCACACCCAGTGGAACCTGATCAATGAACCAAAAGGACACAACGAACCGAAATCTTTTATTGTCACACCCGGACCTCAGCAGTTCACCTAAAGCCATAGTTACCAACAGCCCGAAGTGGAGGAGAGGAGCCTACCTGATGAGAGATTTTATCTTTATACCTGACCTGAGCAGCTCCGAAGCTGGGAAAAACACATGACGCTTCGCTTATGGACTATGTTTTATACCCCTTAAAGGGGAGCCTGGGGGGGGAGACTGAAGGAGCTAACCGATACGATAGAGATATAAATCAACTAACAGCTTACCAACAACACACGAACCAGAACAACAACGGACCTACACCAAACAGCTTACCAACAACGGAATGAACCATACCAGCTAGATGCAGATACCACATAGCGTTATATACGTTGATGCACCTTCGTGTTCACTTGAGATTGAATTGATTGAGAATTGTATCTTGATTGAGAGAGACCTGGATATAAATTCTTGCGAACTAGAGACGATGAACTTGCATGGTTTGCTTGCTTGATTTGATTGCGGGATGGCTTCATAGTACCTTCATAGTACTACGTGACAATTAGTCGATCATAGTTTAGAGCCAGTAGTCACCAATAATACCGCGTTGTCATTGCTGAGAGTCCCTTTATAGTACTCGTCATATCCATGCCCAATCAAAGTTTCTTATATAAGTTCCCTTGCCATATGAAGAATGGAAATATCTATCAAACCTTTCAATTCAACATACCCAATAATAGATAGAAGAGAAGTGTTACCCATCTCACAATTGATTTCAGACATTCATTGGAGAGCCATAGCAAAGAAATCTAGCTCAACAGGCTTTCACAATGGCACTACCCATGATCCTTTCACAGGAGGGAGACTCTTTACCAGTTGTCGTGACCCTCCCCATAGGCATGCCCAGAAGTTGCACAGTTTGAAGTTAACAGGAAGGAGCTCAATAATATATGGTATTGCATATCTGCGTTGAACTTGTCCATAGGATAGCGCCCTCCGGGGCCTTCTCATTTAACGATCCAAACCACCCATTCTAAGTTATGGACCTTACTCCATGGTGGAACTAAGTGCATGGACTAAGCTTGTGTCTGTAAGGCTAATTGCCATGGCACACCTGGAAAGATTTGACTCTTATGATATGATGGGGCTGGTACTAAGGAGGCTATTTTAGAACTAAGTAAGGCTAATAAGGAAGACTAAGTAAGTAAGGCTGATCTCTCTTTCTTATCCTACCCAACAAGAGGAAGGATATTCTCCGAGTTTACAACAAATGGAGACTGCTGAGACATAAGGAGATGAGAATATGATAAAATGATAAGTCAACTTCAATAAGTGCTGCCAAGGTGAAAATGGCAACTAGGAGGGCCAAGGCATCAAACCTTCAGCAAGGAAAGATGAGAAAATAGGAAGTCAAGGCCTGGTAGGGACTCACTATTCAGATGGTGAGGGTGAGCAAGCGAACTCTCGACAATAGGCCCAAAGGGTGAGGTAACGAACTCTCGACACAAGGAGAGGGATTTATTGCTCACATTCCCTAAGAAGGTGAGGGCCGCCATCGACTCACTATTCATATGGTGAGGAGAGGTCGGGTAGGGTGAGGGACGAACTCTTGACAATAGGCCTCCATTGACTCACTATTCTGATGGTGAGGGTGAGCTTGCCGAATTCTCGACTTTAGGCCCGGTAGGGTGAGGGTGAGGGACAAACTCTCGACTAAAAGGCCGCCATCGACGAACTCTCGACAGTAGGCCGCCATCGACTCACTATTCATATGGTGAGGAGAGGAAGTGAAAGTTGGCTCGACCAATGGGAGAGGTACTCACTATGGCGGCGGTTTAGGATTTTCTCCCTACGAGATTGGCCCTTTTACCGTGGGCAGAGGTTTTGGAATATTGAGCAACGAATGAATGCATAATCACATATATAATGAATGCATTTATTTCTCTCTCTTTGGTCGAGCAAGCAGTTCGTCCCCTCATCCTTGCCTCGCGAAGGGAGATCAGGTTCTCCTACCCAAGGTCAGGATATCCCTTGGGAAGGATATCCCTTACATTATGCTCAGGGAAGCAACGTAGATGTATATTTCATTCTGGGATCACCTCCACTCTGTTGAAAATGCATATATTATATGTAATTATGCATTCTAGGGTGAGCAAGCAAACTCTCGACAATAGGCCGCCATCGAAAGATGTTCAAACCGCCGCGAACGGTGAGCCTGTCGTGTGAGGAGAGGAGTGTTAACGCTAGCCATTCATATGGTTAGGCCCAGTAGGGACTCGACTAAAGGGAGAGGAACAACTCTATTTTGGGGGAGGGGCTCCAAAAGCCGCCATCAACTTGAAGAACAATAGGCCCGTAGGGATTTATCGCTCACCTTCCCTAAAGAAGTGAGGTCCGGAGGGTGCGTTAGCACACTCGACTAAAAAGGAGAGGGACTCAACTGAGGTTACGAGGTCGAGGGACTTGGCCGAGGTTACGAGGTCGAGGAAAGGTAAAATGGCCGATCTTTCTAGGGTGAGCAAGCGAACTCTCGATAAGGAGGCCGCCATCGAAAGATGTTCAAACCGCCGCCAATGTAAAATGGCCAATATTTCTAGGGTGAGCAAGTGAACTCTCGACGGAGGAGAGGGAAAGATGCTCAAACCATCGCCAAGGGTGAAGTCAGGTTATGAAACAATGGTGAATACGTCTCCGGCATAGCCCAGGCCCATGACAATTGCGAATACGTCTCCTCACCAGAAGAATCAGCTTCACATTCATAAGCTTAAGAACGTTAGCTTAAATGTAAAATAGCTCTGGTTCATATAGCCATGGTCCCAATAGCCTAGTTCAAATATTGAGCCTGGTTGAAGGAGCCTGGTTTCATGAGCCCTGGTTCCAATTGCCCTGGTTTAAGAGGAGAGGAGCGATGGCGGCCTTTTAGTTCTTCAAGTTGATGGCGGTGGTCGAGTCGTGTTGTAGCATGATGGCGGCTTTCCCCTCTCCCAAAATAGAGTTTTTCCTCACCATATGAATAGTGATTCCCTACCGAGCCTCTCCTCACACGTTACCTCACCCAGTTATAGGCTCAAGGTAAAGCAAGTAGTTGAAGGGTACTCAAGTTGTATGGGAAAAGATGAAGGGGAATAGCTCAAGTTGTATGGGGCTACTAGGTCTAGTTATTAAGGTGGGTAACTATGCAGGTGGGTAGCAGGTCCTAAAAGTAAAGGCTCTAGATGAAGCCAGATCCCAGCTAGAAGCCAGCAAGATAAGCCTTCACCTAGCCCCCCAGCCTTAAGCAGACCCAAACCATATGAAATGCATAATTACATATATAATGAGATATTTGTATACGATATTCTTCGTACAAGCATTCAACCTTTTCTGTTCAACTTCCCAACCTTTCGGATCATTGGGAAATCGAACAGAAAGCATATCAGATATGGATCAATGGCCAACCCAATCCATCATCAGGTCATCACGTCCACCCGCCGTATCAACAACTGAAGGGAATAGTATTGAATGCTAGCCCTCCCATCCCACCCATCCATCCATCCAAACTTTGCTCTCTGTCTGATGTCCCATCCAAAACATAAAGCCTTCCAGCCAAGCCATCGATCCATCTGGCTTCCTCTGTCCCGGCATGTTGTAATGCAGGGGGACTAAAGTAAGCTACTAAGAGTATTTTTGGAATGTCAAATCCATAATACATAAAGAAAAAGGTAACAAAGTGGTAAGTTCGTGGATAAAGCACTTACTTCTGATCCTTGCTCAGTTGGGTCGTGCAATGCAACAAGGTAAAAAAGGGTCAACTAAGTGTTCGTATTATATATTTCATAATAATAATGCTAAATCCCATAAAAAAGAGGTTCTATTATAAAAAGTCCGATCAAAAGGTTGGTACCTCCCTAAGATGAACTAAGTGAGTGATCTAGGGTGAGCTTGCCGAACTCTCCACTAAAGGTCGCCATCGCTACTAGGTTTAGTTCTTCCAGTGGGTAAGTAGTTTTTCAAGTCAATTTTGAAGATTCTGGTTGCCCAAGAAGCGGTTCCGGTCTGTCCAAAGAAATGTTCTGAGATGTGATTATATCTATATTAAACCCGTGAATGGCATGGGTCATGGACATAATCCTCACCTCAACTGGGTTGGTAAAGGTAATTTGTCATTAGGCAAGTAGCTAAATGATAGCCTGCCTTGAAGGTTATTCCTTCTCAATCCATCCCGTCTACCCGGTACTTGCTTCTAATCTAAGGTCTTCTAGAATTCCCTCCCTCCAAAGCACCTCATGATCTAGGGTTTCTAAAGATCTATTTCTGGTAGGTAAAGAGTAGGTCAAAAAAGGGGTTATGCCTGCCATACCTGACTGCAACTTTCGTGTTCCTGGCTAGGCTGGCTTCATCCAATTAATAGGTTGGGCAGCAAGCACTCACTCAATGTCCTAAAATAGAAGTTCGTGAATGAAGCACTTGTCCTTCTCCTTCCTGACTTGCCTGACTTGGTTGGGTTGTACGGTAATTCGTGGAAAAGAAAGCTCACACTCACAAGAAGTGTCATCATATTATATAAGTACTAAGAGTCAATTATCAAGCCCGTTGTAAAGGCTCCCCTACCCTATTCTTTGGGCAACTAACTAGAGAATCCTCCATCCGACAGTGAAAACGATCAAAGCTAAAGGGAAAGGCTAGCCTCTCAGGACAACTAGAAGAAATCCCTCAATCCATCCCAAGGGGCGATGTCCCAACAAGAATCCAATGTACCCCAAGGCATCCGGAAGTGAAAGGATCTAAGTGAAAGGGAAACCCTAACCCTATTGGCTAATCAACCCTAAATCTGGAGCTTCTAATCGAAGGGGGTAATGGGTTGGGGATAACTCCATGATGCTTCTAGAGTGAGAAGGGGTTGTTGGGTTTTTTGGTATCACTCAATGGCATGCGCTATCATATAGTTTTAAAGTAAGTGAAAAGGATGCAAAGAAATAAGTAAACCTCCCGAAACCCAAGATCAAATATGCTCTCCCCCCAGTCAATCCATTCATTAAACATGTTCGAATCATGAACTAGATTACATATGTAATATCAATCTATGAGGGAAGGGGTAGTAGCTTGTCTAGTAGGCCATATTGATCACTGGGAAGGCCATGGATTCATGGTTTCATAGCTCCAAACGAAATATTGGTTCGGGTGGTAGCGGTGTGGATGGGCTTCCTCTCGCTCTATGCTTTGGTTGCTAAGGTGAGTGCTAAAGGTGAGGTAATATATAGAGTGGTCATGTTCATTGTCATTTTTTGGGTTGGTAAAGGTTGACCCTATGGTTATGTAAAAAAGATACATTGTTGCACGCCTCTCCCTGATGGGGCGATACAATACAGATAGGTAACAAGGTTGAGGTTCCCTCTTTCCCTAACTAAGTTAGGTTCAGCCAAGGTTTCACCTGGTAACGAAATAACTCCCTCTATATATTTATATATTTAGATGACGTGACTCGATAATGGGGTGTGTATATTGAATGAACCCGCACGAACAACTATTTATGTGAGGCATTTCTTTTTATTGATGCTCAGAACTAAAATGTTTAGAAAGAGAGACTTAGCTGCGTCTACTGGAGATGACCTATACCCACTTTGGACAAAGGGTTCGGTGCAGCGCCCAAACATGATCCTGCCCCGTCCTTCCCTTATCATAGAAATCTTTCTGGGAGTTCGCTCCCTTACACTATGCTCATTCTTGAACCATAATAGTCCTCCTAATAATGCCACCTAATATATATATATATATATATATTTCCACATTCTAAATCTATTCACCATTTGCTTCCGTGTTTGCGGGTACGAGGGGCCCATGCTAGTACCTGTAAAGAAATAAGGGCAGTCTCTTTAGCACAGGTACTCATTAGCGTGAAACGGGTAGTCAACTATGGTAAGCCAATCCAAGGGGTCCGTGTAAGGTGTCAGGTGGCCCACGGCAGGGGTCGCATTTACCTTCTACAATCCCTAATCGTCTAAGGTACACGGGTTTATTCACCAGGCAGCGATGTTGGGCCCAATTTATGTTTATTGAAGAGGAGTTACTTCAGGTGGGTGGGTCCATGCAAACAAAGTTAATGATATTAAGTTAGTAAAGCGTCATCTACTAATTTTCATCCATCATTTCACAACCCATTATGTCGTATCATGAAGTATCTCCCAACGAGTGCTTCCCTCAGATATCTATTGCGTCCCAACCCGCATCTTTTTCGGGTAAGTGTGCAACGCCACAGGGGATGTTGGTCAATAGATACTGAATTACATCCATATTCAATGGGATAAATGTGGGCCCAGCTACTCAAACATTTACACACATGCCCATAACTACGGTCGGGTCATCGAACAGAAGGGAAATCCTTATTTCATCCAGCAAGCTAAGATCAGCCTACCCATCCTTGGGGTAGCAACAAGTCATTTCAACACTTTCTTTCACTTCAAGTTACCTACCGGTCGGATATTATTTGAGCCAAGCCTATAAAGTCTCGCCACACTTCCACAATCCAAATCTAACTTGCACAATCGGTCGCATCCTTTCCACAAACCTTCTTCTTTGACCGCCCACTTATATATGTCCCCATCGAATCGCTTCTCACCCATACCCGGAACCAATCTTAACGACGTACTATAGCTCTGGAGCTACTTATTCCTTGGTTTACCTACTCCCGGCGGGCGGGCATATAGTCCAGGAAGAGGTATATATGTGCACAATCCTTGGGAACAGTGGTAAACTTAGGGACTTTCATTTAATTTGACCATACAAAACTCGAATATATGCATCTGTTACCCAAATATATATAAATAGGGCGGGCGAATCACTTCATTACACCATTTTTATGCTCTTCCTACCCTCCTATGCATCATTTGCTTGTTACCCGGCCTACAGTTACATAGGCTCTTCTTCGTCTATACCTGGGTACTGGAATGGCCACTTTGACTGGTTATTTCTCGGACTAACTAAATTACCCCGCATATATTCATTATGCTATTTAGACTCATCCTTTTCTCAGCCATAGTCGACCCATTTATTCCAATTATCACGCTGGGGTTACCTTTGAAGCTAGGCAATCTTCGAGGGAAATGTCTCACCGCTATCAGTTCAGTATCTTACCTTCCCCCTTCACTCAGGTTAGTCTACCCTCAGGGGGAACAAGCTGAGTCTTAAGCTATTTCATCTACCATAAATAGACACCTGGAAGTCTTCTAGTTTCAGTCTTATAAATGTATTACAGCCTCCGCTGGCTAACCCTACCTACCCTATGACCCAAACCCCTTAAAAGGTTTAAGGTAGTGGAGAATAGCCTGCTAAGTTGTGGAGAATAGCTTTGTACCTTCCTCACCTCAGTGGAGCCCTACCCCTATATAAGGTTCCTTACCCCTTATAAGCTAGGTAGAGCTTACCCTTATAAGCTAGGTAGAGCATATAATTCTAAGGTGGAGAGGAGAAAAGCCCTAGTGGACTAATCCCCAATGGTGGTAAACCAACCTTTTCAAGGCCTGTGGGGACTAATCGATAAACCAACCTGATAAACTAGACCCTATTGGAACTAAACCCCTAAGCTGTCACTCAACCTATGGGAACTAATCCCTACCATAGTGCATAGGAACTAATCCCTATTGTTCGAAGCAGCAGCATACGAAACTAGGAGGGCCCGCGTTCGACCACCCACCTTTCATGGAGTTACTAATGGACTTAGGAGCAGCATCCATCCCTGAACTTGAAGAATCCGTCCGGTCCTTGATTCGAAGATCCGCCCGTCCTTCTAGCAAGAAGAAAGCCAAGATAAGTCCAACACTTATTGTCGTTGCTGGTCGAGGGTTGTTTATATACTTTCAATTTCTCTCTCTTTGTATAAGATATTATGCTCGATGATTTGAGCTACGATCCCAGTAGATGCTAAAGCATAATTTCTTATATAATAAAGCGTAATTATAAGCAGCATTGTCGATCCAATATTCGATCCAAAAGACTCTGCTACCTTTACGCATTTGTGGAACAATACCAAGTCGAGGCTAGGTCCCACAGTTGGCACTATGACACATAAGGAACAAATATGGTTCTGATGCTGCTTGGTTGGATAGATACAACTGCTTGAACCCTTGAGCTTGGAGCGCTACCGCGGGAAGAAGAATAATGAGCGAAACCCCTTGCTTGAGCTTGGCTTTGATCATATTTCTTGCTTGATTGTGTTTCCGCTACTTATTTCCCCTTGAAATCAATACGCTTAAATAGGACAGACGCTTCGAACCTTGAAGGAAGGAGCTTGGTTGGATAGATACTTTCCCCCATAATGGTTTGAGCACCGGGTTGCAAAAGGTTCACAGATCCCTATCGCTTGACCCCTTGAAATGGAGCGCTACCGATCAATATCTGGGAACAAGGAACCTGCCACATAGACGAGACATGAAACTGTGTGTGAGCTGCCGCTACACTAGCCGAGACCGGGATAAATTCATGATGTTCATGCTGTTACATTACCGCTTTACCCATTACCCTTTCACTGAAAGGTAGAGTGGGTATACTGGACACTGCTAGCTCTCTGCCTTTTTCCATGCACTAATAACTAGTAGAGCTTACAAGTATGGACTTCAGGCAGTTTCTAAGGCCTTAATCCAATGGTTGGAATAATTGAAATATCTAAAGTTTCAATCTCTAAATATGATACTTTTCCCCATTGAGTAACACCTGGTTCTTCTATTCATGATGTTCCTAGTACATAAAGTTGTAGTTCAGTTGTTCAAAACTTTGTTGAGTCTCGATTATTGCAAGTAGTTAAATCTTAGTTCTAATTAGCAGTAGTTAATAAGCTGTAGTGAAATAGATAGTTGCAATGGAGTTATAAAGTTATGTAGTTCTAACAACGAACGACTATTTTGTTTGCTGCTACCGCGAAGCCTGACTATCAAACTAGTCCCACTAGTAGTAGTTCAACAACTTTACACGTCCCACCCAATAGTTCAACTTCAGTCCAACTAGTTCTAATTAGCTGTAGTGAACTCTTCCAATAGTTGAAATGAGACTTATTTGTCAAAATGACAACTTCTTCCAATTTGGTGTTGTTGCTCAATGAAACCTCTTTTTAGGGGGTTTGGATTAGCTATATTGGGGAACTAAAATGGATTCGATTCTTTAGTCAGAATGCCAATTAAGGCACTTATTTACTTAGAACTAGTGCACTAGATAGAAGAGACTCTACTTTGATGACTAGCCTTTGTTTTTTTAATGAATTGTGTCGGAGCCTATTGCTATTGCAAAGGAAGGAGCCTTTATCACTAATAATGAAACTAATCCTACTAATTGAAATAATCAGAACTTACACTAACGGAGGAACTTTTATCGCTACTCAAAAATTGGGAGACTATGTAATAGTATGTACCTCATGATATGTCCATGCATCTTACCTTGAGGGTTGAGCCAAACCATCTCACATTAGGGTATCACCACTTCTTTCTATACATGAGGAGGATCGAACCCATTTCTATCTATATACGATATATATCTACTTGGTCACTATGAGCCAGCCGTACTATATAGGAACCACTTGTTATCTCTTCATGATATGCAGCATTCTATACTATCAATGGCAGTAACCACTATTTCTGAATGAACCGGCGATAAGCAGCATCTTGTCCCTATACAAGACACGAGGAAATGCTAGAGATGGGATACAATACCTAAACCAACCTCACCCCATGAAAACTAAACCAAGTGCCATTCTTCTTGTTGTGATTAACTATTAGATACATTGTGTTTCGGCAGACCTTTATTACCTCGCTATTAGAGAAATTTCCTCTTTAGCTATTGGATACATTGCCTATCACATATGATAAGATAGTCTGCTATGAATTGATTATCACTAGATATGATTGGATACATGAAGATATGATTGGATACATGAAGGTATGATCAGATACTTAGCAGTGTACGAAGAGATCATGAATGATCCATATTCACTCTGTGCATTGGAGACTCAATTAGCTTGGCATGGCATGAGGGACTTTCATTACTAGTGAGATAGCATGAGGATTATATACTTTCATTACTAGTGAGATAGCATGAGATACTTTATAACTTGGGACTTGGTATGAGATACATTATAGCTTGGAACTATGGGTATGAGATCACATTATTCAAATTCCGCCACATGTGCATCGTATAATCAGCATAATACTCAAATCTATAGGTAATTCTTAGTAGATGTGTACACGATTGCTAGCATTATTCGTATGCATTATTTCTTTTCATTTCGATCAGTGCATCTACGAATAATAATTCATTCATGGATATAGAGTAGTTCAAGATTGATATGTTAGGATTTAGGAAACAAATCAATAAATAAGTGCAATGCATCATTAAATAAAGTAAAGTGCATAGGGATTCAATAAATATTGACTTAGTTACAATTCTATTGAGCATAGGAAATCTCTTTCTCTTATATAGGATATAAAGGTATTCTAAGGTATTATACAAATTACGGAGAGAAACCATTCTTACTTTGAAAGACATATACCCTACTTGTCATCTTTCTATCTAATATCTAACCTTCCTATGGAGAAACAATCCTACCTCGAATTGATCCCTAACTCCATAGTGACATGCCATGATTTCAACAGTCATTCCCAACAAATATACCAAGAGTCATCCCCATGCGCCAAGGTTACAAAGTTACAAGATGCTAGCGACAAGGGGACAAGGTGCTAGTTATTTCATCATGCTAGTCGTTCTCTTCATCATGCCAGTCATTCTCTTCATCTAGTGACCAAGATACTAGCAAGATTTCTCTCTACTATTGACCTAGCTATCTCTCTATGGACCTAGCTATCATATTTCTGCTATGGACCTATCCTAAAAGCCGGTATAAAGGTTACATCATATCTGGATCAAGGTAAAAAATAATCTTCTATGTTCAGTGCCCAACTATGAAATCTATCTATGTTCGGTGGGTGTCTAGCTATAAAAGAAAGAATCCCAAGCTGTCATCCCAAGCTGTCTGTCACAAAATAATATATGGCGCTAGCTGTAACAAAAGAATCTATCACAGCCCCTTAAAATGGTTCCTTCTATCCATCTTGCACCAGTTCCTTTCGTCCTACAGCCCTCCTACAAAATACTATCTCTGCAGTCCATAAAAGAATCTCTATCTGAGTTCAAGAGGCAAGTCTATAAAGAATCTATCTATGCCAGTCATCAAGGTAAGCCAATAAGTATCTGAGTATCTTAACCGCAAAGCAGGGAACCCAAGTAGAGAGCCTTTCCTTGGTGGGTAAGGTGATCGAAGCGGGCTATTTCCCTCTATGGGTGTAGTAGAGCAGATCATTCCTATTAGTTTGCTTAGCCAGATCATTCCTATGGGATGAAGTAGAAGGAAGTAGAGGATGAAGAGGTTTTATTCCTTCCCGTTTGAGTTTGGTTAGCCAGTAGTCATTAGTATCCATGTTAGCCAGTAGCCAGTAGTCATTGGTGTATGTGTACTGGCCTTAGAGTTCCCCCTTAAGGTTCTCCCTTGGGTAAGCCTGGTCCAATATCTGCTGCTGGTGTTCCAAGAATCATAGTTCCAGCAATTGCTTTCCCAGAAGTGGGTGCTCTGCCATTTCCATTAGTTACAACATTAGTAAGTGTTCCAACATCTCTTAGAGTTCCAAGAAGCTATGGTGGCAGGTGGGTCAGGAGCCCGAGGTGTTTCAGGTATAGGAGGTGTCGGATCATAAATGGTATATGGAGAATCATGCAGTGTATAAGGATATGGTGAGGGAGGAAGCACAAGTAGATCTGGAGCAAGCTGCAAGATAATGATCAGCTCATGCTCCATCTGCTCTATACAGTAGACTCCCTAGTTTTCAGGTATAGCTACTAGCACCCACCCCGATGCTTAAGCGAAACCAATCCCTTTCCAGAGAAACTGAAAGCGGAGTAGGGGTTTTCGGACAAGGGTATTCAGGCCAGGCATTAAATTCAGGTAGAACTGGAGCTGGCCATGGCCGTTCAGAAGATGGTTGTAGAAAGACCATCGGATCTGTAGTTTGCGGTGTTAGAGCTAGCGAATCAAGAGTAGGCAGTAGAGGAGTAACCATGGGATCTGGTGCGGGTAGCAAATCAACAAGCGGATCTAACTCTGCTGGAAAACCCTTTGACTACTTCTTATACAGTTTCCGAGGCTAGCACCAACTTACCGATGCCCCAAACTTATAGCATTAAATGGAAGGGCTTCACATAGAGATGCACGGACTTCGATACTGCATTCACCAGAGCCTTACATTACACTTTAGGAATCTGGGTAGGGTACCACTCCGTGCCTATTCTTCCCGTATAACCAACTTGGATTTAAGAGGAGCCTAATACTCTTAATTAATTAGAATAACCCACTACAAGGAAGGAATAGACAGACCTTTCACATAAATGCATGAACCTCATAGTTCTCACCTGAAGACCTAGCACCTGCCTTCTACCTATACCACTTTCATTAATAATCCCTTACTAGCTACTACACTATACCTTCTCTTAACTATACATTCTATTATCGGGACAGGATGAAACTGGCCAACCTTACCATTCCTAGTAGTACTCCCCAACACGTATCACCCGTAGTACACCCTTATTATCCACCCAATTTCCTTATTAGATTTTATATATGTCATTTATAGTATCCTTAATTTATGATAGTTATAGACTTTCAGCCTGGGGCTAGGCCCGGATATGGTACAGTTGTTGATGGAGGGAGGGAGGGAAGTGCTTTATCCCTTACCAAACCGGGCACCCATTGCTTCAACCAGATAGACAGTATCAGCACTTGTAGGGCCGGGATGAACCCCCAAGATATTATTTTATTCATTAAGATGGCCAGTCAGCATTGCCCAGGATATGGATGATACCCACTTGCTCATGTTAGTGCCTGTAACCACGTGTTCTACCAGAACTTTCACTTGCTACTGCATTCAACCTAGGAAATGGGAAGGTAAGGAGACGAGCCCAGCCTCCGGAGGAAAAATCATGGCAATGTCTGGTGGAGGGTAATTGTGTCTCACCGCAAGAGATATAAAAGGCCGTAGATGGTTGGGATGTCAAAAAGGAATTGCCTATTCAGTCCCTCACCAGGCAAGATAAAGAACTGTCTGTAGGGCTACGCCTTCCTTGAATCTCTCGCTTGGTTGAAAAGGTCTACTGGAGTAAGGCTGTCAAAGGGAAAAGGGCTTAGATTTAGAGTAAAGAAATAAATATTTCCATGATGTAACAAAAGTTATAAGTGTGTCCTTGCATAAAGGATCTATGTATTATATTTGTTGAATAGGTCTGTGGCTCCCTGACATTAGGAGGGGGAGGAACGCCAGTTGTTTGTTCTGCCTTTATAAAGCTCAAGTTATAATGGGCCCTTGCTCGATAAGTTCATATGTGTGACCCAGAATTCTTCATAAGGCAAGGCAGTCAGTAAAAGCCAGTCTTAGCTATTTATTCTTCAGTCGATTAAGCAAAATTTGATCCAGTAGTTTCTGGCTTTCGTGAGTGAGATTAAGTGCCTGGTTCTTCGTAGATTTATTATTTCGGCTTATCTAGTGCTTATTTATGGAGTGATCAATGTAGAGCCCACGTAGAGCCCACAGCATCCTTTCAAATTCCGTAGCCATACATACAACGACCTTACCTTCTATTACTAATTCCATATTACTAAGTCAGTCCATTAGGGTTGGATGGTGTGTAGTGGTTCTAGTCCATTAGGGTTGGATGGTGTGTAGTGGTTCTCGTCCTTCCTGGAGAGCGTTAGGGAGCGATATCTATTTTGTCGTAATCGGTATGAATAACCTTACTTTAGTAAGCGAGCTTCAGATTTATATGCTCATAATAGAGAGGAAGATTCCGCCTTTAGAGAGCGAGACCCAATTCCTGATCCACCATTCTCAGCAGCCGCAGCAGATTATGCGGCTTATTCAGATTTTTTATATCGAGATCCAATTAATGATCCAGTTGCTATACTAGCCCCTAACTTACCTTCGCCTAGTTCCAGTCCTGGATCCAACAGATCGAGATCGATATTCTGATCTTTGTAGTCGTAATTCAGAGTCTGATGCTTGTGGTAAAGAGCCTGGTGTTCGGGGCGCCTTTACAGATTGAAAACCAAAACCACCAGAAGCAGGGACAGAGGCAGAAACATAGGTTTGAACAGGAGCAGCACTAAAAGCAGCGGTGGGTACAGAGCCTATATAAGCAAGCGATATGGGATATAAGCCCACCGCACCTCATGCTCCTATTGCGCTGGTAAACCTACTAAGCCTTAGGCTGCTAAGCCATTTTTACCGAACCATACCAAAAAGATATAGCGCAGGTTCAAGCTTTTACCAATCAATATAAAGATAAAGATCAACGTGAAGCTTATCAAGCCAAAGGAAAAGGTATAGCTAGCTACTGTTACTAAGACTTAGACTGAGAATGACACTCCGCTAGCTGAACCTCGTCTCGGATCAATTGCCCCGGCAAAGTAGTATAACCAGATTTTGTCCCAGCAAAGTGGGAAAAGCAGCACGGGAACCAATAGATCGTGAAACAAAAACATTGTCTCATACAAAGCTCAACCCAGAAAAACAAGATGTCGTCCAATCTGAATTGGTCTCACCCGACCTACCCTCGTGACACTTTGTACCGTGAAACAAGAGCCATTGATCGCAAAACAAGCAGAGCAAGATCAAATGTAGCCATCTCAAGGAAAAGGAAAAGGTCAAGCTAGAGCTAGTGAGATTGACACTAAACTTAAACAAGAAATAACTCGGTCTTCAACCCTTACAGCAACTATCGGGACAATCATTGAACCATCTTACCAATCACCTGAAAATATCGATATTCTGGTGTACTGGCAATATCAATATCCATATATACGTGGTTGGGTTATTTCGCATCAGATTCAAAGCCGGTCCACAAAGAAACATCACCTTACTCTTCCACTCCGCATAGGGAGGGTAGGGTATTTCATGAGCTTAGCCACTGTCCGTTATTAGCTTAGCCTCCTATATAGATATCTGTTGTAATTCATTGATTCCGATGAAACAAGCGTGTAGTTCGCATTAGAGGCAAATCCTTCGAGGGATTAGCAACTTTCACATGCCGGGGATTTACACCATTCACTCATTGGTGGGGATTGGCCATCAATGGGAAGGGTATGTCGCAGCATCAGCTTTAGCATCAGCCCACTATTATATACATACTATCCACAGCATCAAATCAGTCTGCATTAGCTCTTCTCGGGCGGGCATATCTATACATCTCTATTCTACTTCCAAATCGTATGCACAAGAATTCCACGGTTGGGAGTTCCAGCGGGATATTCTATTGTGTGCGGCCCGTGGATCACTACCTAGCCCTCCATTGCAACATTCTAGAGGTAGTTTGATCAGGGTAGTTTGTGCCCGGGATCATCTGTCCACCTATTAAGAATCGGATTATAAGAGACCTTAGGCTGACAGTTCGAGCCTTTGGTTGGGCTACAAAGAAAATAGCTAGATCATAGACTGTAGGGACTTACTTAAGCCAGAACCAATAAATTTTTTTATGGAAAATAGATAGATAATGAGCGCATGAGAACTAGAACTCAGGACTGGCGACTGCCTACGGATATTCCAGTCTAGGGGTTCATAGTAAGCATTAGGAAGCTTCAATTAAATAAATTCCATATGAAAGGAATGGCTTTCGAGCTCATATTAGGCTTTCAATAAAGAATCTAATAGTCAATAACTAATCAACAATTTAGCTACCAAATTTTTGACTAATAGGAAAAGAATATACGGGCCGGCAACAAGATTCCATATAGAGGGGAGACAAGTCCTAGTTTCTCCCACCTCCCACCTCTCCTTATCTCCGCACCCACCTCAAGATCTCTCCTACTATTACCTCCGACTACGAGAACTACATACCACCTCTAATAAGAAAGGAGATAAAAGAAAACCACTACTATTTATTATACGAGACCCACCTCTCCATGTACTCTACCCAACCTAACAACAACTACCCGAAGGCTAATACAGGAACTCATAAAATCTAACTTAATTACGCCAATAGGCGTAACCCCCTATCAGAAGAAGCATGTTTTGTGATTAGGCTAATTAATTTTTTTGATCTGATGGTCTGGATTGAAAGATGCCGGTATATTCTGGTCGTCGCCACTAAATCAATGGATCAAATCTACCCCACTAACTTCCTTGCATATCTAAAACATGTGATTAAACCATACTTAAATTAAAAATTTAGAAATCTTGATTAAAAATTTACTGTACCATTTATTAATTGCCACCTATCAAGATTAACAACTAGAAGTAAACTGAAACATTAAATCTTCTCCAAGTGTTGAAATCGTTCTCCATAGTGGCGGGCGGCAAGCAGTGCAATTCAGAGAGTGGAAGGTTCGGCCAACAAACAGGGAAAAACTGGGTATACACTTGGTGGTGAAGGCATCAAAATGGCTTGACCACATTGGTGCGCACATTCCCAAGGGTATCCTCATGCCTCTAGAGAACGTGGAGGAGGCGGAACAATGTGGACCATGCCGTACGGCTCTTTCGGTTTCATTTCGTGTCATTTCCTGGAATTTCATTCCGCGAACAAGTTCTTGAATATTATTGCGATGGAAGCTTTGATAATGGCGGAACCAGTGCCAGGCATGTGCGATGGGCGATGAGGACTGTAATGGCGGAATGTTATGAAGGTCGCCCTGAATGGTCCACGGTATAAGGCTTTCATTGTCATTCTCGTGTTTTTTAGAGGTCACGCTAGCCGTATTTGTGTATTGACATGTCGAGCGTTTTAAATATTTTTCCTTTTGAAGGCGGAAATTGTTTAGATTTTGTAACCTTGGCATTTTTATTTGTTTATGTATCCGGCTAATATGCTTAGTTGTGCATGGAGCCGAAGATCTTAGTTAGAATTACTGCTCTATTTTCCAACTTTAAAGCTTCTGAAATAGGAGTCTATTTATCGGCTCCAAACATTCCGTTCTCCTGAAATTATAATCTTAGCGGCAGGCGTAATCAGTTCCATTCGTTCCTTTAACATTTGCAGATTTACTTGCATCGATTTCAAAGAAAGCGCGTATTCTTTGTTTTCTCAAGTTTTGTATATGTCTTTAGAACGAGTTTTAGCATTTACAGATTTACTTGCATTGATTTTAGAAAAAAAAACCATGTATTCTTTGTTTTCTCAAGTTTAATCTATCATTTAGCACGAGTTGGCTGGCGATTTAAGGTTCTGCTGCATTTCATTTGCGAACTTGTTGAGAAGTGAATTTAAACTTAACGTTTGATAAGACGCCGTATATATCTTTGGTCATAAGGTTGACTGCAGAAGATTGTAAGAATTTTATAATCAGCATTGCGTTTTCTGTTAACATCCATGAATGAGACTGCAATGTTTTTAATATTTTTTAACCTGAACAATATTTTAGACCGTGAATTTTAATGTTCTTGAACTGTAAATTGTCACGAAAATATGAGGTTTCTTCGTTTCGATTTCCTAATTCTTTGAGAAAAGAGACTGCAGTGCTTTTTTGTTTTGTTTTGATATACGGCTATCGGCGTATATCAACCACATTAGTTTTTACTAATGTGGTTGTGCTAGTAAATAGAATTATAGCAACCACTTATAAAGGAACTGATAGCCATCTATTATATACGTATAAACAACTTCACTTTCATTCCGGAAGGTCAAGTGAAACCATGCAGAAGAGCCACTCGATTTAAAGTTTTTGAATAAGAATATTTCTTACCCTTGTGCCTGGAACTGGGCTAAGGACCCGGAGGGCGCTTTCCTGTAATCAGGGAAGGGAAGTTGGGTCTTTATTTCGATCACGAACTGCCACGGATGCTTCCATTACTACTGATACTTTTGTGCTCGATGAAAAAAAGGGGTAAACTAGGTGCTCTGTTCCTCTCCCTAGGTATGCTGCTTACTTAGATGCTACTGGTGGATCGTACACTGTTGGATCTACTATAGGCTATGCTGGAGGTGTTGGATCCTCTATAGAAAGCACTGGATCTCGCTCATGAACTGGGACTGGATCAATGGGGTATGGAACAAGTGGGGGTGCTACTGGATCATGGGAATCAACAAGATCAACAACTGAATCTACGGTTTCTTGGTTTGAATGGCGTCAATGGCCATTTTGATTCGATGGAACTAAAATTTCTGTTGATGTTGGAATCCTACCCTTATCGGGCATCTTAACTAGATTTTCTTGTTAGCTCAACCCACTTGAACCATCGCTTTCGGCCTGATTAGATCCGTAGGGGTAAGTGAATAAACCGTGCTTTGCTTTTGGCGGGTAAGAGAGAGTAGAGGTAGGACTTCTGCTTAGGCATGGTAAGAGAGCTAACAGGGGACAAGGCTGGTCTTTGCCGAGACGGTCAAGTCATATATATCTCGATAACTGTATGACTTCTTCTTCATCTATATATCTCAATTCTTTTTGGATAACTCTAATTTATGCTGCAGATTGACCTATGGTGGTATAATTACGCGCAGAGGCAAGGCCGGTCTTTGCCGGGACGGTTTAGATTAGGGTATAAATACGTTTTATAATAAACTTGTTTACTTTATTTATCAAAAATGAGGACCCCGCGAGATGCCACTTTCTTTCTAGTTTATCGATTTTGGAAAAGGTCGAAGAGGCCGAATCTCACTCACTTCTCTCGGAGATATAGATGTGTGCGAAACCCTATACTAGATATGAAGCTCAGATCGTGAATTTGGCGACACAGGAAAGAATCCAGTTCGACCTCCACCTACCTGCCTATTCTAGAACGTAGATAAGACAACTATGAAAATGCCTCAATATACAAGATTTGGGATAGCATCTCTTATTATAGCATAAAATATTTCCATCGCGAATATGAATATTCCAATATTGTGAAACAAGTAGATCCTAATTAATAATAGTATGGCTGCATCACATGAGTAGAGTAGTGGGTTGGCTAGAGCAAGATCTGAGCTGCAGCAAAGAGTAGTTGGTGGGCATGGGTTACCGAACATGGGGCAAGTGGGTTGATCAGAGATGTTGATCCATCTTCCCCGTTCATTTTCAATATAAGTATCACCTTTCATTCTGCTTGCTATTTCATCAATGTGCCTGCCCTTTCTTCTTAGTAAATATGGATAAATAGCCCACCCCGCACGTATTCGAGGTAGCCAACGAGGGAGGGCCTTTTCCGGCCCGTAATAGCGACACCGGTTATTTTCTAGACGAATTAGCCCATTTTGCTTTGAAAATGTTGAACCTTCCCTGATTACAGGCCCGTAGGGACTCGATCGAGGTTACGAGGTCGAGGAAAGCGCCCTCACCATATGAATAGTGAGCCCCCTAACGGGTCCCTCGGGTCCTCTCCCTTTAGTCGAGCCTGCTAATGCATCCTTGGGAAAAAACATTCTTTAGCTAGCCCTAGTTGGAATATATCCAGAGTGCAATAGTGCAGGGACAAGAATAAACTGTAGTAGGCATAGAGTATAGCTTTAGTGATTCAAGGGATAGCTCCTACCCTGGCCTGCCACTTTCCTAATAGCTGGAGGAATAAATAGGGATCAACGCGGCGCAGTCCCCACATTCCCATTCTAAGGATCCAATAGTTAGTTACCCACCCACTTTGCATCTTGTATCTCAATAGTCGGGTTCGTAAACTCGAGTTATCTCTTCGACCTACCCCTAACTCGTTCTATTTTAGAGGTCCAGATCCTGCCTCCTCAATCAGTTTGCTGCTCTTCCCCGAATCACCCGGAATTAAGAGGAGTCTACATGAATCCCAGCCCCTGCATAAGAATTGATTTAGCAAGTTCAGGCCGAACACACGATTAGTTGGTTCTGTCCCCAATCGGTGAAATGAGTCATGCACCTGAATACCCTTATTAGTTCGTGCAAAGGGGGCTCATCCGGGGTTACTATGAGAAAGGGCGCCCACTGCTTATTTAAAAGGGGATTTCAAGGTGTCGACATTAACTCTTGGCTATCCCAGAGCAGCCCAGTTTATTAAGGTTCTTGGGCATTTAGTAGTTGAGGCAGCAATTCAAGGAACAAAGGGTCGAAATGAACCAAATCGATCTATAAAAAATTGCATAATGACATATATAATATATGCATTTTCTGCTCAAGCGAAATTACATATATAATGAGTTCATGCATAATTACATATATAATAATAAAATAGTTTGAAGAAGCATGTTTTAAAATTCTCTCTATATACGAGATTCTGGTACGATCTATTATGAGAGCCTAAAGTGTAATTACATATATAATAAAGCATAATTACATAGAGCTAGATAGATAAAGTAATACTTCTATGTTTTATCTCTTTGTCCATACAATCCAGTACTTAGCAGTATACTGAGCACCTGGGTGTGTTATTTCCTTTCTTTCATAAGCACCTGCACCGGGACCAGGCTTTGCTGCAGCACTCAGCTGTGGTACTTACGGTAAAGGGTAAATATAGCATAGGCGATATCCCTACCTCATTTTTTCAGTCTAGAACTATGTCCATATATGGTTTAATCCCCAATTCCAGCGGCATACATTCAAATTCAATTACCAGATCGATACCCAGGAGCAGTTCCTGGTCCATAACTTTCTCTATCCAGCACAACTAGCTAACTAGGTTCAGCACCACTAGCTAAAAAATAAATCCCTATAAGTCAAGTCAAGTCAAGTCAAAATACCTCGAAGCAAGAGAAATGGAGGTAGAGGTAGCGGCATATGATCGATCCATCAGTAGCAGATCCAAATGCATCTAAGTGAGCAGCAGCAAAGTAAGCATCTTGCTTAGCAATCCATCAATACATATATATTATCTCAATATAAATAAGCAAGCAGCACCTATGGCAAAGGCAATGGCACCTCCTTCTTCAATTAGTTTCCTACCCACCTATTCTGAAGCAAGACAAAGCAATAAAGCCGCCATCTACTAAGCAAAGACAATAAAGCCATCTAACCCAAGCGAGCTTGCCAGCAGCATTCCTTCCTACCAGTAGCAGATAAAGCATCCCTACTAGCAGCAGTTCATTCTGCTGATTCTGTTGATCCAACAGCGAAAGGAGCTGGTAGGTGGAGGCAATTCAATGCCTGCAGCATCCCTTCTAGTCGTCCCTTATGGTCTGTTAGATAAGATCTATACCCTAAGTTGATTCTGTTGATTCTGCAGTTTACCTAGTAGCTTATTCAGCAGTTGATTAAGTATATTATAATCCAGCAACAAAAGCAAAGGTAAGAAGGGCATAGGAAGATCCAATTGATTATTACTTTTTTCCACCCCCATCAGTCTAAGTCTAGGCAAAGGACACATATACATAGGTCATAGCAGCAGATTAAGCCTCCTAACAAGATCTCGTGCCATATACTGTAGTAATAGATTCAGAGGCAGCTAGAGCAGCAACAAAAAGTAAAGCAATCAAAGTTTTCCTTGTTTAAGCATATCCAACAGTAGTCTATCTAGTAGCAAAGAAAGAAGCCAGGGTGTATGGAGCATATGCGGATCCTCCAGCACAAGCATAAGCTTATCCAGTAGTGTCAGCAGTACTAGCAGCTTATCCAGCATCACTAGCAAGGGCAGAGCCAGTTCCAGCTTATCAACTAGCACAATCTTATCGGTGTTATAACGTAAGTAATATTAGGTATTCAAAATATTATTAACGCTTTGTGTACGCCTTAGCTTGGCTGTAACCACTACGCTATGCTCTTCCGCTTGCTTTCTGTATGCTTTTAGGGTGCCCCCGGCAGGGTTCGACTGTTAAGGAGAGGTGGATTTTAGCAAAGATAACAGTACAGTTTGGGGTGTGTGTTTGTATTGTGATTAAATGCCCGATATCTTTGTAAATACAAGTATCTCTATCTCTTAAAATAATCCCCCTTTTCAAATCATTCACAGGCCTCCTATCTTCAATCAATCATCCTTCGAGGAATAACCTTGGGTGTCTTACTAGGCAACAAAGTAACTGGCTGTAATATGTCGAGGTACTATAGCTAGGGTAGGGGTATTTGGCTATCATTCATTGGCATTGGTGTTGGCGTTGGCCCCCGCTGGTACCAGTGAATATACCATATAGTGTAGCCCCCCCGCCGCAAGGTGTGGAAGAAATTATTTATTCAAATCTTACTGGAAATTGATCGTTAAGAACCTGGAAAAAATGCGTGTAATATTGAACTAACGAAGTGGGCCTTTTACTTGTTCATTTTATATTTGTGAACATGGCATTGAATTTGTTCAAAGGACTTAAAGAACCTAGCATCATATTGGTAATTTATACTTCAAGAGCCTGGCACTGTATCTGGTAAATTGAACGTTTCAAGCTGGATTTCTCCAATTATATTGTATGAATCTTCATATGGAAAGTCATTTATCCAGAAATAACCTGGCCATTTTGACAGGAGAGCCAGAGACAAAATCTCCGCTTAGACCTTCACAAGCGACATAAAGTTACTTTTCCCAAGGAGAAATAAGGTGTCTTCGTATAAATAGATAGAAAGTTTGTTTCCGGGCAGGCGAGAGAGAAAGCCATTTGCAAGAGGGAAAGTTAGAGAAAGCACCTATCTTATGTAGGATATCTGTTGTTGGGTCTTCATATTTCTATCTAACGGGCTCTTTGTCTCGCTCTGTTTCTTGCTTTGTGGCACCAGCAGGAGAGGTAAAGGCACCAGAGGTAGAGGCACTAGTTGAACCCCCAGTAGTTCAATATTGAGATCAAGATCCACCAGTAGCATTACTAATTGAAGAATTGGCCAAGGTGGGCAGTGGTTCCCACAGTTCCTGTAGTTCCACCCATTGATGAAGAAGCAGTTCGATAGCCCCGTTCATATCCTATTCCAGCAGTTGACCAGGTTGTTCATAAGGGCGAACCTTAACCAATTGGATGCAGAGTGCCTAGCAACGGATTGAGTTCAAGTCCCATATCAAGTATTACATCTAAAGTATTAGAATATATGAATACACCTAATTCACCAGTAGCAGGAAAGGAAGCAGTTGTTTACCTATTTCGCATTAAATTTGAACCACAGCCAGCGACAGATTCCGAAATAGAACTCTGTTGATCCCGCATATTGTCCAGCAGCAGTGGGAGTATCCGAGCAAGCGGTTTCCCATCGTAAAAGGCAGGGGCTGGGGCATAGATAGTTTCATCTTCCAAACCAACACACGAGCATATTGGGTGACCAAGAAAGTATATAAGAGCTTATCGGGGGTTTGGGGTTCTCCCCGAGCAGTCTATACTAGAAAGATTGTGGCCATATTGTTGCCAATGGAACCGTCTATTAGCGATGTAGTTATACAATCCAATGCGACCAATATGACAGTCCAAAGCTTGTACTTAGACTGTCTACCATAAATTAAGCTATATAACCCTTCCCAGAATATGATATATCCATCTAATAAATCCCTAAATATTTCATACCTATCGAAGACACCATGTTGTGAAATTAGTAGATCATCCTCCGGCCGTTTATGCCCCCTTCGGTTGGTTCCAGCCCCAAATTCAGTTGACTGCGTAAGTACACAATCGATACACGGAATGCAGCCATCCATTTAATGGGTGATAACCATTCAGAGAATGAAGACCCAAGCTCGGCCTAGACCCAAATAGATTTTCGCGTGTTCCATGATGCGCCGATAAATGCACGTTTTCCAATAAGTTATGTTTCGTCCTTCCCTTTAGTTCCAAGAAGCTTTGTTCCGGCACCCCTTCCATATCCATTCCTAGAGTCGCCAGCTTTAGAGCCAGATTCATATACACCCACAGAACACCTTGAATCAGGGCCTATAGGTAGGGAATACAGGCCTGAAATCACCGGACATGCTATGGTATGTTGGGTAACACCTCGACATGCACGGATCTATTGAGAAAGCCTCTCCTTCCTTTTCCTTTGTTCTCTTCGCTGCTGGGTAAAGAACTAGCACGGGTAAACTTCAATAGGTTAATCAACTGTTTACTGATATGAGGATGAGATTGACCAGAGAGTATCAAAGTGGTGACCGCTATCTCATGCACTAGATGTTTGATGATTACTTATATAATGTGTTATATGTCATCCCTATTTTGAAACAAGTGAAAAAGGGTCTAGATCATGAACTGGAGCTACAACTGGCTCTGTAACTGATAAGGGCTATGGGTTTGTAGCCGTATCTGTTGCTTACTCTTAAGCTTAGTCTACTGCTACTAAAACTGCTGAACTTGGACCTGGAACTTATCCTGTCTCTATCCTTGTCTCTACTCCTGCTTGCTTTGATGCTGGTGGCTATGGGTTTACTTCGCACTTTTGTCTCTACCTTTGCTCCTGCTTGTTTTGCTTCGGGTTCTTAAGAAATGGGTTCTTACAAATATAGGATCAATGGATGAAACTGCTGGATCAACATCAATGTATTAAACTGAAATGGGATCTCGATCTCGATATGCATCTGGAAGGGGTGCTCGGAGTGGGAAATTCAGTAATGGGGCGGGGAGCTAGCTCTCTGCATAGCTGAGGCCAAAGATAGTGGATAAAGAGTGGGAATTTTACTTGGAGTTGTAAGGGAAAATTGAAAGATATAACGGTAACCATATGAACCCTTATTATATACGTAATTACGTAAAATAAAGTAACTAGGTCTTATTACTGGATAGGATATTTTGATTGAGAAAAGCCTCCTCCAGACGTGAGACATACGCAGGTGAAATGCTTAATCGTTTCCTTTCCCACTTCTTATCGCAAGCAGGGGATTCTAATTTCTATTTTACAGTCGACGCTGTTTCAGGATAGGATATACAGTTCACAGCCGACGTAATGGATTCAACTAACCCTCCTCTATGTATGTGATTTTCAACTACCTTCCTCTCCCCTCGGGGATTGGGGTGGGTGGGTAAATAGTGGTCGAGCCTTAAAGCACATCGTTGGTCGAGCAAGTACTTTCCTCATAAATAAAGGAGTCGTTATACATTATATATGATTCAATGCTGGTTACTTCACTTCGCTGGTTACTTCACTTAGCTAGTTACTTCACTTAGCGAGTTACAGAACTGGTTACATATGAGGAAATACTCTGGTCTCCGAGCCCATCCTAGCACCTAGCATAAGCTCTTGCCTGGTACCCACTTTTAAGTTATTGCCTCATGACTTGCCTATCAGACCAGGAAAAAGGACTACCTTCTTTTCTTTCTCTCTTGCCTAAGAGCGTGAGTGAGGAGCGTAACCTTAAATCCCCAAAGAGGGTGGCTCGCTATACGCTCAACAACAGTCCCGTGCTCAACTAAACTTACTCTGAAGGAAGGCAGAGACTGATTGGCTTAAATAGAGTGCCTTTCTCCTTTCTTCCCCTGCGGGAAAGTGAGTTCCTTCCCTCCTTGTCACTGGTTGGGCGGGATAGAAGAGAGTGGACAGCCAACGAGGCACCACATGAAAGGACAAGGGGTCTAGCACCTTTGGTATAGTCAGTCAATCTGAGCATCTCATCCCGTTCACCGAACCACTAGTCTTTACTCCCTGTCTGCGAGTGAGATGCTCTATATATGTGATGATGCATTCATTCAATAAGTGGAATACCTATGAGTGATAGGAAGGGGAAGATGCGCGAGTGAGAGGGCCACCTTTACCTTCCCTTCTCCTCCCGTAGGTAGAACCCTATCTTGGAAGCCAGCAATAACTCCCTTCAATGTATGTATCCGGAAGTCCGCCTTTGACTCCACACCTACTCTCACCGCTAATGCCAGCCAGTAAGATGTATGGGGAGTCTTTCCGAATCAGATTTTGTTCTCGGACAGGCTTACATGTCGAGGTCGAAATGGGATCGGGTAAGCACCTGTCCATCATGACGATCACAGGGTATGATCCAGGTCACATGCTTTAGTCCGTTTTTAGACAAGGGGTTCCCCTCCCTCTACGAGGGAGGGACAAATTCCATGCTTGGTCATCCAACTAGTAAGTAATGAAATAGCCAACTATTAAGTAAGTAAATGGATCCAAAGCAAAGCCGAGGAAAGAGAAACAAGCTCAATTTATATATCAAGTAAGGGTCAACACCATAATCAAAATCCTAATCTTCCTCATAATCAAGTTGGTAACTCGCATCAAAAGGAAAATTGAAGACCATAGCAAAGTTTTGGTATGCCTGTCTAGGGGTAAAGGTGTAGGAGGTGTTATAAGTATGAAGGGTGGGGATCAAGAGGTGTATCAGGGTATATGGTATCATGTTAAGTCGAGTGGTATATGCATCCTCGATAGACTTCCTGGATCAAGAATAGTATGAATAAATTATTCTCAAATGGGGGACAATAATATAGAGTTAATGAAGCCTCGTAGGTGTATGGATTATGTGCCGAAAGCTCTGCTTTGGTTGGTATGACTGCGGAGTCCATGAAGGGGTCGATAGTGGTGTTTGTGTCACTAAATTTCGTTTAAGCTCCCTTCTGTAAGGTTGGAAGGTTGGAATGACCCGAACCAACCTGTCCTCGTGAAACAGCCCCAAGCAAATCAAATAGTTAAGGCAGGTTTATTTTATGCTATTACCGATCAAGTCAAGATAAGATAAGATCAAGCTGAACCTTATCAACCCAAAGGATAAGGAAAAGGATAAGGTCAAGCTAGTGATTGAAACTAAGACTTATACTACGTGAAGCTCCACCTCGTCTCGTGCTTCTATCGCTAGCTCGTTGGCTGGTCATCATCATCCCAAGCAATTGGTACGGTCGAAGTTGTTACCGAAACATACCCGTCAAAGCTGAAAATGGTCTCATGCTGCTAATTTTCCATGAACAAATGGTATAACACAATGTTGTCAAATACAATTGGCCTAACCCCCGATGATCTATTTCCACGAACAATTTGTATAACCGAAACAGAACCATCGCTAGCTAACGAACCATCACTGCTATTTATCCATCCAAGCCATCTAAATGATCTGAACAGCCAAGCCATAGCCATCAAACCTTAACCATCCACTATGTCTCGTCTCGCTAGCTAACCTACTCGCCTACCCCATACCGCTTACCATCTAACCCCATATCCATTACCGCTAGCTAACTCACCTACCGATACTTATGAAACGAACCTGCCAAGCTTGGTTCTTAGACAAATAGGAAAGAGCTCCTAAAATTGTGCTCTCATAGATATATATTGATCCGAGATTTGACTAATGTGGGCAGGAGTTATCCTATCCAACATTATTCCCCCGAAAGATGGAGTAAAATATATATCTATATAGTCCCCGGTTCACTCTTTAGATTATCGAATGCCACCATGAGAATTTCAACGGCCAGCCAACTAAGCATCATGTTCCACCCGTACCATGCCCAATATGTTACGTTAGGTGCAAAATGTGTCCACAAGTTGGATCTTTAGTCCAGGGAAAGGGAGTTGACCGGGTAGGCAAACAGCTCGCTCCTCACCGGGGATTGGGGTGGGTGGGTAAATAGTAGACGTTCAGATGATCTAAAATATTCCTAGAAGTATGTTGAGACATATTGGGCAAACCATGCCCTCATTACAGACACAATTACAGCATGAGCCATCACAGGGAACACAAAACCCATGATGAACGAATACCCAAACCCATACCAACTGAGGACCCATCGCAATGAGACAGAACCAAGGAAAGCATATATATATATATGTCGGATCGCACTTAGAACCCATCGATACATAAACCCATCGGACTCAACGTAAAAAGGATGGGATCTATTACCACGGATGCCCAGTGCCAAATCCCTCCCCATAGATGCAGGACAAACCATTCACCAACCAACTAGCATTGATTGCTATAGATGAATTACACAATCCAAGCACAATGAATCACCCTTGGAGTACTGATGACCAACCATCAATCAACGCATAAAATCGTATAAACCGATGAAGGGCATTACCCTAATGAGCGAGATCAAGGGCATTCCCTTCCAGTGGAAAACGATCGATCAACCAAGGAGCTCATATAAAAACAAGATCCATACTAATGAATATTTTCATATATCAAGGCCCCTACTGATGCATGCTAAAAGCTAGGCTCCTACTGATGCACCAGATTTTCATATATAAATATATACATATATAGATTTATATATTCATAAGCTCGATAAAAAGCCACTCATACAAATGCAATAGGCCATGCATGCCACTGAAGACAAGCCAATAATGAATGCCCTATAACACATTTCCAATCAACCAGAGCGAGCGATTGACCCATGAAACGAATTCTTATTCTGAAACCGGGATCCGCAGAAGAGAGACTGCTTTCCATCCTGTCTCCATATCCCTCCAGTCTTGGAGCAGATTGTTGATTCAATCTGTTATCCTATATATTACGGATTCCGTTGCAGGAAAGATACTCATTCTTTTAGCACTTATAACGCTTAGACTCTCTCTATATTGAAATATATTAGTTATTCTCTCTATATATAACTCCTATTTCTGATAACTCCTATATAACTCCTATTGCCGCTTATGCTCAATTCAATCTCTTCTCTTGCCGTTCTTAGCTCTTTAGTGAAGCAGTTAAGAAGCATCACTAGTTAAGAAGTTGTAGTTCTTATCAATCCTATTGCCGCTTATGCTAAGCTCACTCTCTCTATAGTTGTTTCTAGCTCAGCTATAGTAGCTCTATAGTTCAATTGAAATGATATTGAGATTTCTAGTCTCCATTCCTTATTTGAAAGAAAGAAGAGAACTACTGGGAGTGTCAGTTCCTATCCTAAAAGGGTCTAGTTTAGTTCTTTAATGAGATTATGGGGATCAAATTCCTATTCCTTCAATGTGAATGCGGCGTTGTATTCTGATTATGGTTGTAGTTTCCATGCAGTCGGGTATGGCCTTCTAATAAGCTTCTAGGTTGCCCCAATCCTTTCCATCTTTTGAGCCCACATGACCCACTAGTTCCAGTGGTTCCAACACCAATTCTAAGTAGCGCTATTTCGCCTAGCATACTTTCATTCGGTTCCTGAAGATGCAGATACCAATTTATAGCGAGCACTTCATATACGCAAATATGAACCACCAATAGTGTCAGAGATAGATCTAATGCTCTACTTACCAGTTGTGGATCCAGATTAAGATAAAGACCCAGTTTATTTAGTGGCTTAGCCTGTTGATTCATCAGCATCTCACTTACCATTCTACCATTCCTTCTGGCATCAACACTTGTTCCTATTGATCTAGTCAAAGAACCAGTTGGCGAGCCTTAACCACTACCAGTAGCAGACGGTAGATACCCACTTCTAATAAGCATTGGTTCTAAAGGATAGGAGGAAGGTAGCGAGCAAGGTCGGATGGACTAAGCCGAGGTCCAAGTCTTCTATGGGATGGTAGCAACTAGGCTGAGTACGTGAGAATCAAAGGTAGTGCCAACATCGACCAGTGGGGAGGAATGCCAAGCCATCTAAAGGGTGGTATGGGTAGAGCGGGCTAATAGATAGACACGAGACAAAAGTCTGAGCTAGGGTGTATCGAAGGCGAGAATAAAGAACCCATTCCGGCCTATTCCTATTTCTATTCCTCCTCTATAAAAGCTTCCATATCCATATCCAATGGACTTGGTTAACCCCGTAGCAAAGAAAGCAACACCGCCAGTCGAAGTTGATGACTCAACAAAGAAAGAAGCATAGGTAGATCCCAGTTTTTATTGAGTGATCCAAAATCAATTCGGGGTGTGGAATGCTGGATCCGAACCCCGTGTGATGTCTCTACTACCCAACCCGGATGCTGGAGCCTACGCCTGGTCCTCTGCATCCCCCTGGGTCTTCTGCCTCATACTCTGATCCGCCAATATCTAAGCTGCCCGCTACGCTAAATCTTTACTGCCCGCTATGTTCTCTGCCTAGTCTGCCCACTGCGCTCTTTTTCCTCTGCCCAATATGATCAATCTGAACTGCCCATTACGCTCTCTCTGAATTGCTCGCTACGCTAAATCTCCTATGCCCATTATGCTATTTCATTACTGCCCGCTATGTTCTGTCTCCTTTGCCCATTACGCTTTTTCATTACTGCCCGCTACTTTCTGTCTTGTTTTCCCGTTATGCTTTCTTTGAACTGCCCGCTATGCTCCCTTAATGCATAGGGCTATTTATTAAATGTCCCACCATAGTATTCCAAAGAATCCAACGCTGCACCAGTATCAGCAGAGGTGAATTCCATCCCTAGCAAAACCTTCCTCAAATGGCATTTCCGTTCCATGTCTCGCCTGTTTCACCACCTTAACGATGTATACAATCATCCTCAACCATAAAGTACCGATCAATAAAACTAAGTGCTAATGAACCTGACTTCATAAAGGACCAAGGAACTGAAGTAATGGAAGTTGTCGTTGCTTTCTCACCATTGAAAAGTAAGAAGGTCGCAAGGTTGATATCAGGTGGGTAGTAATATCGATAAGGCATGTGATCAAGCAGTAGGCCGGATCAACAGGCGGCATGGTATCAAGTCTCAGGCAGGATCGTTGGGTCTATTTGAGCGAAGCCTAAAAGGGGGAAGTCGTAGGTTTAAATAAGCAAGACTATCCAATCCTATCGAGTCCATTCCCCTAGCTATGTAAACGTGTTAAACTGCCATTCTTCAAAAAGAAAAAGTTCATTTTTCTCCCGAATCAATTGGATCTGACTTTTTCTTTATTCCTGCTATTGTAGCTGCTGGAACTACTTCTACTGGCACTGGAGGATCTGAAATGAGAGATGCCTTAATAACTTCTATATTGCTCAAGGCTACCTGGATCAGTTGCTATCTTTTCTTCTGCGCTTGGTGAATCTTCCAATATTAAGAATCGTTCAAGACTCAACCACTAAATATGGAATTGCATTTCGAATGGAATAGCTCTAGCAAGACCAAAATCTAGGCAACTAACGCTAGCAACATGTGTAAGCATTCTCTTGTATGTGGCCTTGTTGTAATGATGAATCAACGTATGTAAGCTTCGTAATTCATTCCTCCTTCCATCCAGTCGAGGTAGGAACGTGTGTTTCATAGATGTAAGTTTCGTGAGGGGTATGGCCTCTCTCTTGGGTCTGGATTGAACAGGTCCTTTATCTCTTTTCGAACCAATCCAATATTCTCAAAAGAGAAACACTTCGTAATCCCAATCGAATGAAGGCACGTTAGCGATTACCCAACTACTCGATCTATATCACTAGAAATTGCTCCCCAGCTCTATAGCGATTGTATTGTTTAGACGTTCTGTCCTTCCATGGGTGCATCATCTACCCTACCTCTCTTCATTCGCTCAAGGCTTTCATTCATGACCATCGCATGCGGCTCTCCCTCCCCCGGATCAACAGGGGTGAGCTTGCAACCTCGACTCCATAATATCTTCTTTCTCTATCCTTCGCCACTGGTAGCTTTCCTGCTAGCTTTCCTTCATCTACTAGTTCAACCGATGGATTAACAGAGTCGACTGAATCAACTATTACAACTACTACAACTTGGTCCGACTGCTGCTCCTATTTCTCTTTCTCTTTATTGCTATTGGTGATGCTCCTTCCTTCGCTTCGACTTATGGTGCTACCCCTGCCTTTGCTTCTGCTAGATCGGTTGAGTCAACATCTTATGAATCTACAGCTTCACCCACATCAACTACTGCCTTTGCCACTTACTTAAGCTTATTACTTCGCTTCTTTTGTCCATGCTACTGGATCTATACGTTATTAATATGGTGTTTCTCCTTCATCATCTTTCACTACTTCTGCATATTGAACTGCTTCTTCTAGCTCTTGTTTGACAAAATTGACCTAAGATAAAATTAGATTTAGGCCGTCACGAAATCATGAATTTGAGAACTAAGCACTGATGAGAATCCATAAGCACTGATAATCCGGGGCCTATGAAATTGATATCTCCTCATTGCAAGCAAAACCTGTACCAGCGGTAAGCAAGGTGGAGTTTGGCCCTGGTAGTTTTGTTAGTATTTTCATTTGGTGGTCCATGTTGGGTATTGTATTTGTTGTTTGGTGGAGTTGTTGGGGGTTCCAGGCAAGTAAGACCTACTCCTCTGAGGATAAGCTGGATCCCCGCGGAGGAGTAGGTGTTCTGTGAAATTGGTAAAGGGGGAGTATTTTCTAGAGCTGGTTGGGACCATTTGAAAATAGCTTACAACAACCCTTGTAAAGCCAAAAAACATCTGAGTGTGACTAGAATTGGAGAATTGGACCGGACTGTCCCGAAATTCTCTTCTAGGCTTTTCTGAGTATGACTGGATTGGCCATCCAGAGGTCATAGCAGAAAGATCCACTGTTAACCCGTGACACTATCCAGATTCTAGAGCTAGGGGGCAAGTGGAGGACGTAATAGCCTCACTTGATGGTTGGGAGGACCACATCTTGAAAGACTAAATTTCCAGATAAGTATAAAGATTTTTAGTGTGGAAAGATTAACTATCTGGATGTGAAAAATGACTCAATCCTATGGATTAGGAGGAGCATTTTGTTTACCATTGTGGTTCTCATAGTGGAACAAGTTAAGTAAAAAGTTATGTGTTGTATTAAAATGAAGTTTTATAAGATTGTGTAAATATCCTACATAGATATTAAGAGAAGAGGAGCTTAGCGCTCGGAAAATGAATTATTGAATATATAAGTTCATTTATTATATTACTAATTTGTTTGAATGTCTTAGCAGATGCTACGATATGCCTATGGTGCATGGATTGACCATTGGTACGATTACAGAGCTAGATTCTCTCTGAGTACTTTTTAAGTACTGTATGGATGTCATTAGCAGGAGCTAAGACAATGTTCACGTGATGCATTGATTAGAGGGTTGGTTCTCTCTGAGTACTTATGGAAGTAATTTGATTAAAGCATCTCTTTATATTGCAAGAATGTTTGATAGTTGCAAGTGTTTTCATTTCATTGAAACTATGTGACTAACATGATTGAATGGCTAGTCATACATTACAGGCTCTTTCCAAGAAGTGTTGATTGGTGTTCAACCATTCGATGAGAGGTTGCGTAAAAGCCATCATTTCTACCAATAGTAATTGGTAAGTTCGTATAGAGATTTTTCTATACCTTTGTGAATTGAATAAGGGATAAGCGGTAGAAGTGGAAATGAAATTTTCCTTGCACTATACATGCTCATGAATATGGATAAAAACATTATTGTTTCAATTAATGGCATTTAAGGAAACAAAAGTGCCTAATTTCCAAGGGGAAGGAGCCCCTTTGGATTTCTTATATTATTATATCATGAGTATAAGTTTAATTTAAGTGAGAGAAGCACACCGAGGACGGTGTTCTATTAAGGGGGGGAGTATGTAACACCCACGTAAACTACAATTTTTACCATGATTTACAAAAATAGTTGAATCAAGAATCGGTTAAAAAATGAAGGAATTCTTGAATCGGATTGCGTATTAAAGTGAGGAGAATGGGTTCTCAGTGGCGGTCTAATTATACGAAGTTCCTGGAATGGTTGTATGATTTCTTTGTACACGCTCAAATGAAAGAGGCATAAGAAAAACACTACTGTTGCAATAATCTGATTCGAGATTGAGTCTTTTTATATAGATTATCTTTGGGGAGAGACATTTCTATTTTTCTTGGAAATGGCGCTGTTATGGGTTGAGAAAGTTCGATGATCGGCATCTCCATTGGTATGAATGAATGCTCTAGAACTAGGACGCTGGTTACTGCATTTTAGTGAATTCGTTCAACCTTAAACGTTTCACCGATTAACTTTGAAAAACAGACCTGTTTCATGCCCTCCAATGTAATAGATTATGTCTGCACAGTTCAATAGTGTAAAGATATCGATTTCGTCGTTTGATAAAGTTCGATGGCTAGTGTATCCATTGGTATGAATGATTGGTATGAATGAATGCTCTAGAACGAGGAGGGAGTATGGTGACTTCATTTCATTGAAGTTGTCCAACCTTAACAAGTTTGCTTGCAAGTCACCGACTATACTAGGCCCAAGAGGCGTGCAGGCATTCACCGCAATCTTGGTCAATCTGCATTGCACTTAAGTATTTATCTTCGACTGTTTTTCTTTTCTTTTTATTATAATTATTGCAATATGAGAGTCAACTGCCAAGTTAAGTGATTTTTGGCTTACTCTCTTTATTATATAGTCTTTCTCTTTGTGAGTTAAAAGAATAAGAAAGATTATCTATATATCATATTGTTTGTCTGCTAAAAGATTATTAGAAAAATAGAAAAAAAAATATACTAATGATCTTTCTCATATTTCTTGAGATAAGTTGCATATACCAAGAAAATGGTATTTCATTAGTTTATTGGGATTTGATCGAAACAAATTCACTGTTGACTATTTTAGTAAGAATGTATTTATCTTGGGAGTAGAAGATAAGTCCATTGCGTTATTTCCTTCGCAAGGGTTTGCAAAGGTTACATGTTAAGTTTGTTATTATTTTAAGAGGTCTATCTAGCTCTTATGCACAAAGTAAGGGTTAGTTATGGTACTTTATTTTTAAAAGAGATCTTTTTGATTAGATTAAAGAGGGTAACTCTTTAATAAAAATATTTACATAGTATTGTATAAGCAAGAAAATAGAAGATGAATGCTCTTATTTTAAAAGAGATTTTGTACTCATTTAAATTATGAAGTGATAACAAGTCCAAAGTATTTTTGTTGAATAGATTAAAGAGAGTGACTCTTGAAATAACTTCTTGTACAATGAACAAGAAAAGAGAAGTTTTATCATATTTATATTCATTAACCATGTTGTAAATAGTAATGAATTAATATATATCCATGAATAGTTACCATGATAGTGGGAGAGGTTAATGAATTAATAAATCCATGGATAGTTTTCATAAATCCATGGGTAGTTTTCCATGGTGTTGATGGAGAATAATTATTTCATAAAACAATGGGTAGATTACCATGTTGTTTGCAAATATTAGTTATTTAATAAATCCATGAATAAATTACCATGGTGATGGTAAAGTTAAGTTATTTAATAAATTCATGGTTAAAGGAACTAATCATTTTTATTCCTCAGATGAACAAACTAAGTGAATATTTTATATTATCATGATTATGATGTTAATTATTTTTGGAGGAAGATCATGCATAAGCATGCAACATATGTATTAACTTTTATTGAAAAAGAATATACTTACTTGTATGTAGAAGGATAGCTTGTAGTATTGAACTACATTGAATATGATTGTTTAGTACAATCTTTGGAAAAGAGGACATGTAATTATAATCTTAATTGCATATTTTTACATATATTTACATGCTCACTAGCATTGAGATTTTCTTTGGGAAAATTCGTGAAGGAGATTGTGTGCTTCGTTGTGTAAGCACTCCTTAGAGAGACTCTTTTGGAATCGATATGCATTGCATGCATAGGAGCAACATTTGTTATGTTAGCTTGCATTCCATGCACTAAAAGTAATAGCTTAAGGGTTAGCTATTTTGATTAAATTTTATGTAAATCACATGCATAAATGTCTTACTGATGTATCATTTTATTTTAAAGAAAAGCTTGGGAGATGTAGCCATTGTCTTGCAGGAATGAGTGCTTTTGCGACGGAAACATTAGTTATTGTGATGACTTATAACCAACACATATGCCGTATGTGTTGTTAAAAGGAGAATGTCAAGGTGCTTTACTTGCTTGTCACGAATATACATGAGTAGATGGAGAAACTACTACTATAGTATAGATATGTGAAATGAGTGACTAATACTTTATGAAACTTGACATCATTTTATGTTGAAGGCATCATAGTAGGGAATGATGGTGACATGTACAAAGGAATATTATGCTTATCATGTACAAAGGAAAATTATGCTTGTCCTGGTGGCAGGTAAATGATTAAAGTTCATGCAGATGAGTGTGAGTTGCAGGAAGGCCCAATGTACGATGGTCCATTGTAGGTACATCCATGCCACCAAGATGTGAAGATGTGAAGATATGAAGACCAGAGGGTAAATGGTATCATATTTATTGTAATGTCTTTAAGCTAGATATTTGCATATTTCCTTGTAAGATTATATAAACGATGGTTAAGGGATGGTCTCCCTTATAAGCCATTGATTGATGGGCTGAACACCCTCACAAGCGTTTAATAATAAAATTAAACGTTTGCTGGTTTTCACCCTACGGGGTTTCTAGGGTATATTGGTGTTCAATGATGTGATTGATTATTGTGTCAAGATGATGATGTTGATTCCCTTTCTTACTGTGATATTTATAATGTCAAGTATGTGACAACCTGAAAAATGAAATGAGTGGAAGGTTACATCATAGGGTAATATGTTAATGAATTGTAATGGAAGCTATAATTGGTTAAGGAGCTTAATATCCTTATTCCAAAGTTACACTATGAAATGGTAAACATTCTATGTAATGATGAGTAAGGAATATTTAATGGTGAATGGTTAGTTACCCATTAGTAACCTGTACAAATTTTTTTATCTCCTTACATTTCCATGTGAAGTTAACGGTGTATGTTACACATTTACTATCTTTTGCTTTCTTAATTTTTTTATAAATATCAAAATAAATTTAATACTTCCTTTTATATCCTAGTTAATTATAAATATATTTTAAATGGTATTTTGTATGTTGCCATATTTTATTTATAAATATTATTATTTGCAATCTAATAGATATATTTAATTATTTGGAAAGTAAATATTAATTATATCAATCTTATTTATTATAAAAAAGAAACAAATTCTAATAAAAATTTCTTTAAACCGCTAATAACCAATTTTCACTCATTCTTAGTAGTTAATTGTTTTATACCCAACATTTAGCTTTTTATATATATATATATATATATATATATATATATATATATATAATTATTCAAAAAGTGAAATACTAGTCAAGATAAATTAAATATTTAATATTAAAAAACATAATTTTTAATTTTTTTATAATTATAAATAATTTTAGTAACTGTTTCTTTTTCAAATAACTAAATATAATCATTAAATTTATTATCTTATAAATACCGTACATACATAATTTGGGAATTTTAAAAATAAATTATTTTCAAAATATTAACTAAGCTAAAATATATTTATCCAAATATCATAAATAAATAGGATAAAAATATAAAGTTATTTTAAAACAATTATCATAACATCATAATTAAACCATTATGTTTTTTTTTAAATTTTGCTGCAGCTTTTTCTGATTTTAGACAAAAACATCTCTTTCCGAGAAACCGGCTGTAACCACGTTGATGGAAACTGTCAGATGTTTTATTGCTGGAAAAGTAAAAAGTATTTACTTCTTTCATCTGTTTTTTTGACTGAGATGTTTTGTTGCTTGGAAAAGTAAAAAGTAATTACTGTTTTCTTATGTTTTTTTGAGGGTTTTTCAAAAAAAAAAAAAAAAAACCGCTTTTCAAGATCCTTTCTTAAATCCGACCGTTATGTTCCTTTGTTAAATTTGGCGGTTCCGCTATTTTACTATTTCTCAACAGTGGATGGGTTTGGCTGTGAAGAACTGTAAATTTAATAAGGTTCCAAGTTATTTTGTGTCTGGTGATTTATGGAAAGGTGTTCATTTTATTTTGTGGGAGACGAGAATCACCAGATTCAGTGACAGAAGATTTATTTATTTAAGATCGAAGTAACCGCCAGTAAATTCAGATAAGGATTGGCAGACTCAAAACACAGTATAGGGTTGGAGTCGGAGTCACTTTGTTCGTAGTTGTAGTGATTTTGATTTTCTTGTTCTGTCAACAGATTGAGAATAGGTGAACCGATTCTAAGTCAACCACCTGGGACGTTGATTACGTTCATGCTCTGTGAACAGATAGAGAATAGGTGAACGGATTCTCACTCAACCGCCAGGACGCCAGGACGCTGATTAGGTTCATCCCAACTACAGGTAGGTTTCTTTTGTCTTTTGTAGTTTAATATGCAGGGTAATTAGATTATAACAAATTCGATGCTAAGATACAAGAAGCTAAATAAACCTAGTTCAGTGGACTTCATTTTTTGTTTCTTGAATTAGGTAGGATTTATCATTTTGTGTTTCTTGAATTAGGTAGGATTTTGTGTTTCTTGAATTAGGTAGGATTTACCTCTCTGCTCTCAAACCAAGCGCCAATTATTTCCTTTCGGTTTTCTGGGCTCTCACATATGCAATCTTAGTGTCTCATGAACATCAATTGTTTGATTTTTCTTAAAATTATCATTTGGTTTAGAGGAATAAAAAATTCCATGGACTTCCATTACAGTTACATTTCCTCTCTCAAATCAAACCCCAATCACATTTCCTCTGAGCTTTAGAGTTACTCACAAATATTAGTGAAGTGGGTTCCTATTTCCTAAGTTTGGTAAATTTCTAACAATCCACGGAAGAATTTTTTACTGCGCATATTTGCAAAGAAGTGCTAGATACAACTGGGTATGCAATAAATTGTTAGTTTATCTTGAATAATCAAAGTATAAGTCAAAGCTCTCCCCACACTGACTTTTATTTGATTTTTTTTTAAGTGTACCTTGAGGATCCAGTTATTATATCTAACATGAATATTTTTCTAATTTTAAATTTCTTTTCAAAACAAAAATAGTCAGAATATTTACCAATTAACAAAATATTAAGCATCGTATTTAAATTTTACAAATCATTCTTGAAATCAAATTGAACCGTTGCAGAATAGATCCAGAAGAAATTGGAGAATTTGATTCATTTTAATTATTGATCTGTTTTTAGGGTATTCAGCTAATGAAATTGGAGAATTGGATTCATTTTATTTATTAATTTGATTTTCCAGCCATCTATTAACAACAACCTCAAACTATAACGAGAATGAATAGGGTATTCAGTTCGATTCATAGATGTAGTGTTTATCCCTCTCTCAGCTCTTTTTCTAGGGAAACCTAATCCGTTCATTTCAGTTTTTCTTTTGTTAATTTATTTAAGTTTGTAACTAGTTAGTATTATTAGAGTAGCTTTAGCTGATTTCTAATTTTATTGATTTTATCAATATTTTATTCCGTTCAGATCATTTAATTTATTTATTGAATTAGTTTATATGTCTGAAAATGAGACATTTTTTATTTCTTTTAAAGTTAAAAATATTAGTTAAGTAAATTTAATTTTTCTAAAAACTTAATTTAAATTATTGGATTTTTAAAAATAATTTTCAATTTTATTTTTATAAATATTTTTCATATATAAATATATTTTTAGTTTAAATCTTATAACTTGTGTTCCATTTTGTTTTTACATTATTAATGTGGTTAAGTTCAATCTATATTAAATTATATTTTCATACATTTAATTTATTTTAAATTATTCTTATTATATTTAAACTTTTATTAATAGTGTTTAATTTAATGAGGTTAGGTTAGGCTAGGCTAGGTTCGACTAGGTTAGATTATGGTGGATTAGGTTAGGCTAGGCTAGGCTCGACTAGGTTAGATTATGGTGGGTAGGCTCGGCTAGGGTTGGCTCAGCTAGGGTGACCTAGGATATGCTAGTCTAGGTTAGGTTAGGTTCGGTTAGGCTAGGTTCAGTTAGGGTAGGTTAGGATAGGCTATGCTAGGCTAGGCAATGCTAGGCTAGGCTAGAGTAGGCTAGGTTAAGCCACAATAGGTTAAGCTACGGTAGGGTAGCGTAGGGTAGGGTAGGTAATACTAGGTTAGGTTAGGCTAGGGTAGGCTAGGCTACTCTAGGCTAGATTAGGCTAGGTTAGGTTAGGTAAGGCTTGGTTATGCTATGTTTGGATAGGGTAGACTATGTTAGGATAGGGTAGGGTAGGTTAGGCTAGGCTAGGCGACTTTAGGATAAGGTAGGCTAGGTTAGGCTAGGCTAGATTAGGCTAGGTTAGGGTAGCCTAGGTTAGGTTAGGTTAGGCTAAGCTAGGTTAGGCAAGGATGGGCTAAGTTCGGCTACGCTAGGCTATGGTATGCTATGCTAGCCTAGGTTAGGCTAGGCTATGCTATGCTAGGCTACGCTAGGCTACGCTAGGCTATGCTAGGTTAGAGTAGGATATGTTAGGCTAGGCTTGCATAATGTATCTTAGAGTAGGATATGGTAGGCTAGGATAGGCTAGAGTAGGCTAGGCTAGGCTATAGTAGGCTAGGTTAGGCTAGGGTAGACTAGGCTATGTTAAGCTACGCTACGCTAGGTTAGGTTAGGCTAGGAAAGTCTAGGATAGTATGGCATACGCAAGGCTATGCTAGGTTAGGCTAGGTTAGGTTAGTGAAGGTTAGGCTAGCCTAGGATCAAATAGGCTAGGCTAGGCTAGCTCAGGCTAGGCTAGATTAGATTAGGCTAGGCTAGATTAGAGTAGGCTAGGTTAGGCTAGACTAGGTTAGTTTACGTTAGGTTAGATTAGGCTAGGTACAACTAGTTTAGGCTAGACTAGGTTAGATTAGGCTAGGCTAGGTTTGATTGGGCTAGGGTAGGCTAGGGTAGGCTAGTTTAGGATAGGGTATGCTAGGGTAGGCTACGTTAGGCTAGGTTAGATTAGGCTAGGTTAGGCTATGTTAAGCTAGTGTAGGTTAGGTTAGGTTAGGCAACGCCACGCTAAGATAGTTTAGCCTAGGTTCTGCTAGGTTTTTCTACGATAGGCAAGGTTAGGCTAGGATAGGCTAGGCTATGCTTGGTTAGACTAGGTTCTGCTTAGTTAGACTAGGTTGGGCTAGGCTAGGATAGGCTAGTTTAGGCAAGCCTAGGCTAGGCTTGGTTGTGTTAGGATAGGTTAGGATTGGTAAGGATAGGTTAGGTTAAGTTTTGTTAGGGTAAGTTAGGCTAGGCTAGGTTAGGCTACGTTAGGATAGGTTAAGGTAGGCTAGACTAGTTTAATTTACGGTTGGTAGCTTAGGCTAGGATAAGCTAAGGTAGGGTAAGATAGGCGAGGATAAGCTCGACTAGGCTTCAATAGGCTAGGTTAGGCTAGGATAGGCTAGGGTAGGCTAGGATAAGTTAGACTAGGTTAGGTTAGGTTAGGCTAGGTTAGGCATTGTTAGTCTAGGCTAGGCTATGCTAGGCTAGAGTATTTGAAGCTAAGTTAGGTTAGGTTAGGCTAGGATAGGCATGCCTAGGCTAGGCTAAGTTAGGCTAGGTGAGGTTAGGCAAGGTTAGGCTATGCTACGCTACGCCAGAGTATTCGAAACTAGGTTAGGTTAGGCTAGTGTAGGCTAGACTATTACCCGCTAGGCTAGGGTAGGTTAGGTTAGGCTAGGCTAGGCTAGCCTAGGTTAGGCTAAGCTAGGCTAGGCTAGGCTAGGTTAGGCTAGGTTAGGCTGGGTTAGGCTAGGTTACGTTAGGCTAGCTTAGGCTTGACTAGGCTAGGTTTCATAAGGCTAGGGTAGGCTAGAGTAGGTTAGGCAAGGCTAGGTTAGGCTAGGTTCGATAAGGCTAGGTTAGGCTAGACTAGGCTAGGCGAGGCTAGGTTCAGTAAGGCTAGGTTCGATAAGGCTAGGTTAGGTTAGGTTAGGTTAAGCGAGGCTAGGTTCGATAAGGCTAGGTTAGGCTAGACTAGGTTAGGTGAGGCTAGGTTAGGTTAGCCTAGGCCACACTAGGCTAGGGTAGGGTAGGATAGGTTAGGATAATCTAGACTAGGCTATGTTACGTTAGGCTAGGCTAGGCTACGCAAGGCTACGTTAATATAGGGTAGTATACGTTACGGTAGGTTAGGCTAGGTTAGGCTAGTTTAGGCTATGTTAGGCTACATTAGGATAAGGTAGGCAAGGTTAGGCTAGGCTAGATTTGGCTTGTTTAGGTTAGGCTAAGTTAGGCTAGCATAGGTTAGGATAGGTTAGGCTAGGCTAAGGTATTATAGACTAGTTTAAGTTAGTGTTGGTAGGTGAGGTTAGGATAATCTAGGTTAGGCAGAGCTAGGCTAGGATATGCTCTACTAAGCTAGGGTACACTAGCTTAGGCTAGGATAGGCTAAGCAAGACTAGGCTAGGCTAGGTTAGGCTAGGAAAGGCTAGTTTAGGATAGGGTAGGATATGTTACGAAAGGTTAGGCTAGGTTAGGCTATGTAAGGTTACTTTAGGATAAGGTAAGCAAGGTTAGGTTAGGCTAGGCTAGGTTAGGCTAGGCTAAGTTAGCTAGGCTAAGTTAGGCTAGGCTAAGTTAGCTAGGCTAAGATAGCTAGGCTAAGTAAAAAGTACCACGAAGTTCATAAGTTTACCACTCTGATCAATAAGTAAACGAAAATTGTATGAATATTATTAGTCAAATTCACATCAATAAACATTCCCAATCCCAATTAGTTTCACATTTTTATTTCCCATTCGTAAACTCTTAAGAATAATTTCCATTTAACTTAATTAAAGCATAAGCAAGTAAAAGTTAAATTATTTATATTTTACTTCAATATATTTTCTAAATTTTAACATTTTTAATTAATTAATTAAATAAAAATTAGTTATATTTTAGAAAATGATGGTGGTGGTGAGCTTCCACTTCGACTTTCATGAAAATGATTTCTTATCTTGAACAACGTTCTTTTCTTGATACCATTGGTCAAGGTAAAAAGATAATTATGATTAGCAAGGTTCGGCCTAATAAACTCCTTATAATATCTTAGCTTTATTTTTCTCTATAGCTCTTTATCATCCCACAACTGATCCCAAAATTTGGAAATAATAACATTTTCAATGTTATCATTATTCTCTCATATGATTTCCTTGCTTGTTGGAGATGCTAGTTTAGGCAAGAATTCCAAGTAGTTTTCGGAAACCTCTTGGATTCCATATTGTAAAGCTTTTTCTTATACATGAGATACCTAAATATAGCCATGATTTGGATTTATTTAGAATAAATAAAGTCCTTTTAAATATGAAACTTTTAATATTTTATCTAAAAGAAACACATTTAAAAATGATTATTTATGGAGTTACATTCAATTTAAAATTTTTAATTAATATTTTTGAATTTTGATTTGGTTGGAGTGTAAAAAGAAATAAAATAATGATGAAGGGTTGTCGACATCAAATGTTGCAATAGAACAATTTGGTTGTAGTAGAGGTATTCTTAGAAGCTATATTTATTTTTACAGTTAAAATGACTCACAAGCCAAATTTAGATTCTGTGCGGAAAGCATTTGACCAATAGAAAACTAAAAATGGTCAATTCTTTAGAATGTTTAACCATGCCTTGTATGTTTGATATTTATTTCTACCTTAAATTCCATCATATACCACTGACATTTCATAATTATTATTGGCAATGGTTGCTGACCAATGCATAATATTTATCAATGTGTTCTTTGAAATTTAACTAGATCCTCTATACATTTGCTACCTTTTGCTTTATTAATTTTTTTATAAATATCAAAATAAATTTAATACTTCCTTTTATATCCTAGTTAATTATAAATATATTTTAAATAGTATTTTGTATGTTGCCATATTATATATATAAATATTATTATTCGCAAATTAATAGATATATTTAATTATTTGGAATGTAAATATTAATTATATCAATCTTATTTATTATAAAAAAAAACAAATTCTAATAAAAATTTATTTAAACCGCTAATAACCAATTTTAACTCATTTTTAGTAGTTAATTGTTTTATACCCAGCATTTAGCTATATATATATAAAGTGAAATATTAGTTAAAATAAACTAAATATTGAATATTAAAAAACATATTTTTTAAATTTTTTTTATAATTATAAATAATTTTAATAACTATTTCTTTTTCAAATAACTAAATATAATTATTAACTTTTTATCTTATACATACATAAGAGTTTTAAAAATAAATTATTTTCAAAATATTAACTAAGCTACATAATTAAACCATTGTGTGTGTTTTTTTTTTTGCTTCTTATTTTTCTAATTTTAGACAAAAACATTTTTTTCCGACAAACCGGCTGTAACCACGTTGATGGAAACTGTCAGATGTTTTATTGCTGGAAAAGTAAAAAGTATTTACTGATTTCTTATGTTTTTTTACTTGAGAAGTTTTATTGCCTCGAAAAGTAAAAAGTAATTACTGCTTTGTTATGTTTTTTGAGGTTTTCTCAACCAAAAAAAAGCATCGATTTACAAGATTCTTTCCTAAATCTTACCGTTATGCTCCTTTTTAAATCTGGCCGTTCTGCTATTTTACTATTTCTCAACGATGGATGGGTTTGGCTGTGAAGAGTATGGTGAATTATGGAGAGCCCTCAGATTTTTGAAATGTAAAGTTGTCGTTATTTGGGTCGAAGTTGGTTTGGTGTCGATTTTATTTTGTTGGAAACTGGAATCACCAGGTTCAGTGACAGAAGATTTATTTATTAGGATAGAAGTAAATTCAGATAAGGGTTGATGATTGTTTAGGATTCGCAGACTCAGAACACAGTGTAGGAGTGATTTTGATTTTCTTGGTGGGAGTCGGAGTCAGTTTGTTCGTAGTTGCAGTGATTTTGATTTTCTGATCGAGAATAGTCAACCGCCTCGGACACTGATTACGTTCATGCTCTGTGAACAGATAGAGAATAGGTGAACGGATTCTCACTCAACCGCCACGACGCTGATTAGGTTCATCCCAACAGGTAGGTTTCTCGTCTTTTGTAGTTCAATATGCAAGGTAAACGTACAAATTCGCTGCTAACATAAGATTAGATTATAACAAATTCGCTGCTAACATAAGATTAGATTATAATAAACCTAGTTCAATGGACTTCATTTTGTGTTTCTTGAATTAGGTAGGATTTACCATATTTATTTGACCTCTCTGCTCTCAAACCAAGTGCCAGTTATTTCCTTTTGGTTTTCTGGGCTCTCACATATGTAATAGTTTCTTCTTCATTTATTTTAGCCGTTGTAATATTTGTGTCTCATGGACAGCAATTGCTTGATTTTTCTTAAAATTATCATTTGATCCAGAGGAATAAAAACTTCCATAGACTTCAATTACAATTACATTTCCTCTCTCAAATCAAACCCCAATCACATTTCCTCTGAGCTCTAGAGTTACTCACAAATATTAGTGAAGTGGGTTCCTATTTCCTAAGTTTGGTAAATTTCTAACAATACACTGTAGAATTTTATACTGTGCATATTTGCAAAGAAGTGCTAGATACAACTGGGTATGGAATAAATTGTTAGTTTATCTTGAATAATCAAAGTATAAATCAAAACTCTCCCCACACTGAATCTTATTTGATGTTTTTTTAAGTGTACTTTAAGGATTCAGTTATTATATCTAACATGAATATTTTTCTAATTTTAAATTTCTTTTCAAAACAAAAATAGTCACAATATTCACCAAGTAATAAAATATTAAACATCGTGCTTGAAATTTTACAAATCATTCTTCAAATCAAATTGAACCGTTGCACAATAGATCAGGAGAAATTGGAGAATTTGACTCATTTTAATTATTGATCTGTTTTTCCAGCCATCTATTAACAACAACGTCAAACTAGAACAATAATGGGGTATTCAGCTAATGAAATTGGAGAATTAGATTCATTTTATTTATTAATTTAATATTCCAGCCTTCTATTAACAACAACCTCAAACTATACCAAGAATGAATAGGGTAGTCAGTTCGATTCATAGATGTAGTGTTTATCCCTCTCTCAGCTCTGTTTTCTAGGGAAACCTAATCCGTTCATTTCAGTTTTTCTTTTGTTAATTTATTCAAGTTTGTAACTAGTTGTTAATTTATTCAAGTTTGTAACTAGTTAGTATTATTAGAGTAGCTTTAGCTGATTTCTAATTTTATTGATTTCATCCATATTTTATTCCGTTCAGATCATTTAATTTATTTATTGAATTAGTTTATTTGTTTGAAAATTGGTGGTTTTATTTAAATTGGTTTTTTACATTTTTTATTTCTTTTAAAGTTAAAAATATTAGTTAACTAAATTTTAATTTTTCTAAAAACTTCATTTAAATTATTGGATTTTAAAAAATAATTTTCAATTTTATTTTCTTATATGTTTTTCATATAAAAATATATTTTTCGTTTATATCTTATAGCTTATGTTCCATTTTGTTTTTACATTATTAATGTGGTTAAGTTAAATCTATATTAAATTATATTTCTATACATTTAATTTATTTTAAATCATTCTTATTATATTTAAACTTTTATTAATAGTGTTTAATTTAATGAGGTTAGGTTAGGTTAGGCTAGTCTAGACTAGGCTAGGCTAGGCTAGGCTAGGCTCGACTAGGTTAGATTATGGTGGATTAGGTTAGGATAGGTTAGGTTAGGCTAGGTTAGGCTAGATTAGGCAAGGTTAGGATAGGCTACGCTAGGCTAGGAAATGCTAGGCTAGGTTAGAGTAGGCTACATTAAGCCACGATAGGTTAAGCTAGGGTAGGGTAGGGTAGGTTAGGTTAGGCTAGGTTAGGCTACTCTAGGCTAGATTAGGCTAGGTTAGGTTAGGTAAGGCTTGGTTAGGCTATGTTTGGATAGGGTAGACTATGTTAGGATAGGGTAGGCTAGGTTAGGCTAGGTTAGCCAACTTTAGGATAAGGTAGGCTAGGTTAGGCTAGGCTATATTAGGCTAGGTTATGGTAGGCTAGGTTAGGTTAGGTAAGGCTAAGCTAGGTTAGGCAAGGTTGGGCTAAGTTGGGCTAGGTGCTAGGTTAGGCTAGACTACGCTAGGCTACGCTAGGCTATGCTAGGTTAGAGTAGGATATGTTAGGCTAGGCTCGTATAAAGTATGTTAGAGTAGGATATGCTAGGCTAGGATAGGCTAGAGTAGGCTAGGCTAGGCTATAGTAAGCTAGGTTAGGCTAGGGTAGACTAAGCTACGTTAAGCTATGCTACATTAGGTTAGGTAAGGCTAGCAAAGTCTAGGATAGTATAGCATAGGCAAGGCTATGCTAGGTTAGACTAGGTTAGGTTAGTGAAGGTTAGGCTAGGCTAGGATCGAATAGGCTAGGCTAGGCTAGGCTAGCTCAGGCTAGGCTAGATTAGAGTAGGCTAGGCTAAATTAGGCTTGGTTAGGGAAGGCTAAGTTAGGCTAGGATAGGTTAGGCTAGGTTAGGCTAGTCTAAGGTATTATAGACTAGTTTAAGTTAGTGTTGGTATGTGAGGTTAGGATAGGATTAGAGTAGGCTAGGTTAGGCTAGGCTAGATTAGGCTTGGTTAGGAAAGGCTAAGTTAGGCTAGGATAGGTTAGGCTAGGTTAGGCTAGTCTAAGGTATTATAGACTAGTTTAAGTTAGTGTTGGTACGTGAGGTTAGGATAAGCTAGGTTAGGCAGAGCTAGGCTAGGATAGGCTCGACTAAGCTAGGGTACGCTAGCTTAGGCTAGGCTATGGTAGGCAAGGCAAGGCTAGGCTAGGTTAGGCTAGGTAAAGCTACATTAGGATAGGGTAGGACACGTTATGATAGGTTAGGCTAGGTTAGGCTATGTTAGGCTACATTAGGATAAGGTAGGCAAGGTTAGGTTAGGCTAGGCTAGGTTAGGCTAGGCTAGGCTATGCTAGCTTAGGCAAGGTTAGGGTAGGTTAAGGTGGGATAGACTAGTTTAAGTTAGGGTTGGTAGGTTAGGTTAGGATAAGCTAGGCTAGGGTGAGCTAGGCTAGGATAGGCTCGACTAAGCTAGGGTAGGCTAGATTACACTCGGTTATGCTAGGGTAGGCTAGGTTAGTCATTTTTAGGCTAGGCTAGGCTAGCCTAGGCTAGGCTAATTTAAGCTATGTAAGGTTAGGTTAGGCAATGCTAGGTTAGCAAAGGTTAGGCTAGGCTCGGTTAGGCTAGAGTATTCGAAGCTAGGATAGGTTAGGCTAGGTTAGGCTAGGGTAGGCTAGGTTAGGCTAGGCTAGGCTAGGCTAGCTTAGGCTAGGTTAGGGTAGGTTAGGTTAGGCTAGGTTAGGGTAGGCTAGGTTAGGCTCGACTAAGCTACGGTAGGCTACATTATGCTTGGTTATGCTAGGGTAGGCAAGGTTAGTCATTGTTAGGCTAGGCTAAGTTAAGCTAGGTGAGGGTAGGTTAGGCAATACTAGGTTAGCAAAGGTTAGGCTAGGCTCGGCTAGGCTAGAGTATTCAAAGCTAGGTTAGGTTAGGCTAGCTTAGGTTAGAGTATTTGAAGCTAAGTTAGGCTAGGCTAGGCTAGGCTAGGTTAAGCTAGGTTAGGCTAGGTTAAGTTAGGCTAGGTTAGGCTAGGTTCAGTAAGTCTAGGTTAGGCCTGACTAGGTTAGGCGAGGCTAGGTTATGTTAGCCTAGGTCATGCTAGGTTAGGGTAGCGTAAGATAGGTCAGGCTAGGTTATTCTAGACTAAGTTAGGTTAGGCTAGGCTAGGCTGGGCTATGTAAGGTTAGGTTACGTTAGGTTAGGTTAGGTTATGCTAGGCTAGGCTATGTAAGGCTGGGCTAGGTTAGGTTAGGCTAGGTTAGGACAGGAAAGGCTACGTTAGGGTAGGGTAGTATACGTTAGGCTAGGTTAGGCTAGGTTAGGCTATGTTAGGCTACATTAGGATAAGGTAGGCAAGGTTAGGCTAGGCTATACTAGGCTTGGTTAGGTTAGGCTAAGTTAGGATAGGATAGGTTAGGCTGGGATAAGTTAGGGTTGGTAGCTTAGGCTAGGATAAGCTAGGTTAGGCAGAGCTAGGCTAGGATAGGCTTGACTGAGCTAGGGTATGCTAGCTTAGGCTAGGTTAGGCAGAGCTAATCTAGGATAGGCTTGACTAAGCTAGGGTATGCTAGCTTAGGCTAGGTTAGGTAGAGCTAGGCTAGGCTAGGTTAGGCTAGGCAAGGCTACATTAGGATAGGGTAGGATACGTTACAATGTGTTAGGTTATGTTAGGCTATGTTAGACTACTTTAGGATAAGGTAGGAAAGGTTAGGTTAGGCTAAGGCTAGGCTAGGTTGGGCTAGGCTAAGTTAGGGTAGGCTAGGTTAGGCTAGGTTAAGGTAGGATAGATGTTGTGTAACCAGCTCCAAAAATAGAAGAAAAGAGATATCAATGCCTTAGAAATAAGCCACTTCGAAGGGGAAACCTCTAATACATTACATAAATGAACAATTCTTGGATGATCCAATTTACAAAACCTCCTTTCTATATATAGGAGTCCATGGGGCCATAATGTAATCCTAGTGGGCCACAATGTAATCCTAGCCGACCTAACAATAATAATTTAAGGGCACAATAATAACAAAATGGGGGTTACAAGGGTACAATAATAACAATAAGGGGGTCTACACTAACATAATAAGGGGCTATACTATTAATATAGAGACTTAAAATGCCCCTCTCCTTCAAACAAGTGTTTTCCTCAACGCTTGATTATTTCTTGATGCTTCTGTATAAAATTCTCATCCTCCCATGTGAAATATTTTACAGGAAAGTTCTTCCACTTGCTGAGATATTCTAAAATTGATCGTAATTGTCGAGTTCTTGTTTCTATGACTTCTTCATAACTTCTTTCGATGTGATGTTGATCTTCCTGTTGTTTCATTAGATTATGCACCAAAGTTGGGTTATCCTTTGAGAGTTGGAGAACTTGTTGTTGATGCTCGATGTGATCTTCCATTAATTTATCATCCATATTTTCTATTATTTCATCCTTCAAACCATCCAACTTAGCCTCCATTTCTGCTTTTAAACCATCTATTTCATCTTCAACTTCTCTTCGTAAGATTGAAACTTGTTGAACTTGGTACCGTAATTTTGATATCTCATATTGCAATTCTTCCTCCTCATGCGTCATAGTATAGATTTCCGAGGGCTTAATGTGTATGGAATTATTTTTTTGAGGCATAATAGAACCCATTACTGACAAAAATTCTTCAATATTCCCTTGGAATCAATTCAACTTGATTCTTCAAACAAGACTTACGCAATTCGGAAAAAACAATACACACCTTTTTCTTGCTTTTGAGGAGCTCAATATTGAAATTGGATTATCTCTGTGATTGCAGCTCTTCTATATCTCAAATTCACCACTGAAGTAGCCCTATGAATTCTCTTTTGAATGCCACAAGTCTGACCTGATTTGGATTCTCCAAGAAAAAGTTGTGTCCAATCTCCCACAATGACCTAATTATGGACTGGTTCAGTAGAGCGAACTTGTACGACTTTCCACGTGTCACTGTTTTGTCCTTTGTCTCTGAAATTGATAGCCAAGAAACTAAAATATGTGTACTTGCGACCACTTTTTACGGCACTCCAATCTGATGCCCAGAGAGAAAGTTATTGAACTTTTCCCACGATCACCTCTTTGAGATGAAATTAAGGAGCTTGAAAAAGCAATACCTTCCACAGATCATATCTCCACAAATATTGCGAACCAAGATCTGAAATTTTTTTATGACTTTCCTTAGGATTTCAGCTTCGTACCATATGAATTTCAGATTATGACCCTTCATAGAAAAAACGTTATAGCGAAAATTCCACGATGACCTGTTTAGGAGCCTGAAAAAAAACCTAAATTACATAGATCATATCTCCGAAAATATTGCGAAACAAGCTCTGAAATTTTTAGAAAATATTCCTCAAGATTTCAGCTTCGCACCCTAAAATTTTTAGATTCTGAAACTTCGTAGAAAAAAAGTTATAGAGAAAATACCACGATGACCTGTTTGGATCAGTGAAACCCTAGAATCCAAAGCTCTGATACCAAATGTTGTGTAACCAGCTCCAAAAATAGAAGAAAAGAGATATCAACGCCTTAGAAATAAGCCACTTCGGGGGGGCAACCTCCAATACATTACATGAATGAACAATTCTTGGATGATACAATTCACAAAACCTCCTTTCTATATATAGGAGTCCATGGGGCCATAATGTAATCCTAGTGGGCCACAATGTAATCCTAGCCGACCTAACAATAATAATTTAAGGGCACAATAATAACAAAATGGGGGTTATAAGAGTACAATAATAACAATAAGGGGGTCTACACTAACATAATAAGGGGCTATACTATTAATATAGGGACTTAACAGATAGACTATTTTAAGTTAGGGTTGGTAGGTTAGGCTAGGATAAGCTAGGTTAGGGTGAGCTAGGCTAGGATAGGCTCGACTAAGCTAGGGTAGGCTAGATTAGGCTAGGTTATGCTAGGGTAGGCTAGGTTAGTCATTGTTAGGCTAGGCTAGGTTAAGTTAGCCTAGTTGAGGTTAGGTTAGGCAATGCTAGGTTAGGCAAGGTTAGGCTAGGTTAGGCAAGGCTAGGCTAGGCTACAGTATTCGAAGATAGCTTAGGTTAGGCTAGCCTAGGTTAGAGTATTCAAAGCTAGGTTAGGTTAGGCTAGGCTAGGCTAGGCTAGGCTATTGCATTCTAGGCTAGAGTAGGCTAGGATAGGCTAGGCTAGGCTAGGCTAGGTTAAGCTAGGTTAAGCTAGGTTAGACTAGGTTATGTTAGGCTAGGTTAGGCTAGGTTCGGTAAGTCTATAGATCTGAACCTTTCTGAATAATTTATATTTATAGATCTATATGCTAGTTCATCATGGTGAAAGCGTGTATACATGCGGGTTTGGTTCACTAAAAGAGCATATGGAAGATAGGGTTTTCTGAAGCTTGATGGAGAGGTTATCTATTTATTATTGTTATATTTTTGTTGTCTATAAATGAAGTATTCATATAGATCTGGGTTGCTTGAATAATGTATATGCTGCTAAGTTGAATATGTACAAATCTTATCAATGAGTGATTAAGTATGATTAATGATGTTGACTAAATAAGGGTTTTATAAAATGATGTTAATCTATACGCAGGTTGGTGTGCATGAAAGTGCGTATATACATAGGTTTAGTAAAGGGAAGTAGTGTATACATTTAAGATAGTGAATGATCAAGGTTGAAATTCATTCTGCATGTTGATTCTGAAATCTAAGTTTATGACTGTGTTCTGGTTACAGTGTTCACTGTTCTATTTGAATTTTTGGTTAATTTTATTGGTGTTGATATTTATGCTGAGTTGAGTTAAATTTGTTGGATCCAGTGTGAAAATTTATGAAGCGTGGTCTGCAGTGGATCTGAGGTTTGAACCATTCAGTGTGGAAGTAGAAGCTTCCTACGAGTAGAAGCTGGTGTTTTGATCAGGGAGTTGTAGATCCCTTACACTAGAGGTTGGTAAACAAGGGCAGGGGGTTGGAGATCCCTTCCCATAGTAGCTATAAAATGAGAGAAGGTTGCATCCTTCTGCAAGTAGATGTCTCAATACTGATACGAGTCTGCATCAGTACAACATTGTAAGGAGTTTTCCATAAAATAAATATTGAATATAGATATGATAGAAGTGGTGGTTTTCTCCTAAATTGGGTTTCCACTTTAAATCGTGGTGTTCATGTGTGATGCTCTTGTGTGATGATTAATTAAGTTATTACTACACTTATTTACTGGTTAACTTTTTGATAGTGTGGGCTAAATATTTCTTCTGAATGTTAACCTAAACAGTAAAGTTATTTATGTATACGTTAGTTTCTCTTTGGTGCTAAATATTTCTTCTGAACGTTTACGTAAATAGTAAATTTATCTGTGTATACGCTAATTTCTCTTTGGAAAGTGGCGTACATATACTAATTGTGCTAATAAAATTTTCATATAGAAGTCAAAAAAGAGAAAAGAGAAAGGATTGTGATTATTGCAAATACTAATTAAACCCCCCCTCCCCCTCCTCTTAGTATTTTTCCCAACAATATTGAAATTTTTTTGGTAAAAATTATATTTTTTCCCAAAATGTTTAAAAGGACGTTATATTAGGTACTGGATTATTTTTCATTAAAAGAAACCAAATTCTATTCATACAAATTGTACCAGACAATTCATAAGTTTACCACCCTGATCAATAAGTGAACGAAAAGTGTATGAATATTATTTGTCAAATTTAATACACATCAATAAACATTCCCAATCCCAATTGGTTTTACATTCTTATTTCCCATTCGTAAACTCTTAAGAATAATTTCCATATAACAAAAAATATAACTCACTCTACTCTTGTAGAAAAATATTTAAGATCTCTAACTCCTAAATTCTAGTCAAAAGTATATGCTATTGAACATGAGCAGGATCTACAAACTCTTACTGTTGTTCAACTTCATGGGATCCTAACTGCATGTGAAATGAGAAAAGGAGGTCCATTTGAAGTCAAAGAAGTTGTTTTTAGAGTTGCTGAAAAAGGAAAGGAAATGGAAGAACAAGAAGGATCAAGATATGTTTTAGAAGAATATAACATAAATTTTGTAAAGAAAATACAACTTGGCACTAGGAGGTTCAGAGGTAAGCTTCCTTTAAAATATTTTTATTGTGGATGATTTTGTCATTATGCTAATAAATTTTCTCATAAGGATAATCATGAATAGGGAAAGGAATTGGAAAAAGGAAATAATAAATGTTTCATCAATAGAGAAACTTATTATACTTATGAAGATATTATGTTCTATCAAATAGTGAAGAAGGAGAATCTCATCAAGGTACTAGACTGCTCATGGCATTTGAAAAGAACACTAGTGAGAAAAAAGATATATTTATGGATGCTTTAGGAGAAAATGATTTTTTGAAGATATCAATCAACTCAAAATTGGAAGAAAATAAAATGGCCATAGATACTCTAAAGAATCAGCTTATAGAAAAGGAGAATCAAAATGAGAAACTAGAATGTAAAATAGTAAGTCTAAGAAAGGAAATTGAGAAAGTGAAAAACTTAAATATTATATTTTCTAAAGAATCTGAAACCTTAGATGAAATTGTCAAGGTTCAATGCTCTCCTCTTGTAAAGAGAGTTGTTGGATATAATAGAGAATATTCTCAATCTTCAACACCAAGCTATCTAAATGCAGCTCAAGCGAGCCAACAACATTTCATTACTCAGCAAAAGAACAAAGAGAATACCCAGGTAAAGCATGACCACTTCAATTCAAGGATGAAAAATAAGAGAAGTATCAATCAGTAGGTAAACATCAATTGAAGATCCCATGATCAAAAAAATTTCTTCTTTAATGGAAAATTTTTCTCATGTCATATTTTTTTTCATAAAGCTACTCAATGTGTTGCATACAAAACCATCATTAGTGGAGAAGAAAAAAAAGAAAATAATTGAGATTGAAATAAAGAAGAATAATTATACCAACTTTTCTCCTCTTCAAAATTAAATTGAATGTTCTTATTGCAATAACTTTGTACATGAAGAATCTAAATGCATGAGCAAACTTCAGCCAAAAGTGCATATACTCTGAAACTCCAAGGTATGGAAAAAGGACTTATAGGTTGAAAATTGTGACATAGATTTATTTGGATAAGGGGAAGAAAACCAATGGTACATTGATAATAGATGCTCAAAACACATGACAGGTGATAAAAATAAACTCCTTTCATACAATGCGTTACAGAAGGAAAAGAATGTTACCTTTGGAAATGACTCTCCTTCTATCATTAAGGGTAAAGGTTTTATTTTTCTAAAAGAAAAGGTGAAAGATAACAATGTTATGTATGTGGATGGATTAAAGCAAAACCTGTTGAGTGTGAGTCAAATGTGTGATCAAGGAAATGAAGTCGACTTTAGTTCAAAAGAATGGAAGGAAGCCTAGGGTGGCTTTGTCTAAGTCAAAAGCCATCATGTGTGTATCGATAGGGTCGTTAGCACCAAATGTAGAAATTAGGGCTTTCTGTTGCTTTCAGCATGACTGCAGTACCTCCAATGTGGACATATTAGCAGGTGATTGAGCTAAATCATTCACGATGCTATAATTATGGGCCTCTTTGGATTAGTTACCTGCTCGCCTATTAGGTTCCTTTTCCATCTTTGGCAACGGTTCTATAGTCATATTTGAAATGGTCGAAGGTGCAGTAGACATACTGGTACTAGCCCTTAATGTAGTGGAGTCTGGTGGGGTGTCGTAAGTGCGATTCCTTGTTTGGAAAAAAATTTCTTCTCCAGTCATGTAAATTTCATGTCTGTTTTTTCAGGAATTGTCTGGGTTTTACTGTTGAGTGCTGACCGTCCCTTGGTGGGGGAAGGTTCTTGCATAATAGCGGGTTGCTTAGAAGCTCCTCTTTTTCCTCGGTTACTATGAAGCTTTTCTAGCTCAGGGAGATCAGGACAGTGGTGAGTATAGTGCTTGTACTCACCACTTATTGAACAAGAATGGTTTATTCACAGAGGTGGATTTTTACCTTTCCGTTGGGCATTGATTGGCTCCAATTTTTGGTTCCTCCTACAGTTGCCTCTAGCACGGCATTGCGGTGGGCACTGTTGGTTTCTACCCCCCTGTCCAGGGTTCCGTTTGGGCTTGTTTTTTTATCTTCTTAACCACATTAGCAGGGTAGTTATCATGGTTATACTGCTGTGGTTGATTCTGGGATGGCTACAAAAAGTTCACCAGTGAATTGGTTTGCGTTGGTGTGTTGTATGCTTGGGATTGAGCATAACATTGTCCCTTTTTTGCACCTGGCCATTGGGGGGGAGCACACCCGTCAGTGTTTTTTCCTGCGTACTGGGTCCCCTCAGCCAAAGCATAGGGTCCTCCCTCGTGATACACTTGCACCCTACTCATCAAATCTTGCTAAGGCATGTAATGAATTTGAAATCTGGGTTGTGACATCTTCTCGGTAGAATTATGTGCATAACCGGGACTGGAACTACTGTTGCCTAGGTACCCTTGGATCATTGACCCAATTAGTCCATCTACAGAGTTCAATGCACCTTTCAATTCTTGATAAGTTTTCAGGTGCGGGGAATCAGGCAGGATATTTTAAATATATCCTAACTGCATAGAAATTAGTTCAAGCTTCTGGGATTTACTGATTACGTCCTCTTCGGATGTGGGGTATTGCTGCACCACATCCTATAAAATATCTGCCATCAAAGTTTTAAAGAATAAATCTAGGAGGACTCGATCGTCGAGTTTAACTTTTCATAAACTACAATGTCGCCTCCACTCATGAATATGGTTCAGAGATATGGATGGCCTGGGTTTGTCTAAAATGATTTAGTTACTCCATTCCCAAATCATGGTGAATGGGTATCTGAAAATAAGTGAGGAATGCGGTAGCGATTGCACTAAAGGTTCCATGTGAAGTAGGATATTGCTCCACATACCATTCCGTAGCCACTCCCATAAGAGTGAATTGAAATAGCCTCAATAAAATAGTGTCGTCGATGATACTATTCGATGAGCACCATAGGTGAAAGGTCATTATACGATTACCTGTATCTTCTGCCTACTTTCAATCGAACTTTGGTGTATCTGAAGGGAGCTTCATGGGCATGGGAGGCCAAGAAGGATCATGTGTGATGGGGTCATTTGTGAGCTTGGTTAAATCGAGTATATTCAATGAAGCTAAGAAGGGTGACTTGGAGTGTTAGTATGAATATTTCGTCGTAAAAGATCACTTTAGCTATGCATAACAAATAGCCCTAACATCGATTGTGGCTGCCAAACATCTTTAAATCTGCAATTAGATGATCCAAATAATACTGCACAAATCCAGATCTAAGCATAAAAGACATTAAGCAGATAAAATACAATATGGCTCCATGCATCCAATAGACAAGACAAGAACAATGTGTTTAAAAGAATGTTTTATATTATATTAAATAATGGGGCACCTTAGAGGAAAACAAGAAAGGTGTTTTCTGGTTCTCCTCAATGGGATGGGTTCTTGAAAGTCCTCAGCGTTTCAGATCTAAAATTTCTCTCTCTTATTGTGGTAGAAAACCTAGACAAACATAGAACTCAATGGGAGCTCACAAGGCAAAAATGGAAAATGGTGACCAAGAGTAGATCTAGTGTGATCTAATGCAATGAAGGTGACTAATGAATGAGGAAAACCCTTCTATTAATAACAAAATATTGGGGTGTTCTAGAACTTGGTGCATGAATAAAATATTCTTAATCGAATTCTAGAGTCACCCTTTAGGAATATTTTATTATATTTGTTGGAGGGAAAAGGATTTTTGACTTGGGTCAATTCCTTTATTTATAAATAACAAATAAATAAATTATTTATTTATTATTTTAGGGAAATGATGGGAATATAATTAAATAAATAATGCTTTATTTAATTATTTAAAAATGATTTAGTCAAATTTAACTAGGAATATTATTTAAATAATGATTTAAATAACTTATTCCTAGGAAATAATCAAATAAATAATGATTTATTTAATTAATTTCCTTGTTTTGGGTTAAATATGACCAGCAAATATAAACAAATGTTATTTCACATGGTGAAAGAAATTTTACTTAGGGTAAAATTGGTCTTACATGGTGTACTTGGGTTCATCTAATAATAATAGGTTAGATGACCAAAAAATTGGTGTAACAGATTGCCCCCCAATGTACGAGTGTTAAGAGAAAATCTTATGACCGAAGTACACTGTAAGAACTCAATCAGTAGATATCAAGAGGGGAGTGAGAGAGAGAAATGTAAGGTAGTCTAATGTGCTAAAGGACTAGACCCGGAGGAGACGAGACTTATAGGTGCAACAAGTCTCTAGGTGATGAAGTAGTACTAGTGTTAAAGGCGGCGGGGGAGGCATACCTATGCCCGCCGATACAATATTACAAAGAATAAGGCGCCCAGAAAACCATGAAACGCAAGAATGAAGCATGTGCTGGCCTAAACATGAGCCAGATAAATAAAATGATGAATCCCACATACATGTGATGCCTGTAATAAATTTCAGGACTTATACCAAAATATTTTAGTACATGAGATACAAATATACCCAAATGCCCCCTACACATGGGGAAGGGCTCACAAAATATGACTGATATATGAAAATCGAAGAGGTGCTGTAAGAGGTTGAGGCCGATATCATCAAATGAGAGGAGCTGCATCAAGGGCGGAAATAAAGAAGTCATCCAGGCATGTGGGGGGCTACTTGCAAGGCCACCCCTCATGAGGGTTGAGACATCTCACACACGCCCGAGAATCACCAATAGCTGCTGCTGCATCACTAGACCATCAAGTGTATAGATCACGATCATGATGAAAAGAGCTCGAACCAAGGTACACTGCCCCCTAGACCTAGCTTCTGGAGGAAATGAGCTAATGTCGACAGAAGTAGGTCCACCATAGGTGAGGCAATAAGGAACCCCAACTAAGGCACGAGGGAAAATAGTATAGCGATGAACAGATAGACACTAATGATGATTATGGAATGAGGGATACGGAGGAGCGGTTGGATGACTTCCCTTGTTAGAGCATAAGGGGCATGAATGGCTTGGTAGCAGCTGACACAATATCAAGGGGGATAGGTGACAATGGTACTGAAGGCCATAATGTGCAACACGAGAGAGTGACCAAGCAATGAAGGATGGGGGACTATGGCGGGATACAAGAGGAATCGAGATACACTCCATGAATGATGATGACTCAACTCGGATGCTCTAAACAAGGGCGACTCGATGGTGCTGCCACACAGTACAGGTCCAATGGGGGATCATAAAAACATGAGTACAATAGGGTATCTCATGACGAAAATCAACATGAACAAAGACAAGTAAGGAGGCAAAGTGGTGCCCCAAGTACAAGTGTTGTAAGTGAAGAAATTCGATTTGGAGGAGGATTATGGTTGAGGGGCGTAGGTGCCCCCAAGCATGTTGTGGTCATGCCAAAATGTATAAAGGGGAATCTGACCACATTTTAATGATGTGTTGCGCCATTTCTTTTGTGATGGTTATGCAGTATGAGAAAGGAAATGGAGGATTACCAATCTCTTTTAGTACTGCATATATGAATCAAATGGTCTTTAAGTTTTCGGGTTGGCATACTTGGTGTCATTATTGCAAAGAGAGGATTTGGAGATAATGAACTGATGCTCGCCTAGAAAACCCATAGGTTGGTTAAAAACAATGTCTAAGAGATTGGGTTGCTAATGTAAGATGAAGGAACGATAAGGCGTATCGTCTCTAGAGTGATATGAAGTGATATGGGACTCTAGAGGTTCATCTAAATGTGGAAGAATAATGGTACTGAAGTCAACATGACAAGATACATTAGGAGAGTTGTGGAGAATTACTTCTCTTGGTCTCTCAAATATGCGTGCCCCTTACCCAAACATGGGGTTTTGATGTAATGGCCACGAGGTGTATGTGGTGTAGACGTAGGGGTTTGATGTAAGGGGGAATGGGTAAAGTCAGGGGTGGGGATTTCTTCCATAATGTCGTCATCATGATAGAAGATGGGGTGACTGGTGGAAGAAAGACCACCTGACGCGACGAAGCTACTTGACTCATCATCATGAGAAGAGAGGTTCACATGTGCATCGTCACAAGGGGTGACAGAAGAGTAAGCAGATAAGGGATCTACCGATGTTGAGCCCAGGGTGATCACTGAAGGAAGGTAAAGTGAAACAACAAGGGTGGATTCAGAGGGAATGTTCCTTGAGGGTCGCATGGATGATGATAGGTAGAATATGGTAGACGAAGGCTCCATCATCTTGACATCAGGAGGGGGAATTTCAATGGGAGATGTCATGTCTAGTAATTCTGTTGAAGAAAAATGCGCAAATAGGGGAGAGGTGGACTTGTTACACTTGGCCTCGAATTGGCGGACTGCGGCTGGAGAGGTGCGGAATTCCTTGAGACGGGGAAAAAGGTGGGTGTAATGGCCATGGAGATCACACAAAGCATAGGGGTGGTTGGTGTGAATAGTCTTGGGGTTCTTGGCCACAGCCACAGAAGGAAGAAAGGCTTCTGGGACCAAGGACTCAGGGAACGCGACTTTAACCATGGGCTTGAGATGAAGCAATTCGGGACAGGTATGGCTGTCGTGACCAACAACATCACACAAAGCACACTTGATGGTATGCTTTTGAGGTTAAGGAAGGACAAGGTTTGTCGCGGCTGCCTTGTCCTTTGATGTCCCCCTGCAAGCTTGGCCATTCTTACCCGAAGTGGTCGCAACAGGAGGGGGTCCTGTTGAGGTGACTGAGGCATTGTTGCAATGGGAGAAGTCATGGGGACCGGTTGGATCAGGGTCAATGCAAAATAATGTTTGGGTTGACCAGGGGGGGTGGCAGCTGGAGGATTAAGGTACCAGACGGGAATCCCAAGGGTCTAGTTAGGGAGAGAGAGGGTGGCCATGACAGGTACCGTGGACACTCCTAGTGGGGGTGCTAGGAATGGTAGCTGACCAGCGGGGTAATGGCCAGGAGGGACGGCTCCAAGATAGTTGAGACCTAGTGGAACTGACCCAGGAGGGTAGAGAGGCACATGGATATCAGCAGTAGGAGAAGGGGCAGAAGGTCTGGCTAGCTGAGGCAAAGGGATAGGGGAAAGTTACGGCAGGGGAGCTTGAGATTGCTGACTAGTTGAAGCGGGCTGCTTGAGGTTGGCCCGAGACGATTGCATCATGCAAACATTCGCTAAGCTGGGATTAGAGACAGGAGAATGAGGAAGACCAGGGAAGGTTCCAATCAAGGAGGAGTCTTTATAGATGTTGGGGGAGACACTGGTCAAAGAATCGACGGTTTGCTTATTGGCTATAGAAGAGATGGTCGAATCAGGGGAGGGCTGAGATTTTGGCTCATGATATGTCAACTAGTTGATGGTGACCATGTTTCCATTATGAGGAAAAAACATCTTGCGGTGGACTGCGGATGGGATGGCAGACATTGCATAGGTGTAACTACGCCCCAAAAGAATGTTATAGTCAAGAGAGGGGTCGATAAATTCAACGTCAATGAAAACAGTCTTGCCCACAAGAGTGATAGGACAGTTACGAAAGAGGCCAATGGGCTGGGAGGCAAGGCCATCCCACGCATGAAGGGTGATTATGGAAGGGTCCAGCACAAGAGATCCAAGTTGTTTCCAAATCGAAGCAGACATTACACAGGTGGATGCCCCCTCGTCAATGATGCACCAAGAAATGTTAGCATTCTGGATTTTGACTGAGATTTGGAAAGCTATGGAAGCAGGAAGAGGAGGAGACTCTGACTGATGGGCATCGAAAAGATAGTAGAGATTTTCTTTGGGAGGGGCACGACTGGAGGAGTTCCAGCGTTGAAATGGAAACAGGAGATTGGGCCAGCTCATCTACTATGCTAAACAAATGGACAGCTTGGTCAAAAGAAGCATTTCGACGTAATGGTCCCTTAGGAATCTTGGTATGAACCTCGGCGTTTGACGAAGGGATATGCAAGGGACCATTAGTTGTTGAAAGAGGCTCTGTAGACCCTGAAGAATGTGACTCAAGGACAGGTGGAGCAGGAGGCTGGGGGTGCAGACGGGACTGAGTGTGAAGGTTAAGGTTAGTGGTTATAGGTTGGTTAGAGTTCATCATGAGGATCTGGTAATCAGAGGTACCAGATGTAGGAGGTTGAGTGGTTACCGGTCCGTGAGGTGGTTGGGTAGCCCGAAAGCTTTGCTGTAAGAAAGGATTGGTCACACTCTGTTGTGCATACACCTTCCCCTGGGGGGGTGGTGGCTGCTATTGCAGGGGTTGAGAAGACAAGGGAGGCGGGGGTGCCAATGCTGGAGAAGTTGGAGCACTGGGCTGTGGATATGGATGGTAATGAGGTTGGGTAACAGTGTGGTAAACATGGGGTTGGGCAGAAAGAGGAAGCATGTTAGATCCTGGATGCGCACTACCGGGAGGGGGAGCAGTGTAGGAAGTGGTGCCCCCTCCCCCACGAAAACCATAGCTCATGGGAGGTCAAGCGGATGGATTGGAGATAGCTCCAATGATACTGTCGGTGGCAGGAGGTGCCCCCGGTGCATGGGCATTACCAGGTATGGGGAGATCAGGTAGAATAGTATAAACATAACCCGTTTGAGCGTAGATCAGGTCATATTTTAACGCCATTTGGAGGGCAGCTTCTTCAGTTTGAGGAAAATGCGATGCAACATCTTTCCTAATAGGTGGCAAGAGAGATCTAAGGAACCAGTCCATGTAGACACGGTCTTCGAAGGTAGGAGATTGACATAGGCTCTTTCTTCTCCGCCATTCCTAGACATGATCGGATAGGCGGGTCGCAGAAGATTGACGGAAAGAAGTCAAAAGTTCGATACTAGTGTCATAACAAAGGGGAAGCTGGAAGTAAGATAATAATGCCCAGGAAAGAGTCGCAAAGGTGGTATGAGAGGAAGTGGGTTGATCAACATACCACTTAGAAGCTTTGCCTGTAAGCGTGTGTTGGAATAATCTAAGATGGATGGAATCATCAATAATGGAATGGGATGAACACCACATGTGGAAAGATCGGATATGGTTGGAGGGATCTTCTCCAGCAAGGCCTTCAAACTTGCGAATGTCAGAGGGGAGCTTGGTTGGCATAGTAGGCCAACTAACATCGTGTCGGATAGGATCATTGATCAACTGATTAAAATCGGGGAGACTGAGGCCTACCATGAAGGGGAGCAAGGGAGCAGTCGAGGTAGTTCCTGTGGCGGTTCCACTAGTAACAGTCCCAGCATTAGGGCCAGGGTTGCCACTAGCTTTAGGCCCTGGACCATACATGGTGAAGGTAACAGGGGTTGAACTAGAAGATGAGTGAGAGTGCGGACTCGGGGGAGGAAAAAACACCTTGGAGGCACAATGATGACGGGAAGAAGAAAAACCGACAAAGCCAGGGCGATGCAAGATCAAGTGAGGTCAATGTTGAAACAAGGGCAGAGAGGTGCAATGTTAATTGATTTTAAAGTCTTTTCCAGGTGGTGTTAACCAGGCTCTTCTTCGGTTAGGGTCAGTTTGTGGCGTGTGTTAATTTTAATTGTTTAAACCTAGTCATTTTGAGAGTAAAATAAAAAGTGTGTTGCGTAATTGAAAAATAAATCTACAGTAAATAAGACTGAAAGAACAGAAAATTACCAGCTAACAATGCATCAATCTAACCCAAGAAGGCGGGTCTCTCAAAACTAGTCTATAAGAGGAAAAATCTAATCAAGGCACACTAAAAAGAGGCCAATAGATCTAAGGTCGGGAGGGATGGGGATCTAAAGGATAAATCTGCTGAAAAGAGGTGAAGATAACACCAAAGAGGCAAAGGAAAGGTTGCTGCTAGAAAGGAGGGGATCAGCTAAAGGTAGAAGGGACCAGGAGGCAGCCCTAAAAATGAACCCAAAAAAAAAAATATGAGGTGTTTTGAAAGGGAGAATAGCTGATCTATAGGGATCTGAAAAGGAGGTATCAGATCTGAAAGAAAAAAGGTTGAAACTCTGGAAATTCAGACTTCTGAAACAAAGAAAACTCTCCCACAAAAAGTGGAGGGTACTGAAGCCCTAGGGGGATTGATTCCCACTTAGTTGAGTAAAATAGAGAAATAATAGGTCTAAATGGGCGAAGACGGAGGTCAGACAACCCTGACAGAGGTTCAGACAAAACCCAGAAAAATTTCAGAAAAATTCCAGAAAAAAGTCCACGTCACATTTTTTGACCTGTTTTTGTCTGAGGTCGCAGTTTTTGGGCTGTTTTCTGCGACCTAAAGCTCTAGGACGCAGTTTTTGGGCCAAAAAGTGCAACCTGCACTTCCTGGCACTCTCGGCGGCGGATTTTAGAAAAAATTGTCATCTCAGCGGCGACTGATGTCTGTCACCTGTGCAATAGGGCCAGAAACACACAGAAGTTAAAAAATTTAATGTTTGAGGGTTTTAGAGGTGAAAGGCACCATAAAAATAGAAAAAAAAGAAAACTGGAGAGAAACCCTAGGGTCTGAAATAGCTGGATATGGAGGAATATATAAAACGATAGTGGTCACAAAAGAAAACCTGTGTGGAGTCGCCAATTGTTAGTATGAATCTTTCGTCGTAAAAGATCACTTTAGCTACGCATAACAAATAGCCCTAACATCAATTATGACTGCCAAACATCTTTAAATCTGCAATTAGATGATCCAAATAACACTGCAAAAATCCAAATCTAAGCATAAAATACATTAAGCAGATAAAATACAATATGGCTCCATGCATCCAATAGACAAGACAAGAACAATGTGTTTAAAAGAATGTTTTATATTATATTAAAGAATGGGGGCCCCGAGATGAAAACAAGAAAGGTGTTTTCTAGTTCTCCTCAATGGGATGGGTTCTTGAAAGTCCTCAGCGTTTCAAATCTAAAATTTCTCTCTCTTATTGTGGTATAAAACCTAGACAAACATAGAACTCAATGGGAGCTCACAAGGGAAAAATGGAAAATGGTGACCAAGAGTAGATCCAGTGTGATCTAATGCAATGAAGGTGACTAATGAATGAGGAAAAACCTTCTATTTATAACAAAATATTGGGGTTTTCTAGAACTCAGTGCATGAATAACATATTATTAATCGAATTCTAGAATCACCCGGAATATTTTATTATATTTGTTGGAGGGAAAAGGATTTTTGACTTGGGACAATTCCTTTATTTATAAATAACAAATAAATAAATGATTTATTTATTATTTTAGGGAAATGATGGGAATATAATTAAATAAATAATGCTTTATTTAATTATTTAAAAATGATTTAGTCAAATTTAACTAGGAATATAATTTAAATAATGATTTAAATAACTTATTCCTAGGAAATAATCAAATAAATAATGATTTATTTAATTAATTTCCTTGTTTTGGGTTAAATATGACCAGGAAATATAGACAAATGTTATTTCACATGGTGAAAACAATTTTACTTAGGGTAAAATTGGTCTTACATGGTGTACTTAGGTTCATCTAATGATAATAGGTTAGATGACCAAAAAAATGGTGTAACAGGGAGGTTTATGCCATGGCAACATGTGAAGACACAAAGTGCTGCTTAGAACAAGGGTTAGTCTGTGACATACTGTGATGGCTTCCTCTGCCCCCTAGGGGTGGAGGGGGGAGTGGTGTGTGGTGTTGTGTTAGGAGACCGACTAGGTTTCCCAACTATGTAGTCGGTCTCCCAGCTAGTGCTTCTCCAATGAAGGACGAACCATTGATGGTCGCAGCATTCTGTCTTTTACGCCTAAATGGCGAAAGACCTGGAACCCCTCCCTCTAATGGGGCGAGGTCCATAGGACACATCGATCGACGAGGTTCTGTTGGGACCATTTGGGTGTTGACCAGGTTTGGTTTTTGGAAACTTTGAGGGGATAGAGTCTAGGTCAAAGCGAAATTATGGCCACATACATAAAACAAAGTGAAAATAAAATTATTTTCCATTTAACTTTAATCTATGTGATCAATCAAGAAAAAATATGGTTTTTGTTCGTTTTGCGCATGAGACTCAAAATCCTAGAAGACCTATGCATCCTCACACACTCAAAAGTAACTAGGCTTTGAGAATATTTCTTGCGAGTGCTCGCACAACATCTTGTAAGAGTTGGAAACACCCCTAGTCATCTAAAGAGAATCCACCAAGGTAAGGGTAGAGGGTCTGGCGCTTGCATGCACTGTCACCTATACAGTAAAGGATGCCCTAGTGTTTTTCCACTAAGAACCACTATCCCACATAAGTGTTTGATTCATGGGCTTCTTGGTAGTCAGATAATAGTACCGAGTATCAGCCGAGTCAGGTAGCCCCAACTGATACTACACACATTGTGTCTAAGCCTAACCCCCTCTAAATCGGGTCTCTGCCACACTCGGGTTTTTTTTTCCATGGGCTGATAGGTGGATTTTGAAGCTCCCTTAATACACAAGTTCTATGTTTCAATATGAAGTGTGATCAAGGTGGCTTATTGGATGCCTACCCCCTTGATCCTAACTTAATCTATAAATTCTCTTGTGGCCCTTTTAGGGAGAATTTAGTGAGTTGGTTTAAGTTAGTTTTAGCTGGCTTTCTTTTCTTAGTGGGTGAGTGTGTGTGAGCATAAGGTCAACAAGCTCATATTTTAAACATTTGGATATCGGTGATCCTTTACAAAAATACCGTAGTTAAACTACGTTATCTTGTTCCTGGCTCAAAATGGAAAATGTGTGCAGATAATGAGCCACTTTCAAATCTTCCTAGTTAATCTATGTGAATAACTAAAGGGAGATGGTGAATCAAAAAAATAGAGCATTCATATGCTTACCTAGGATCACCAAATGCTGTAAAGGCAGCATATATTACTTGCTCTAATCGACGATTCAAACCTAGTCCCACAATTTCCTAAATGCAAAAATTTAATTAAGATAAACAATTTCTACACTTGAAAATAAAACTAGCTGACTTGGACTAGTTAATCTAAGTGTGCATACCAGAATTTGAAAAACATAAATCATTAAGAAAACAATGGTTAATTCACCCCCTACATAAACTATGTGAAGATTTTTGAAAAAAACCAACGTAAATTAAAACTAACTCTATGCCTACAAAAAGTAGCAAGAAGAGAGTTCTCAGAAGATGTAGGATATCAACACAGGTGCTATTAGATACATTAGGGGTTTCCCAACACACTTACAAGCTAAAAGATGCAGAATATAGAGAAAAAATATATTATTCTATAATTTGCATGGAAAAGGCTCTGACAAGTGCACTTTCATGCGCACGGCTTAGTCCTAAACATGTGCACTATGCATCTGTGAGAAGGAACTGCACGCACAAATGCTGCAAGTAAGAAAAATTAAGAGCTGCCTTCTTCAATCTGTCACTCTAGTAAATATAGGGACTGTAAGATGGGTCAGAGCACTGTCAGCTCCACTCCAACATAGAAAAAGGGTCTCATGAAAAATACTGCACAACCACATAAACCTGGAACATGCCAGTGGAGTCGCCAATCCCATAGTGGTTGATTTATCGCATGGTGTATGAAATCACACCAGTTTAAAGAGTGTGGTCTACTCTTTAAACTATTGGTTATAGACTAGTTTAAGTTAGGTTTGGTAGGTTAGGCTAGGATAAGCTAGGCTAGGGTGAGCTAGGCTAGGGTGAGCTAGGCTAGGATAGGCTCGACTAAGCTAGGGTAGGCTAGATTACGCTCGGTTATGCTAGGGTAGGAAAGGTTAGTCATTGTTAGGCTAGGCTAGGCTAAGTTAAGCTAGGTGAGGTTAGGCTAGGCAATGCTAGGTTAGCAAAGGTTAGGCTAGGCTTGGCTAGGCTAGAGTATTCAAAGCTAGGTTAGGTTAGGCTAGCCTAAGTTAGAGTATTTGAAGCTAGGTTAGGTTAGGCTAGGCTAAGCTAGGCTAGGTTAAGCTACGTTAGACTAGGTTAGACTAGGTTAAGTTAGGCTAGGTTAGGCTAGGTTCGGTAAGTCTAGGTTACGCCCGACTAGGTTAGGCGAGGTTAGGTTAGGTTAGCCTAGGTCATGCTAGGTTAGGGTAAGGTAAGATAGGTCAAGGTAGGTTATTCTAGACTAGGTTAGGTTAGGTTAGGCTAGGATATGCTATGTAAGGTTAGGTTAGGTTAGGTTAGGCTAGGCTAGTCTATGTAAGGCTAGGCTAGGTTAGGTTAGGCAAGGCTAGGCTAGGAAAGGCTACGTTAGGATTGGGTAGTATACATTACGATAGGTTAGGCTAGGTTAGCCTAGGTTAGGCTATGTTAGGCTACATTAGGATAAGGTAGGCAAGGTTAGGCTAGGCTATACTAGGCTTGGTTAGGTTAGGCTAAGTTAGGCTACGATAGGTTAGGCTAGGTTAGGCTGCGATAAGGTACTATAGACTAGTTTAAGTTAGGGTTGGTAGGTTAGGCTAGGATAAGCTAGGTTAGGGTGAGCTAGGCTAGGATAGGCTAGGTTAGGCTAGGCTAGGCTAGGCAAGGCTACGTTAGGATAGGGTAGGATACGTTACGATACATTAGGCTATGTTAGGCTATGTTAGACTACTTTAGGATAAGGTAGGAAAGGTTAGGTTAGGTTAGGCTAGGCTAGGTTAGGCTAGGGTAAGTTAGTCTAGGCTAGGTTAGGGTTAGGCTAGGCTAGGCTAGCTTAGGCTAGGTTAGGCTAGGTTAAGGTAGGATAGACTAGCTTAAGTTAGGGTTGGTAGGTGAGGCTACGATAAGCTAGGTTAGTGTGAGCTAGGCTAGGATAGGCTCGACTAAGCTAGGGTAGGGTAGATTAGTCTAAGTTATGCTAGGGTAGGCTAGGTTAGTCATTGTTAGACTAGGCTAGGCTAGCCTAGGATAGGTTAAGTTAGCCTAGGTGAGGTTAGGTTAGGCAATGCTAGGTTAGGCAAGGTTAGGCTAGGCTACGCTATGCTAGAGTATTTGAAGCTAGGTTAGGTTAGGCTAGCTAGGTTAGAGTATTTGAAGTTAGGTTAGGCTAGGCTAGGCTATTACATGCTAGGCTAGGGTAGGCTAGAGTAGGCTAGGCTAGGTTAGGTTAAGCTAGGTTAGACTAGGTTAGACTAGGTTATGTTAGGCTAGGTTAGGCTAGGTTCGGTAAGTCTATAGATCTGAACCTTTCTGCACAATCTATATTTATAGATCTATACACTGGTTCATAATGGTGAAGGTGTGTATACATGCGGGTTTGGTTCACTAAAAGCGTGTATGGAAGATAGGGTTTTCTGAAGCTTGACGGAGAGGTTATCTGTTTATTATTGTTATATTTTTGTTGTCTGTAAATGATGTTTTCATATAAATCGGGGTTTTTTGAATAATGTATATGCTGCTAAGTTGAATATGTATAAATCTTATCAATGAGTGATTAAGTATGATTAATGATGTTGACTAAATAAGGGTTTTAGAAAATGACGTTGATCTATACGTAGGTTCGTGTGCATGAAAGTGCGTATATACACATGTTCAGTAAAGGGAAGTAGTGTATGCATTTAAGGTAATGAATGATCAGGTTTGAAATTCATTCTGCATGTTGATTTTGAAATCTGGGTTTATGATTGTGTTCTGGTTACAGTGTTCATTGTTCTGTTCGAATTTTGGTTTAATTTTATTGTTGTTGATCTTTATGCTGAGTTGAGTTAAAGTTGTTGCATCCATTGTGGAAATTTATGAAGCGTGGTCTGAAGTGGGTCTAAGGGTTGAACCATTCAGTGTGGAAGTAGAAGCTTCATACGAGTAGAAGCTGGTGTTTTGAATAGTGAGTTGTAACTCCCTTCCAATAGAGTTTGGTAAACAAGAGTAGGGGGTTGGAGCTCCCTTCCCATAGTAGCTGGAGAATGAGAGAATGTTGCAGCCTTCTGCAAGTATATGCCTCCATATTGATACGAGTCTGCATCAGTACAACATTGTAAGGAGTTTTCCATAAAATAAATTTTGAATATAGATATGACAACAGTGGTGGTTTTCTCCTAAATTGGGTTTCCACATTAAATCATGGTTTTCATGTGTGATGCTCTTGTGTGATGGTTAATTAAGTTATTACTGCACTTATTTACTACTTAACTTTCTGATAGTATGGGCTAAATATTTCTTCTGAATGGTTACCTAAACAGTAAAGTTATCTATGTATATGTTAGTTTCTCTTTGGTGCTAAAAATTTCTTCTGAACATTTACGTAAACAGTAAATTTATCTGTGTATACGCTAGTTTCTCTTTGGAAAGTCGGATATATACACTGATTGTGCTAATCAAATTTGCATATATAAATAAAAAAAGAGAGAAGAAAAAGGATTGTGATTATTGCAAATATTGATTAAGCGTCCCCTTCCCCCTCCTCTCAGTATTTTTCCCAACAATATTGAAATTTTTTTGGTAAAAATTATATTTTGTTCCCAAAAGCTTTAAAAGGACGTTATATTAGGTAGTGGATTATTTTTTTAAAAAGAAACCAAAGTCTATTCGTACAAATTGTACCAATTAGTTCATAAGTTTACCACCCCGATCAATAAGTAAACGAAAAGTGTATGAATATTATTAATCAAATTTAATATACATCAATAAACATTCCCAATCCCAATTAGTTTCACATTTTTATTTCGCATTCGTAAACTCTTAAGAATAATTTCCATATAACAGAATTAAAGCATAAGAAAGTAAAAGTTAAATTATTTAGATTTTATTTCAATATATTTTCTAAATTTTAACATTTTTGCATTAATTAATTAAATAAAAATTAGTTATATTTTAGAAAATGATGGTGGTAGTGAGCTTCCACTTCGACTTTCATGAAAATGATTTCTTATCTTGAACAACCTTCATTTCTTGATAGCATTGGTCAAGGCAAAAAGATAATTATGATTAGCAAGGTTCAGCCTAATAAACTCCTTATAATATCTTAGCTTTATTTTTCTCTATAGCTCTTTATCATCCCACAACTGATCCCAAAATTTGGAAATAATAAAATTTTTAATGTTATCATTATTCTCTCATATGATTTCCTTCTTTATCCCTGAATGGTTGAGTCAAGGCAGGGCACCCTTATGTCAACCTTTCTTGTTGAAGATGCTAGTTTTGGCAAGAATTCCAAGTAGTTTTGGGAAACCTCTTGGATTCCATATCCTAAAGCTTTTTCTTATACATGAGATACCTAAATATAGCCCAGATTTGGATTTATTTAGAATAAATAAAGTCCTTTTAAATATGTAACTTTTAATATTTTATCTAAAAGAAAGACATTTAAAAATGATTATTTATGGAGTTACATTCAATTTGGGCTACCAAATCCATAAATTTTTAATTAATATTTTTGAATTTTGATTTGGTTGGAGTGTAAGGTATTCTTAGAAGCTATATTTATTTTTACAATTAAAATGACTCACAAGCCAAATTTAGATTCTATGCGGAAAGAATTTGACCAATAGAAAACTAAAAATGGTCAATTCTTTAGAATGTTTAACCATGCTTTGTATGTTTGATATTTACGCCGTAGGCGTCTTTATTTGAAAAGAACTTTGTTGTCTGCCGCTGTGTACTGTTATTGAGCGTGAGATACATTATTAGACGATTAAAAGAAACTCCGTCGTTCGATCATAGACCGTGGGAAACACTGCATTGGAAGTTGGTTACGCTGACTGGAATTTCGTTACAGTAACGACCCATGCGGCTTTGAATCTTGAGAGACGGTTAAAAGGAAGGAAGGGATACAGCAACTGGCTTCATTAGGTGTCGTGGAGTGTTGTTATCATAAACCCTCTGTAGTGATGGCTTGCTTGGGGAGGGCTCTTTTCCTATTTCTCTGGTTTTGATTTTTCATGGCCCTTCATTTTCCAACGACAACGGTGTCAACATTGTTACTGCACATGTATCCTGGTCAATTTCCCATTCTTTTTCCATGGACCTTTCTTTTCCAACGACAACGGTGTCAGCGTTGTTGCTGCACCTGTACCTGGTCCTGCAATGAATTTTGGCTTCCAAAGGAAACATAGAGCATAGAGGAGGGCGCCTGGGAATCAAGCCACAGCAAACATGGCTTTGCATATTCTGCCCCTGTTTGTCCTGCAGTTGAACGCGCTCGAAATGGGGTTCCAGCTGCTCACACGCTTCCCAGAAACGTCCGTAAAGATGTTTACGGAGTGCAATGTTTTGAGGACCAAACTTGGTCGCCAGTTCGGCGCCACATATGGCGAGAAGAGAAAATCTGGGTTCACGAGTTTGGAAATTGTCAGCATCCTTCGGAAATTGCAGAAATTGGGGATGCTGGATTGTCTCCAGCTTCTTCAGTTCCATTTCCATAGTTGTTCTGAAATCCATGCGTCGAAGTTCTTAATTATGGTGTGAGCGGAGCGGCGTATATATACTGTTAAGATCATTGACATTGGTATTGATTATGAATTACCAAGTCTTCTTGAGCTGATATGTCTGTTTCTTAGTCTGATGCAACGACTGCATTAATACAAATTATGATGGTTTCCGTTCCACTTCACGAGAATGTTCCTCCATGAAAATAGAAAATTCAAGCGAGACTTGGGTTGTTCAGTAGCCAACCATTAATAATTCTTAATAATTATCTATTTTAACTACTTCTATTTCAGAAATATTTAGCTCAGTTGCCTCAACTTACTATGACAACCATTAATAACCCTTAATAATTATCTATTTTAAGTACGCATGTTTCTGAAATATTTAGCGTCTGTTAGATGATACATGGCAAGGTGGTGTTAAAGTATAGCGGTAGGTTGTTAACATGTTGATGAGGGATTAATGAACGTAAGTGAAAAAGCTATTGGAATGCTTCTAATTCTATAAGTATTTACCTGTCTCGTTTATGGTTCAATTTTTGATATTTTAAATTATATTTATTTACAGTTTAACTCTAAATTATCATTATATTATAAAATGTTATAAAACATTTTAGTAAAGAAATGTAAGTTATTATTAATATGGAAGTTTCACTAAGAATAATTTTTTTTTTTACTGTTAAAATACTTTTTACAGTTAAGATAGGGTTCCACTCATTATTAATAAAGTCTGTATTAGAATAATAACTCTTCAATTATTATTCCGAAGTTGCACTAAGATAAAATTGATTTTTACATTCAAGATAAGGTTCCATTGATTATTAATAAAGTGTGTATTAGAACATTAACACTTTAATCATTATTATTAATCCCCTTTGCACTCTCTTAAATTCTCTTAAAGTCTTAGGATGAAGATTAATAATGACCACTATGGATGTCTTGTTAATTATGATATAGTAGTTGAAGGACAAATGCAATGTCTAATGCTGTGAATTCCATATTTGAAAGATTTAGTTATCAATTTCAAAGTTCAAACTTTTCATTTTAAATTTCATTAATTTAATTTATTTTGTTAATTAGAAATATTTTATAAATTAAAACTTAATGATTATTAAATGGAATTGACTTCTCCATTCATGAGGCACATGCAAAGGTGTTGTAAAGTTAAATTTATTTACTGTTTAAAGATTTAATTATCAATTTCAAAGTTCAAACTTTTCATTTTAAATTTCATTAATTTAATTTATTTTGTTAATTAGAAACATTTTATAAATTAAAACTTAATGATTATTAAATGGAATTGACTTCTCCATTCATGAGGCACATGCAAAGGTGTTGTAAAGTTAAATTTATTTACTTTTTAAAGATTTAATTATCAATTTCAAAGTTCAAACTTTTCATTTTAAATTTCATTAATTTAATTTATTTTGTTAATTAGAAATATTTTAGAAATTAAAACTTAATGATTATTAAATGGAATTTACTTCTCCATTCATGAGGCACATGCAAAGGTGTTGTAAAGTTAAATTTATTTACTGTTTATTCTTAGCAACTAATTTATTTTGCAGAAGAAAGACCACATAACATATCACATCTATTTTCATCTATGATATTATTCCATATGTTAGAAATTGTCAGAAACATTTAGACCACATAACATATCACATCTATTTTCATCTATGATATTATTCCATATGTTATATAGCCTTACGGCGTTTCCTTTGCAACATGTGGTGCAATTGCTAGTTATTTCTACCTTAAATTCCATCATATACCACTGACATTTCATAATTATTATTGGCAAAGGTTGTTGACCAATGTATAATATTTATCAAAGTCTTCTTTGAAATTTAACTAGATCCTGTATACATTTGCTACCTTTTGCTTTATTAATTTTTTTATAAATATCAAAATAAATTTAATACTTCCTTTTATATCCTAGTTAGTTATAAATATATTTTAAATAGTATTTTGTATGTTGCCATATTTTATTTATAAATATTATTATTTGCAATCTAATAAATATATTTAATTATTTGGAAAGTAAATATTAATTATATCAATCTTATTTATTATAAAAAAACAAATTCTAATAAAAATGTCTTTAACCCGCTAATAACCAACTTTAACTCATTTTTAGTAGTTAATTGTAGCATATATATATATATATATATATATATATATAGTGAAATATTAGTTAAAATAAAATAAATATTTAATATTAAAAAACATATTTTTTAAATTTTTTTTATAATTATAAATAATTTTAAAAACTATTTCTTTTTCAAATAACTAAATATAATCATTAACTTTTTTATCTTATAACTACTGTATATACATAATTTGGGAATTTTCAAAATATTAACTAAGCTAAAATATATTTATCCAAATAACATAAATAAATAGGATAAAAATATAAAATTATTTTAAAAACAATTATTATAACATCGTAATTAAACTATTGTGTTTTTTTTTTTAAATTTTGCTTCTATTTTTTCTAATTTTAGACAAAAACATCTCTTTCCGAGAAACTGGCTGTAACCATGTTGATGGAAAGAAAAGTAAAAAGTATTTACTGCTTTCTTATGTTTTTTTGACTGAGATGTTTTATTGCTTGGAAAAGTGAAAAGTAATTACTGCTTTCTTATGTTTTTTGAGGTTTTTTCAACCAAAAAAAAACAAGGCTTTTCAAGATCGTTTCCTAAATCTGACAGTTATGGTCCTTTGTTAAATCTGGCCGTTCCGCTATTTTACTATTTCTCAACGGTGGATGGGTTTGGCTGTGAAGAACTGGATATTTGATAAGGTTCCAAATTATTTTGAGTCTGGTGAATTATGGATAGCTCTCAGATGTTTGAAATGGAATTATTTGGGTCGAAGTTGGTTTGGAGTTGATTTTATTTTGTGGGTCGAAGTTGGTTTGGAGTTGATTTTATTTTATCACCATATTCAGTGACAGAAGATTTAAGTAACAACTAGTAAATTCAGATAAGGGTTGATGATTGTTTAGGATTCGCAGACTCAGAACACAGTATAAGGTCGGAGTCGGAGTCAGTTTGTTCGTAGCTGCAGTGATTTTGATTTTCGTGGGGGGAGTCGAAACCAGAATCGAGAATAGGTGAATAGGTGAACCGATTCTCAATCAACCTCCTGGGATGCTGATTACGTTCATGCTCGGTGAACAGAAAGAGAATAGGTGAACAGATTCTCACTCAACCGCCAGGACGCTGATTAGGTTCATCCCAACTGCAGGTAGGTTTCTCTTGTCTTTTGGAGTACAATATGCAGGGTAAACGTACAAATTCGCTGCTAAAGATAAGATTAGATTATAACAAATTCAATGCTGAGATACAAGAAGCTAAATAAACCTAGTTCAATGGACTTAATTTTGTATTTCTTGAATTAGGTAGGATTTATCATTTTGTGTTTCTTGAATTAGGTAGGATTTACCATATTTATTTGACCTCTCTGCTCTCAAACCAAGCGCCAGTTATTTCCTTTTGGTTTTCTGGGCTCTCACACATGCAATAGTTTCTTCTTCATTTATTTTAGCCGTTGTAATCTTTGCGTGTCATGGAAAGCAATTTTTTTATTTTTCTTAAAATTATCATTTAATCCAGAAGAATAAAAACTTCCATGGACTTCAATTACAGTTACATTTCCTCTCTCAAATCAAACCCCAGTCACATTTCCCCAATCACATTTCCTCTGAGCTCTAGAGTTACTCACAAATATTAGTGAAGTGGATTCCTATTTCCTAAGTTTGGTAAATTTCTACTGCTAGGCTAGGCTAGATACTGCGCATATGGTAAAGAAGTGCACTATACAACTGCGCATATGGTAAAGAAGTGCTCTGTACAACTGCGCTCTATACAAGTGCTCTATATACTGCGCATATGGTAAAGAAGTGATCCTTTGAGCTCTAGAATTTTATACTGCGCATATTTGCAAAGTGGTGCTAGATACAACTGGGTATGGAATAAATTGTCAGTTTATCTTGAATAATCAAAGTATAAGTCAAAGCTCTCCCCACACTGACTTTTATTTGATGTTTTTTTAAGTGTACTTTGAGGGTTCACTTATTATATCGAACATGAATATTTTTCTAATTTTAAATTTCTTTTAAAAACAAAAATAGTCAGAATATTCACCAATTAATAAAATATTAAACATCGTGCTTGAAATTTTACAAATCATTCTTCAAATCAGATTGAACCTTTGCACAATAGATCCAGAAGAAATTGGAGAATTTGACTCATTTTAATTATTGGTCTGTTTTTCCAGCTATCTATTAACAACAACGTCAAACGAGAACAAGAATAGGGTATTCAGCTAATGTAATTGGAGAATTAGATTCATTTTATTTATTAATTTAATTTTCCAGCCATCTATTAACAACAACCTCAAACTATAACAAGAATGAATAGGGTATTCAGTTCGATTCATAGATGTAGTGTTTATCCCTCTCTCAGCTGTGTTTTCTAGGGAAACCTAATCCGTTCATTTCTTTTATTAATTTATTTAAGTTTGTAACTAGTTAGTATTATTAGAGTAGCTTTAGCTGATTTCTAATTTTATTAATTTCATCAATATTTTATTCCGTTTAGATCATTTAATTTATTTATTGAATTAGTTTATTTTTCTGAAAATCAGTGGTTTTATTTAATCTGGTTTTTTACATTTTTTATTTCTTTTAAAGTTAAAAATATTAGTTAACTAAATTTATTTTTTCTAAAAACTTAATTTAAATTATTGGATTTTTAAAAATAATTTTCAATTTTATTTTTATATATATTTTTCATATAAAAATATATTTTTCGTTTAAATCTTATAACTTATGTTCCATTTTGTTTTTACATTATTAATGTGGTTAAGTTCAATCTAAATTAAATTATATTTTCATACATTTAATTTGTTTTAAATCATTCTTATTATATTTAAACTTTTATTAATAGTGTTTAATTTAATGAGGTTAGGTTAGATTAGGCTAGGCTAGGCTAGGCTAGGCTAGGCTCGGCTAGGTTAAGTTAGGCTAGGCTAGGCTACGCTAGGCTAGGCTCGACTAGGTTAGATTATGGTGGGTAGGCTAGGCTAGGTTTGGCTCATCTAGGGTGAGCTAGGATACTCTAGCTTAGGTTAGGTTAGGCTAGGTTAGGCTAGGTTAGGCAAGGTTAGGATAGGCTACTCTAGGCTAGGCAATGCTAGGCTAGGTTAGAGTAGGCTAGGTTAAACCATGATAGGTTAAGCTAGGGTAGGGTAGGGTAGGTTAGGTTAGGCTAGGTTAGGCTACTCTAGGCTAGAATAGGCTAGGTTAGGTTAGGTAAGGTGTGGTTAGGCTATGTTTGGATAGGGTAGACTATGCTAGGATAGGGTATGCTAGGTTAGGCTATGTTAGGAGACTTTAGGATAAGGTAGGCTAGGTTAGGCTAGGTCAGATTAGGCTAGGTTAGTGTAGGCTAGGTTAGGCTAGGTTAGGTTAAGCTAGGTTAGGCAAGGTTGGGCTAAGTTAGGCTAGGCTAGGATATGCTAGGCTACACTAGGCTACACTATGCTATGATAGGTTAGAGTAGGATATGTTAGGCTAGGCTCGTATAAAGTATGTTAGAGTAGGATATGCTAGGCTAGGATAGGCTAGAGTAGGCTAGGCTAGGCTACAGTAGGCTAGGTTAGGCTAGGGTAGACTAAGCTACGTTAAGCTATGCTACGTTAGGTTAGGTTAGGCTAGCAATGTCTAGGATAGTATAGCATAGGCAAGGCTATGCTAGGTTAGACTAGGTTAGGTTGGTGAAGGTTAGGCTAGGCTAGGATCGAATAGGCTAGGCTAGGCTAGGCTAGCTCATGCTAGGCTAGATTAGAGTAGGCTAGGTTAGGCTAGGCTAGGTTAGGCTTGGTTAGGTAAGGCTAAGTTAGGTTAGGATAGGTTAGGCTTGGTTAGGCTAGTCTAAGGTATTATAGAATAGTTTAAGTTAGTGTTGGTATGTGAGGTTAGGATAAGCTAATTTAGGCAGAGCTAGGCTAGGATAGGCTCGACTAAGCTAGGGTACACTAGGTTAGGCTAGGCTATGATAGGCAAGGCAAGGCTAGGCTAGGTTAGGCTAGACAAAGCTATGTTAGGATAGGGTAGGATACGTTACGATAGGTTAGGCTATGTTAGGCTACTTTAGAATAAGGTAGACAAGGCTAGGTTAAGCTAGGCTAGGTTAGGCTAGGCTAAGTTAGGCTAGGCTAGCTTAGGCTAGGCTAGGCTAGGCTAGCTTAGGAAAGGTTAGGGTAGGTTAAGCTGGGATAGACTAGTTTAAGTTAAGGTTGGTAGGTTAGGTTAGGATAAGCTAGGATAGGGTGAGCTAGGCTAGGATAGCCTCGACTAAGCTAGGGTAGGCCAAATTACGCTCGGTTATGCTAGGGTAGGCTAGGTTAGTCATTCTTAGGCTACGCTAGGCTAGCCTAGGCTAGGTTAAGTTAGCCTAGGTGAGGTTAGGTTAGGCAATGCTAGGTTAGGCAAGGTTAGGCTAGGCTAGGCCAGGCTAGGCCAGGCTAGAGTATTCGAAGCTAGGTTAGGTTAGGCTAGCCTAGGTTAGAGTATTCGAAGCTAGGCTAGGCTAGGCTAGGCTATTGCACGCTAGGCTAGATTAGGCTAGGATAGGCTAGGCTAGGCTAGGCTAGGTTAAGCTAGGTTAGACTAGGTTATGTTAGGCTAGGTTAGGCTAGGTTCGGTAAGTCTATAGATCTAAACCTTTCTGCATAATCTATATTTACAGACCTATACGCTAGTTCATCACGGTGAAAGTGTGTATACATGCGGGTTTGGTTCACTAAAAGCGCATATGGAAGATAGGGTTTTTTGAAGTTTGATGGAGAGGTTATCTGTTTATTATTGTTATATTTTTGTTGTCTATAAATGAAGTCTTCATATAGATCTTGGTTGTTTGAATACTGTATATGCTGCTAAGTTGAATATGTACAAATCTTATCAATGAGTGATTAAGTATGATTAATGATGTTGACTAAATAAGGGTTTTATAAAATGATGTTAATCTATACGTAGGTTGGTGTGCATGAAAGTGCGTATATCCATAGGTTCAGTAAAGGGCAGTAGTGTATGCATTTAAGATAATGAATGATCAGGATTGAAATTCATTCTTCATGTTGATTCTGAAATCTAGGTTTATGACTGTGTTCTGGTTACAATGTTCACTGTTCTATTTGAATTTTCAGTTAAGTTTATTAGTGTTCATATTTATGCTGAGTTGAGTTAAATTTGTTTGATCCAGTGTTAAAATTTATGAACTGTGGTCTGCAGCGGGTCTGAGGGTTGAACCATTCAGTGTGGAACTAAAAGCTTCCTATGAGTAGAAGCTGGTGTTTTGATCAGGGAGTTGTAGCTCACCTCCACTAGAGGTTGGTAAACGAGAGTAGGGGGTTGGATCTCCCTTCCCGTAGTAGCTAGAAAATGAGAGAAGGTTGCAGCCTTCTGCAAGTAGATGTCTCCATACTGATACGGGTCTGCATCAGTACAACATTGTAAGGATTTTTCCATAAAATAAATATTGAATATAGATATGATAAAAGCGGTGGTTTTCTCCTAAATTGGGTTTCCACATTAAATCGTGGTGTCCATCTGTGATGCTCTTGTGTGATGATTAATTAAGTTATTACTACACTTATTTACTGCTTAACTTTCTGATAGTATGGGCTAAATATTTCTTCTGAATGTTTACCTAAACAGTAAAGTTATTTATGTATACGTTAGTTTCTCTTTGGTGCTAAATATTTCTTCTGAACATTTACGTAAATAGTAAATTTATCTGTGTATATGCTATTTTCTCTTTGCAAAGTCGTGTACATGTACTGATTGTGCTAATCAAATTTTCATATAGAAAAAAAAAGGATTGTGATTATTGCAAATACTGAATAAACCCCCCCTCCTCCTCCTCTCAGTATTTTTCCGCACAATATTGAAAATGTTTTTGTAAAAATAATATTTTGTTCCCAAAATATTTAAAAGGACATTATATTAGGTAGTGGATTATTTTTTGTTAAAAGAAACCAAAGTCTAGTCATACAAATTGTACCAGATAGTTCATAAGTTTACCACCCTGATCAATAAGTAAACGAAAAGTGTATGAATATTATTTGTCAAATTTATTACACAAAAATAAACATTCCCAATCCCAATTAGTTTCATATTCTTATTTCCCATTCGCAAACTCTTAAGAATAATTTCCATATAACAGAAAATATAACTCACACTACTCTTGTAGAAAAATATTTAAGATCTCTAACTCCTAAATTCTATTCAAAAGTATATGCTATTGAACATAAGCAGGATCTACAAACTCTTACTATTGTTCAACTTCATGGGATCCTAACTGCATGTGAAATGAGAAAAGGAGGTCCATTTGAAGTCAAAGAAGTTGTTTTTAGAGCTGCTGCAAAAGGCAAGGAAATGGAAGAACAAGAAGGATCAAGATATGTTTTAGAAGAATTTAACATCAATTTTGTAAATAAAATATATAACTTGGCACTGGGAGGTTTAGAGGTAAGCTTCCTTTCAAATATTTTTCTTATGGATGAGTTTGTCATTATGCTACTAAATGTCCTCATAAGGATAATCATGAATAGGGAAAGGAATTGGAAAAAGGAGATAATAAATGTTTCATCAATAGAGAAACTTATTATACTCATGAATTTAGTTATGTTCTATCAAATAGTGAAGAAGGAGAATCCCATCAAGGTACTAGAATACTCATGGCATTTGAAAAGAACACTAGTGAGACAAAAGATATATTTATGGATGCTTTAGGAGAAAATGATTTTGTTGAAGATATCAATCAACTCAAAATATATTTGGAAGAAAATAAAATGGCCATAGATACTCTAAAGAATCAGTTTATAGAAAAGGAGAATCACAATGAGAAACTAGAATGTGAAATAGTAAGTCTAAGAAAGGAAATTGAGAAAGTGAAAACCTTAAATCTTATATTTTCTAAAGAATCTGAAACGTTAGATGAAATTGTCAAGGTTCAATGCCCTCCTCTTGTAAAGAGAGGTGTTGGATACATCGGAGAATATTCTCAATATTCAACACCAAGCTATCTAAATGCAGCTCAAGCGAGCCAACAACATTTCATTACTCAGCAAAAGAACAAAGAGAATACCCAGGTAAAGCACGACCACTTCAATTCAAGAATGAAAAATAAGAGAAGTAGCAATCAGCAGGTAAACATCAATTGAAGATTCCATGATCACAAAAATTTCTTCTTTAATGGAAAATTTTTCTCATGTCATAATTTTTTTCATAAAGCTTCTCAATGTGTTGCACACAAAACCATCATTAGTAGAGAATAAAAAAAAGAAAATAAATGATACTGAAATAAAGAAGAATAATTATACCAAATTTTCTCCTCTTCAAAATTAAATTGAATGTTCTTATTGCAGTAACTTTGTACATGAAGAATCTAAATGCATGAGCAAACTTTAGCCAAAAGTGCATATACTATGAAACTCCAAGGTGTGGAAAAAGGACTTATAGGTTGAAAATTGTGACATAGATTTATTTGGATAAGGGGAATAAAACCAATGGTACATTGATAATGGATGCTCAAAACACATGACAGGTGATAAAAATAAACTCCTTTCATACAATGCATTACAGAAGGAAAATAATGTTACTTTTGGAAATGACTCTCCTTCTGTCATTAAGGGTAAAGGTTTTCTTTTTCTAAAAGAAAAGGTGAAAGATAACAATATTATGTATGTGGATGGATTAAAGCAGAACCTGTTGAGTGTGAGTCAAATGTGTGATCAAGGAAATGAAGTTGACTTTAGTTCAAAATAATGTGTAGTACGTGAACTTAACACATGAAAAACGGTAATAAAAGGAACTACAACACCAATAAATTTGAATATATTGAAAGGTGGCCAACAGTAGTGCTACTAGGTAAATCTACGGAAAATTGGTTATGGCACAAAAGGTTGGGACATTTGAGCTTCTCTGAAATAAGAAAATCTAGCAGACTCAAATTTTTTCATGATCTACCCAACATCACTTTTCCTGAAAGTACCATATGAAAATCATGCCAATTTGGTAAGAAAATAAGGGTAAAATTCAACACGAAAGAAGGATCAGAACGTAAGCCTATTGAACTTATACATAATGATATATGTGGTCCTGTATGGAAAAAGTCACCTCATGGAGAACAATACTATATTCTATTTATTGATGACCTTTATAGAATGTGTTGGATCAATTTACTAAAACATAAAGATGAATAATCTGAAAAATTCAATATCTTCAAAGCTTTGGCTGAAAATTAATTAGATATAAAAATCAAATGTCTTACATCTGAATGAGGAGGAGAATATATATCAAACGAATTCTTTGATTTCTGTGAAAATTATGGCATAAAAAGATATTTTTTTTGTAGCTGGAATTCCACAACAAAATGGCGTGGCAGAGAGAATGAATAGAATAGTTCAACAGATGGCTCGTGCTATGCTTGATGAATCTAGAACTCCCAATACCCTTTGGAGATAAGTAGCACATACTGCAGTGAATATTCTCAACAAGGCTCATGTTCGTGTGAAGTGTGAAAAAACTCCTTATGAGCTCTGGTATGGTAATCTTCCCACTATGAAACATTTTAGAGTTTTTTGAAGCAAATGTTTTATCAAGAACAATGATGAAAAAAATGGTAAGTTTGAGCCTAAATCAGATGAAGGAATATTTTTTGGTCATACTTCTAGAAGTAAAGGATATAAATGTTACAATAAAAGACTTCAGAACATTGTTGAATGTATTGATGTTGTAATTGATGTGTCTCTCACCTCTCCTAAAAGGGAAATAAAAACAACAAATGAAGATGATGATGATGTATATTTTCCCTGATCAAATAATCATAATATAGAAGGAGAACCCAATGAAGCACCACAAGAAGATGTATCAGAAAAGGCTCCATCTAGGTATGTTGAAAATAATCATCCAGAATCTCAAATTCTGGGAGAAAAGGGATCAGGCGTCCAAACAAGAAGAACTCTTGTAGGATCCCCTATCTATCTAGCATTATTATCCACTATTGAAGCATAGAATGTAAATCAAGCTAGTAAAGATGAAAGTTAGATGATTCCAAGCTAATCCAGAAGACTCACACCTTCAGGCTGTAAAAATAATATTCAAATATCTACAAGGGAATCAAGACATTGGTCTATGGTATCCAAATAATGTTGATCTCACTCTTCATTCTTACGTAGATGCGGATTGAGCTGGAAATGTTGGTGATCGAAAAAGCACTAATGGTAGGCCATTCTATATGGGGCCCTGATTAGTATCTTGGTTCAGCAAGAAACAAAGCTTTATTGTCTTACCTATAGTAGAAGCAGAATATGTGGTTGTCGCATCATGTTGCACACAACTTCTTTGGATGATTCAGAGATTACAAGATATTCAAATCAAATTCTCACCTCCCATCTCCATCCTATCTGATAATACAAGTGCCATCAGCATCTCAAAGCATCCTATTTGCATTCCAAGACCAAGAACATTCCTATCAGGTACCACTTCTTTTGAGAACAAATTCTTGAAAAAAAGGTCAAATTATAGTTTGTTCCCTCCAAAGAACATGTTGCCGAAATATTTACTAAAAATCTTCCTAGGGAAGCATTCAAATATCTCAGACAGAAGCTGGGAGTTATCTCTATCTCTTTTATTTCTGCTTAATTACAAAATATTAAATTCGATATGCTCATTACGTGTAGGTGAATCACATGTATACGCGTGTTTCTATGCATAAAACCATGTATGTTTTTTGCTGATAGAAATTCTATGGGTATGCTTTCAAGAAATTCTATAGGTCAGCTTTTAGAACAATCTATGGTGTTGTTGGGTAAAATATGCTATTTTGGTACTCATGCACATGTTTAAGGGGATCATTTGCCTTGTTGAAAAGAGTGCATTGTTGGCACTATGTTGGTTGTTGTTATGATCTCCTTTTTGGGATTCTTTGGTCCTGGCTATAAAAAGTCATATTTTTAAATTGATATAAAGGTCACGTTGAGACCTTTGATGTAAATATTGTCATGTTTAATTTAATAAACTCACTTGGTTGGGTAGTTGAGTCAATATGTAAATCCATTCAGCTCTATCCTTGATGTAATTTTGTGTCCTTGGTGAAAGGAAAGGTCATACTTTGTTGAGTTAAAGAGTCATTGAAAATATGAAGCTTCTACATGTTCTCAGGGGGAGAAAATGTCATCTCTTTTCTCTTGATGTCAAAAGGGGAGAGTATTTGGTGTTTGAATTAAGCTCCATGTATCTACAGGTTGTGGTGATCAAACATCAACATGGTTTCCATCAAGTCCAAAGGGTGATATTGTTGGTAATATGATTCTTGTGGTTGCATATGTTTTCCTTGATGGCAACTCTCTTGCAAATATTAAAGTATATGTCTTCTAGGGAAGCACAATAGGTTGCAGAAGGTCTAACAGATGAAATGTGTCAAGTCCAGTAGAAGATGGTTAATATTCATAATTGAGGGTTCTATACACGGATTTGTATAGACCAAGTCGCGTATACACGTGGACAAAAATGATCCAAGTTGCGTATGCCTTTTTCACTCTAAAATTATAAATACCAAGGTGTATTACCATGGTTTTAGCCCACAATATTGAGCACAGTGTCGTCCATTTGATCTCGTCCAAAATACCATCTGCATTTATGTGCTTTTGGCTCATGGTATTTAAAAAAGGATAAACCTATATATTGAAGTATATTTGCATGAAATGGGTTCTATTTATTTGTAGCTCTGAAATTATGCTGCACTCATGGACACAATAATGGATAAGGATCTCTAGAATTGAAATGACCATGTACTTACTGATCTATTGATGAGATTGTTTAATTTGTGATCCGATGCATATTTGCTAAGGAAGTGTGAAGAAATCTGGGTAAGTCTATAGATCTGAACCTTTCTGCACAATCTATATTTACAAATCTATATGATGGTTCATCACAGTGAAAGCATGTATACATACGGGTTTGGTTCAGTAAAAGCGCGTATGGAAGATAGGGTTTTCTAAAGCTTGATGGAGAGGTTATCGATTTATTATTGTTATATTTCTGTTGTCTATAAATGAATTCTTCATATAGATCTAGGTTGTTTGAATAATGTATATGTTGTTAAGTTGAATATGTACAAATCTTATCAATGAGTGATTAATTATGATTAATGATGCTCACTAAATAAGGGTTTTATAAAATGATGTTGATCTATATGCAGGTTGGTGTGCATGAAAGTTCATATATACATAGGTTCAGTAAAGGTAAGTAGTGTATGCATTTAAGATAATGAATGATCAGGGTCGAAATTCATTCTACATGTTCATTTTGAAATCTCGGTTTATTATTGTGTTCTGGTTATAGTGTTCACTGTTCTATTTGAATTTTGGGTTAAGTTTATTAGTGTTGATCTTGACGCTGAGTTGAGTTAAAGTTGTTGGATCCAGTGTGAAAATTTATGAAGCGTGGTATCTAGCGGGTCTGAGGGTTGAACCATTTAGTGTCGAAGTAGAAGATTCCTATGAGTAGAAGCTGGTGTTTTGATCAGAGAGTTGTAGCTCCCTTCCACTAAAGGTTGGTAAATGAGAGCAGGGGGTTGGAGCTCCCTTACCATAGTAGTTGGAGAGCGAGAGAAGGTTGCATCCTTCTACAAGTGGATGCCTCCATTGCATTAGTACAACATTAAGGAGTTTTCCATATAGTAAATATTGAATATAGATATGACATCAGCGGTGCTTTTCTCCTGAATTGGGTTTCCAGATTAAATCATTGTGTTCATGTGTGATGCTCTTATGTGATCATTAATTAAGTCATTACTGCACTTATTTACTGCTTAACTTTCTGATAGTATGGGCTAAATATTTCTTCTGAATGTTTACCTAAATAGTAAATTTATCTATGTATATGCTACTTTCTCTTTGGTGCTAAATATTTCTTCTGAACATTTACGTAAAAAATAAATTTATCTGTGTATACGCTATTTTGTCTTTGTAAAATTGCGTACATACACTGATTGTGCTAATAAAATTTCCATATAGAAATCAAAAAAGAGAAAAGAAAAAACATTGTGATTATTGCAAATACTGATTAATCCCCCCCTCCCCCCTCCTCTCAGTATTTTTCCCAACAATATTGAAATTCTTTTGGTAAAAATTATATTTTGTTCCCAAAAGCTTTAAAAGGATGTTATATTAGGTAGTGGATTATTTTTTGTTAAAATAAAATGAAGCCTATAAATACAAATTGTACCAAGCAGTTCATAAGTTTACCACCCCGATCAATAAGTACCCGAAAAGTGTATGAATTTTATTTGTCAAATTTAATACACATCAATAAACATTCCCAATCCCAATTAGTTTCACATTTTTATTTCCCATTCTTAAACTCTTAAGAATAATTTCCATATAACTCAATTAAAGCATAAGCAAGTAAAATTTAAATTATTTATATTTTATTTCAATATATTTTCTAAATTTTAACATTTTTTCATTAATTAATTAAATAAAAATTAGTTATATTTTAGACAATGATGGTGGTGGTGAGCTTCCACTTCAAGTTTCATGAAAATCATTTCTTATCTTGAACAACGTTCATTTCTTGATAGCATTGGTCAAGGAAAAAAGATAATTATGATTAGCAAGGTTCAACCTAATAAACTCCATATAATATCTTAGCTTTATTTTTCTCTATAGCTCTTTATCATCCCACAACTCATCCCAAAATTTGGAAATAGTCACATTTTTAATTTTATCATTATTCTCTCATATCATTTCCTTCTTTATCCCTCAATGGTTGAGCCAAGGTAGGGCACACTTATGTCAACCTTGCTTGTTGGAGATGCTAGTTTTGGCAATAATTCCAAGTAGTTTTGGGAAACCTCTTAGATTCCATATTGTAAAGCTTTTTCTTATACATGAGATACCTAAATATAGCCATGATTTGGATTTATTTAGAATAAATAAAGTCCTTTTAAATATGTAACTTTTAATATTTTATCTAAAAGAAACACATATTTAAAAATGATTATTTATGGAGTTTCATTATATTAATTATATCAATCTTATTTACTATAAAAAAAACAAATTCTAATAAAAATTTCTTTAAACTACTAATAACCAATTTTCACTCATTTTTAGTAGTTAATTGTTTTATACCCAGCATATATATATATATATATATATATATATTCAAAAATAAAATATTAGTTAAAATAAATTAAATATTTAATATTAAAAAACATAATTTTTTAATTTTTTTTATAATTATAAATAATTTTAGTAACTATTTCTTTTTCAAATAACTAAATATAATGATTAACTTTTTTATCTTATTACTACCGTACATACATAATTTGGGAATTTTAAAAATAAATTATTTTCAAAATATTAACTAAGCTAAAATATATTTATCCAAATAACATAAATAAATAGGATAAAAATACAAAATTATTTTAAAAACAGTTATCATAACATCATAATTAAACCATTGTGTTTTTTTTTAATTTTGCATCAGCTTTTTCTAATTTTGAACAAAAAAATCTCTTTCCAAGAAACCGGCTGTAACCACGTTGATGGAATCTGTCGGATGTTTTATTGCTGGAAAATTAAAAAGTCTTTCCTACTTTCATATGTTTTTTTGAATGAGATGTTTTATTGCTTGGAAAAGTAAAAAGCAATTACTGCTTTGTTATGTTTTTTGAGGAGTTTTCAACCAAAAAAAAAAGCACCGCTTTTCAAGATCCTTTCCTAAATCTGACCGTTATGCTCCTTTGTTAAATCTGGCCGTTCCTCTATTTTACTACGGTGGATGGGTTTGGCTGTGAAGAACTGGATATTTGATAAGGTTCCAAATTATTTTGAGTCTGATGAATTATGGAAAGTTGTCGTTATTTGGGTCGAAGTTGGTTTGGTGTTGATTTTATTTTGTGGGAGTCCAGAATCACAGATTCAGTGGCAGAATATTTATTTATTTAGGATTGAAGTAACCACCCGTAAATTCAAATAAGGGTTGATGATTGTTTAGGATTCGCAGACTCAGAACACAGTATAGGGTCGGAGTCGGAGTCAGTTTGTTCGTAGTTGAAGTGATTTTGATTTTCTTGGGGGAGTCGAAACCAGAATGTGGGACAGTTTCAGTGATTTTGATTTTCTTGTTCTGTCAACAGATCCAGAATAGGTGAATCGATTCTCAGTCAACCACCTGGGATGCTGATTATGTTCTTGCTCTGTGAACAGATAGAGAATAGGTGAACTGATTCTCACTCAACCGCCAGGACGCTAATTAGGTTCATCCCAACTACAGGTAGGTTTCTCTTGTCTTTTGGAGTTCAGTATGCAGGGTAATCTTTATATCTCATGGACAACAATTGTTTGATTTTTCTTAAAATTATCATTTGATCCAGAGGAATAAAAACTTCCATGGAATTCAATTACAGTTACATTTCCTCTCTCAAATCAAACCCCAATAACATTTCCTCTGATCTCCAGAGTTACTCGCAAATATTAGTGAAGTGGGTTCCTATTTCCTAAGTTTGGTAAATTTCTAACAATCCACTGAAGTGCTAGATACAACTCGGTATGGAATAAATTGTAAGTTTATCTAGAATAATCGAAGTATAAGTCAAAGCTCTCCCCACAATGACTTTTATTTGATGTTTTTTTAAGTGTACCTTGAGGATTCAGTTATTATATCTAACATGAATATTTTTCTAATTTTAAATTTCTTTTCGGAATATTCACCAATTAATAAAATATTAAACATCGTGCTTGAAATTTTACAAATCATTCTTGAAATCAAATTGAACGGTTGCACAATAAATCCAGAAGAAATTGGAGAATTTCATTCATTTTAATTATTGATTTGCTTTTCGAGCCATCTATTAACAACAACGTCAAACGAGAACAAGAATAGGGTATTCAGCTAATGAAATTGGTGAATTGGATTCATTTTATTTATTAATTTGATTTTCCAGTAATCTATTAACAACAACCTCAAACTATAACAAGAATGAATAGGGTATTCAGTTTATAAGTTTATTAGAATGAATTTATTTAAGTTTGTAACTAGTTAGTATTATTACAGTAGTAGCTTTAGCTGATTTCTAATTTTATTCGGTTCAGATTATTTAATTTATTTATTGAATTAGTTTATTTATCTGAAAAATAGTGGTTTTATTTAAATTGGTTTTTTACATTTTTTATTTTTTTTAAAGTTAAAAATATTAATTAACTAAATTTATTTTTTTTTAAAACTTAATTTACATTATTGGATTTTTAAAAATAACTTTACATTTTCTTTTTATATATGTTTTTCATATAAAAATATATTTTTTATTTATATCTTATAATTTATGTTTCATTTTGATTTTACATTATTAATGTGGTTAAGTTCAATCTATATTAAATTATATTTTGACACATTTAATTTATTTTAAATCATTCTTATTATATTTAAACTTTATTAATAGTGTTTGATTTAATGATGTTTTGTTAGGCTAGGCTACATTATGGTGGATTAGGTTAGGCTAGGTTAGGCTAGGCTTGGTTAGGCTAGGCTAGGCAAGGTTAAGTTAGGCTAGGCTAGGCTAGGCTAGGCTTGACTAGGTTAGATTATGGTGGGTAGGCTAGGCTAGGGTCGGCTCAGCTAGGGTGAGCTAGGATATGCTAGCCTAGGTTAGGTTAGGCTAGGTTAGGCTAGGTTAGGAGAGGCTATGCTAGGCCAGGTAATGTTAGGCTAGGTTAGAGTAGGCTAGGTTAAGCCATGATAGGTTAAGCTAGGGTAGGGCAGGGTAGGGTAGGTTAGGGTAGGTAAGGCTAGGTTAGGCTAGGCTAGGCTAGATTAGGCTAGGTTAGGTTAGGTAAGGCATGTTTAGGCTATGTTTGGATAGGGTATACTATGTTAGAATAGGGTAGGCTAGGTTAGGCTAGGGTAGGCGCCTTTAGGATAAGGTAGGCTAGGTTAGGCTAGGCTAGATTAGGCTAGGTTAGGGTAGGCTAGGTTAGGTTAGGTTAGGCTAAGCTAGGTTAGGCAAGGTTGGGGTAAGTTAGGCTAGGCAAGGCTAGGCTATGCTATGCTAGGCTAGGCTAGACTACGCTAGGCTACGTTAGGCTACGTTAGGCTATGCTAGGTTAGAGTAGGATATGTTAGGCTAGGCTCGCATAAAGTATGTTAGAGTAGGATATGCTAGGTTAGGATAGCCTAGAGTAGGCTAGGCTAGGCTATAGTAGGCTAGGTTAGGCTAGGGTAGACTAGGCTATGTTAAGCTACGCTATGTTAGGTTAGGTTAGGATAGGAAAGTCTAGGATAGTATAGCGTAGGCAAGGCAAGGCTAGGATAGGCTAGGTTAGGTTATTGAAAGTTAGGCTAGGCTAGGATCGAATAGGCTAGGCTAGGCTAGCTCAGACTAGGCTATATTAGAGTAGGCTAGGCTAGATTAGAGTGGGCTAGGTTAGTTTACGTTAGGTTAGATTAGGCTAGGTTAGGCTAGTTTAGGGTAGACTAGGTTAGATTAGGCTAGGCTAGGTTAGATTGGACAAGGGTAGGCTAGGGTAGGCTACTGTAGGATAGGGTATGCTAGGCTAGGCTAGGTTAGGCTGGGTTAGATTAGGCTAGGTTAGGCTATGTTAGGCAAGGTTAGGTTAGGTTAGGTTAGGCAACACCACGCTAGGATAGGTAGGTTAGTCTAGGATTGTCAAGGTTAGGCTAGGCTAGCCTAGGATAGGCTAGGTTATGCTTGGTTAGACTAGGTTGGGCTAGGTTAGGATAGGCTAGTTTAAGCAAGCCTAGGCTAGGTTTGGTTGCGTTAGGGTAGGTTAGGATAGGTTAGGTTAGGTTTTGTTAGGGTAAGTTAGGCTAGGCTAGGTTAGGCTATGTTAGGATAGGTTAAGGTAGGCTAGACTAGTTTAAGTTACGATTGGTAGGTTAGGCTAGGATAAGCTAAGCTAGGTTAAGATAGGCGAGGATATGCTCGACTAGGCTACAGTAGGCTAGGTTAGGCTTGGATAGGCTAGGGTAGGCTAGGATAAGTTAGACTAGGTTAGGTTAGGTTAGGACAGGTTAGGCATTATTAGTCCAGGCTAGGCTAGGCTAGGCTAGAGTATTTGAAGCTAGGTTAGGTTAGGTTAGGCTAGGGTATGCGTGCCTAGGCTAGGCTAAGTTAGGCTAGGTGAGGTTAGGCAAGGTTAGGCTATGCTAGGCTACGCTAGAGTATTCAAAGCTAGGTTAGGTTAGGCTAGGGTCGGCTAGACTCTTACCCGCTAGGCTAGGGTAGGTTAGGTTATCCTGGGCTAGGCTAGCCTAGGTTAAGCTAAGCTAGGCTAGGCTAGCCTAGGTTAGGCTAGGTTAGGCTAGGTTACGTTAGGATAGCTTAGTCTTGACTAGGCTAGGTTTGATAAGGCTAGGTTAGGCTAGACTAGGTAAGGCGAGTCTAGGTTTGATTAGGCTAGGTTAGGCTAGGCTCGATAAGGATAGGTTATGCTAGAATAGGTTAGGCAAGGCTAGGTTCAATAAGACTAGGTTCGATAAGGCTAGGTTAGGCTAGGTTAGGTTAAGTGAGGCTAGGTTTGGTAAGGCTAGGTTAGGATATAGTAGCTTAGGTGAGGATAGGTTAGGTTAGCCTAGGTCACACTAGATTAGGGTAGTGTATGATAGGTTAGGATAGGGTAGACTAGGCTATGTTAGGCTAGAGTAGGTTAGGTTAGGTTAGGCTATGCTAGGCTATGTAAGGCTAGGCTAGGTTAGGTTAGGCTAGGCTAGGCTAGGCAAGGCTATGTTAAGATAGGGTAGTATACATTACAATAGGTTAGGCTAGGTTAGGCTACATTAGGATAAGGTAGGCAAGGTTAGGCTAGGCTAGATAGGGCTTGGTTAGGTTAGGCTAAGTTAGGCTAGGATAGGTTAGGTTAGGTTAGGCTAGGCTAAGGTATTATAGACTAGTTTAGGTTAGTGTTAGTAGGTGAGGTTAGGATAATCTAGGCTAGGCAGAGCTAGGCTAGGCAGAGCTAGGCTAGGATAGGCGAGACTAAGCTAGGGTATGCTAGCTTAGGCTAGCTTACGGTAGGCTAGGCAAGGTAAGGCTAGGCTAGGCTGGGCTGGGCTAGGAAAGGCTACCTTAGGATAGGGTAGGATACGTTACGATAGGTTAGGCTACGTTAGGCTATGTTAGGCTACTTTAGGATAAGTTAAGAAAGGTTAGGTTAGGCTGGGCTAAGTTAGGCTAGGCTAGGTAAGGCTAGGCTAGGCTAGGCTAGCTTAGGCTAGGTTAGGGTAGGCTAAGGTAGGATAGACTAGTTTAAGTTAGGGTTGGTAGGTTAGGCTAGGATAAGCTAGGCTAGGGTGAGCTAGGCTAGGATAGGCTTGACTAAGCTAGGGTAGGCTAGATTACGCTCGGTTATGCTAGAGTAGGCTAGGTTAGTCATTGTTAGGCTAGGCTAAGTTAAGCTAGGTGAGGTTAGGTTAGGCAATGTTAGGTTAGCAAAGGTTAGGCTAGGCTCAGCTAGGCTAGAGTATTCAAAGTTAGGTTAGGTTAGACTAGCCTAGGTTAGGTTAGGTTAGGTTAGGCTAGGCTAGGCTAGGTTAGGTTAAGCTAGGTTAAGCTAGGTTAGACTAGGTTAGACTAGGCTACGTTAGGCTAGGTTAGGCTAGGTTCGGTAAGTCTAGGTTAGGCACGACTAGGTTAGGCGAGGCTAGGTTAGGTTACCCTAGGTCACGCTAGATTAGGGTAGGGTAAGATAGGTCAGGCTAGGTTATTCTAGACTAGGTTAGGTTAGGTTAGGCTAGGCTAGGCTATGTAAGGTTAGGTTAGGTTAGGTTAGGTTAGGCTAGGCTAGGCTAGGAAAGGCTATGTTAGGATAGGGTAGTATACATTACGATAGGTTAGTCTAGGTTAGGCTAGGTTAGGCTATGTTAGGCTACATTAGGATAAGGTAGGAGAGGTTAGGCTAGGCTATACTAGGCTTGGTTAGGTTAGGCTAAGTTAGGCTAGGTTAGGCTGGGATAAGGTACTATAGACTAGTTTAAGTTAGGGTTGGTAGGTTAGGCTAGGATAAGCTAGGTTAGGCAGAGCTAGGCTATGATAGGCTCGACTAAGCTAGGGTACGCTAGCTTAGGCTAAGATAGGATAGGCTAGGCTAGGCTAGCCTACGTTAGGCCAGGCAAGGCTATGTTAGGATAGGGTAGGATAAGTTACAATATGTTAGGCTATGTTAGGCTATGTTAGACTACTTTAGGATAAGTTAGGCAAGGTTAGGTTAGGTTACGCTAGGCTAAGTGAAGCTAGGCTAGGTTAGGCTAGGCTAGGCTAGGCTAAGCTAGCTTAGGCTAGGTTAGGCTAGGTTAAGGTAGGATAGACTAGTTTAAGTTAGGGTTGGTAGGTTAGGCTACGATAAGCTAGGTTAGGGTGAGCTAGGCTAGGATAAGCTCAACTAAGATAGGGTACGCTAGATTAGCCTATGTTATGTTAGGGTAGGCTAGGTTAGTCATTGTTAGGCTAGGCTAGTCTAGCCTAGGCTTGGTTAAGTTAGCCTAGGTGAGGCTAGGTTAGGCAATGCTAGGTTAGGCAAGGTTAGGCTAAGCTAGGCTAGGCTGGGTTAGGCTAGGATAGAGCATTCGAGGCTAGGTTAGGTTAGGCTAGGCTAGGTTAGACTATTCGAAGCTAGGTTAGGTTAGGCTAGGCTAGGCTATTACACACTAGGCTAGAGTAGGCTAAAGTAGGCTAGGATAGGCTACGCTATGTTAGATATGAACCTTTATGCACAATATATATTTACAAATCTATACACTGGTTCATCATGGTGAAAGCATGTATACATGCGGGTTTGGTTCAGTAAAAGCTCGCATGGAAGATACGGTTTTCTGAAGCTTGATGGAGAGGTTATCTGTTTATTATTGTTATATTTTTGTTGTCTGTAAATGAAGTCTTCATATAGATCTGGTTTGTTTGAATAATGTATATGCTGCTAAGTTGAATATGTACAAATCTTATTAATGAGTGATTAATTATGATTAATGATTTTGACTAAATAAGGGTTTTATAAAATGATGTTGATCTATACGCAGGGTGGTGTGCATGAAAGTGCATATGTACATAGGTTCAGTAAAGGGAAGTAGTGTATGCATTTAAGATAATGAATGATCACGGTTGAAATTCATTCTGCATGTTGATTTTGAAATCTAGGTTTATTACTGTGTTCTAGTTACAGTGTTCACTGTTCTGTTTGAATTTTGGGTTAAGTTTATTGTTGTTGATCTTTATGTTGAGTTGAGTTAAATTTGTTGAATCCAATGCGAAAATTTATGAAGCGTGTCTGCAGCGGGTCTAAGGGTTCAACCATTTAGTGTGGAAGTAGAAACTTCCTACGAGTAGAAGCTGGTGTTTTGATCAGGGAGTTGTAGCTCCCTTCCACTAGAGGTTGGTAAACGAGAGCAGGGGGTTGGAGCTCCCTTCCCGTAGTAGCTGAAGAATGAGAGAAGGTTGTAGCCTTCTGCAAGTAGATGCCTCCATACTGATACGAGTCTGTATTAGTACACAATTGTAAGGAGATTTCCATATAATAAATATTGAATATAGATATGACAGTAGGGTGGGTTTTCTCCGTTTCCACATTAAATAGTGGTGTTCATGTGTGATGCTCTTGTGTGATGATTAATTAAGTTATTACTGCACTTATTTACTGCTTAACTTTATGATAGTATGGGCTAAATATTTCTTCTAAATGTTTACCTAAACAATAAAGTTATCTTTGTACACGCTATTTCCTCTTTAGTGCTAAAGATTTCTTTTGACCGTTTACTTAAAATGTAAATTTATCTATGTATACGCTAGTTTCTCTTTGGAAAGTCGCATACATACACTGATTGTGCTAATCAAATTTGCATATAGAAATCAAAAAAGAGGAATGAAAAAGGATTGTGATTATTGGAAATACTGATTAAGCCCCCCCTCCCCCCTCTTCTCAGTATTTTTCTCAACAATATTGAAACTTTTTTGGTAAAAAATATATTTTGTTCCCAAAAGCTTTAAAAGGACGTTATATTAGGTAGTGGATTATTTTTTGTTAAAATAAACCAAAGTCTATTCATACAAATTGTACCAGGCAGTTCATAAGTTTACCACCCCCGATCAATAAGTAAATGAAAAGTGTATTAATATTATTTGTCAAATTTAATACACATCAATAAACATTCCCAATCCCAATTAGTTTCACATTTTTATTTCCCATTGGTAAACTCTTAAAAATAATTTCCATATAACTGAATTAAAGCATAAGCAAGTAAAAGTTAAATTATTTATATTTTATTTCAATATATTTTCTAAATTTTAACATTTTTTCATTAATTAATTAAATAAAAATTAGTTATATTTTAGAAAATGATGGTGGTGGTGAGCTTCCACTTCGACTTTCATGAAAATGATTTCTTATCTTGAAAAACATTCATTTCTTGATAGCATTGGTCAAGGCAAAAAGATAATTATGATTAGCAAGGTCCGGCCTAATAAACTTCTTATAATATCTTAGCTTTATTTTTCTCTATAGCTCTTTATCATTTCACAACTATCCAAAAATTTGGAAATAATAACATTTTTAACGTTATCATTATTCTATGATATGATTTATTTCTTTATCCCTAAATGGTTGAGACAAGGCAGGGCACCCTTATGTCAACCTTGTTTGTTGGAGATGCTAGTTTTGGCTAGAATTCCAAGTAGTTTTGGGAAACCTCTTGGCTTCTATATTGTAAAGCTTTTTCTTATACATGATATACCTAAATATAGCCATGATTTGGATTTATTTAGAATAAATAAAGTCCTTTTAAACATGTAACTTTTAATATTGTATGTAAAAGAAACACATATTTAAAAATGATTATTTATGGAGTTGCATTCAATTTGGGCTACCAAATCCATAATTTTTTAATTAATATTTTTGAATTTTGATTTCGTTGGAGTGTAAAAAGAGATAAAATAACGATGAAGAGTTGTTGACATCAAATGTTGCAATAGAATAATTTGGTTGTAGTAGAGGTATTCTTAGAAGATATATTTATTTTTACAATTAAAATGACTCACAAGCCAAATGTAGATTCTTATTGGCATTGGTTGCTAACCAATGCATAATATTTATCAAAGTCTTCTTTGAAATTTAACTAGATCCTCTATACATTTGCTACCTTTTGCTTTATTAATTTTTTTATAAATATCAAAATAAAATTTAATACTTCCTTTTATATCCTAATTAATTATAAATATATTTTAAATAGTATTTTGTATGTTGCCATATTTTATTTATAAATATTATTATTTGCAATCTAATAGATATATTTAATTATTTGGAAAGTAAATATTAATTATATCAATCTTATTTATTATAAAAAAAAACAAATTCTAGTAAAAATTTCTTTAAACCGCTAATAACCAATTTTCCCTCTTTCTTGGTAGTTAATTGTTTTATACCCATCATTTACCTTTTTATATATATATATATATAAACTTATTTAGAAAGTGAAATATTAGTTAAAATAAACTAAATATTTAATATTAAAAAACATATTTTTTAAATATTTTTTATAATTATAAATCATTTTAAAAACTATTTCTTTTTCAAATAACTAAATATAATCATTAACTTTTTAATATTATAACGATCGTACATACATAATTTGGGAATTTTGAAAATAAATTATTTTCAAAATATTAATTAAGCTAAAATATATTTATCCAAATAACATAAATAAGATAAAAATATAAAATTATTTTAAAAACAATTATTATAAAATCATAATTAAACCAATGTTTTTTTTTTTTTTAATTTTGCTTCTGCTTTTTCTAATTTTAGGCAAAAACATCTCTTTCCAAGAAATCGGCTGTAACCACGTTGATGGAAACTGTCAGATGTTTTATTGCTGGAAAAGTAAAAACTATTTACTGCTTTCTTATGTTTTTTTGACTGAGAAGTTTAATTGCTTGGAAAAGTAAAAAGTAATTACAGCTTTATTATGTTTTTGGAGGTTTTTTCAAAAAAAAAAATCATCGCTTTTCAAGATCCTTTCCTAAATCTAACCGTTACGCTCCTTTGTTAAATCTGGCCGTTCCGCTATTTTACTATTTCTCAACGGTGGATGGGTTTGGCTATGAAGTACTTGATATTTGATAAGGTTCCAAATTATTTTGAGTCTGGTGAATTAGGGATAGCCCTCAAATGTTTGAAATGGAATTATTTGGGTCGAAGTTGGTTTGGTGTTGATTTTATTTTGTGGGAAACCAGAATCACCAGATTCAGTGACAGAGAGTGATCGAACTGACCGCCAGTAAATTCAGATAAGGGTTGATGATTGTTTAGGATTTGCAGACTCAGAACATAGTATAGGGTCGGAGTCGGAGTCAGTTTGTTCGTAGCTGCATTGATTTTGAGTCGAAGTCGGAGTCGACTCGAAACAGTATAGGGTCGGAGTCGGAGTCGAAACCATAACACCAGAACACAGTATAGGGTCGGAGTGGGAATCGAAACCATAATCTGGGACAGTTGCAGTGATTTTGATTTTCTTGTTCTGTCAACAGATCGAGAATAGGTGAACCGATTCTCAATCAACTGCCTGGGATGCTGATTGTTGGAAATTTGAAGTTTCCAGAATTAACAATGGAGAATAAACTCCCTCTTTAACACAGAGAAAATATCTTAAAAAAAATTTGCACTCACAGTAGATTGTTCTCATAAAAAAAATTCTATTCAGTAAAAAAAACCTTGTTACAATTCTTCCTCACTGTAGAGGAATTACAAACTGTTACTGGACTGCTTCTAAGCACAGTTCAAAAGCAAAAACTCTTCTCTGTCTCTGTCTAAAAAAAATAAACATCTCTCTGTCTATTAAAAACAACTCACTGTGTTTTTATAAAATATACACTGCTGTGTATTATTTTAAAATTCTGCTCTCTCTGTTTTTATAAACGTACTGCTGTGCTTACATTAAAAAAATAGAACTGCACTGTTCTATATCTCAGCAACTAAAAAAAAATTACAATTTTGTTCTATGTATGTATAGACAAAATATCTAAATTCAATTAATGTCTTATGTTGACAAAAACCACAAAATTCTACCGCTTAAAAAAAAACATTTATGGTGCCTTAAATTTCTGTTAGCACCGATAAAAAAATTAATGGCAAATTTGATTTGTGGCAGAATTGTGAATTTCCCGCGGCGGTGGTGATTTGGTGGCGCATTGGGCGGAGTATGGTGGAGCCACCATCCTTGGTGGTTACGGGGGGTCGAGTCTATTCGTACAGACCAAATGGGGTGAGCCCCCCGCACTAAATTATAGCCACACATTTGTGGTCAACGTGCAACCAACCGGTCAACTACGGGGGGTCACCTTCAATTAACCTCCGCGCGGTTTCAACCCCCGTAATCCGTCGATCTGCGCCTACCTGCTCCTGCGTTAACATTGATTTCTCTTCCAACCTATGCACCTTTAACCTTTGCCTGATCAATGATGCTTCTGTCTACTGCTCTGTCCAAGCAGTTGGAAATTAGATTCCAACACTCCCCCTTAATTTCAACTGCTAGGTTTTCTTGCATACCCAAGAATTTTCTGAAATGTTCAAAACTTTTCTCCGCAAGTGGCTTTGTGAGGATATCTGCAAACTGATCCTCTATTTTGCAATGCTGCAAAACGATTTCTCCATTGCTAACCAATTCCCGTATGAAATGAAACTTGGTGTCAATGTGCTTTGTCCTTTTATGAAAAATAGAATTTTTAGACAATGCAATAGCTGAGCTATTGTCACAAAAGATCACTGTCCCTTTTACCTATTCTTGACATAAACTTCTCAACATTTTCCACATCCAAACTGCTTAACATGTTGCTATTGTAGCTGCCACATATTCTGCTTCTGCTGTAGATAACGCTACGATGGGTTGTTTCTTAGAAGCCCATGAAATGGCTCCTGAACCCATGTGAAAAACATAACCGAAAGTGCTCTTCTGATCATCAACACTTCCAGCCCAATCACTCTCTGTGTATCCAACTAAATCTGAACATTCTGAAGTAGTATAAAAAATACCAAACCTTTTAGTACCTTTAACATACCTCAAAATTCTTTTTGCTGCTTGCCAATGTGCATCCTTTGGATTTTCCATGAATCTGGAAATCAAACTAACAGCATGCATTATGTCCGGCCTAGTTGCAGTCAAATACATGAGGCTGCCAACTATGCTCTTGTATAAACTAGGATCAAAATCCTTGCTGCTGTCCTCTCTACTGAGTTTTAATCCCATCACCGTGGGAGTGATCGCTGCTTTACATTCCTGCATGTTAAATCTTTCAAGCACCTCATTAACATACTTTTCCTGTGAGATAAAAATCCCATTTTTATCTTGTTCTACTTCTATTCCCAAGAAGTATCTCAGCAAACCCATGTCAGTCATTTCAAATTCTTCCTTCATGACTGTTTTAAAATGTTCAATAAGGCAATCATCATTACCTGTAAAAATAACATCATCAACATACAAGACTACAATCAAGATTTTACCGTCTTTTTCTTTGATGTAGAGGGTGGGTTCTCCCTCACACTTTTCAAAACCATTTTCCAGTAGATATGAATCTATCCTATTGTACCACGCTCTTGGCGCTTGCTTCAGCCCATTAAGAGCTTTCTTCAGTTTGCATACTTTGTGCTCTTGGCCTTTCTTTTCATAACCGAGAGGTTGATCAATTTAAACCTCTTCCATTAACACTCCATTCAGAAATGCTGACTTCACATCCATTTGGTAAACTTTCCATTTGTTTTGTGCTACTATGGACAACACTGCTCTCACGGTTTCCATTCTTGCAACCAGTGCGAAAGTTTCCTCATAATCTATCCCATACTTCTGCTTATAGCCGTTGACGACAAGCCTTGCCTTGTGTCTCTCTATTTTGCCTTCAGCATTACTTTTGGTCTTGTAGACCCATTTAACACCAATGACATCTTTACCTTTTGGGATTTCAACCAAATCCCAAGTTTTGTTCCTCTCTATGGAATTTATTTCCTCATCCATAGCTTCTATCCATTTCTCATCCTTGATAGCTTCTTCGAAATGAACAGGATCATCAACATGACAATATAAAGCAAACAAATAATTGATACATTCATTAGCTATATCTTGTTCATAAATATCTTTCAAACGTCTGAATTTCTTACCGCTTTCAGTTGGTGTAAAAGTACTTGAAGAAGCACTTGAATTTCCTCCTTGTGGTGTGCTTGGAGAAGCACTTTCATTTCTCCTCAAGGGTGTGCTATGCTGCTCTCTTGTTGGTGTTGCTGTTTGGGGATGTATTTCAGTCAACTCATCATCATTCTCATCATGAGATAAACAGTGTTTAACATTCACTGTTTTCTCTATGCTTCCATCCCAAGCTTCCTCTTCAATAAACTGAACGTCCCTGCTCACAATGAACTTCTTGCTGGATGGGTTATACAACCTGTATGCTTTGGATTCCTCACTGTATCCAATAAAAATACATTTCTCCCCCTTGTTGTCCAACTTCTTTCTTAGCTGATCCGTAATGTGTGCTTAAGCTACACATCCAAAAACCTTCATGTGTGTGACACTTTGCTTTGTGCCACTCCATGCCTCTTCTGGCACTTTGTTCATAACTGCTTTCCTAAGGCACCTATTCAAAATATACGCTGCACAGTGTACACATTCAGCCCAATAATCATTAGGAAAGTGCTTTTCCTTTAACATACTCCTCGCCATGTCCATTATGGTTCGATTCTTCCTTTCGGCTACTCCATTTTGCTGCGGAGTATATCTAGTGGTAAACTTCTTTTGAATACCATTTTCTCTACAAAAACGTAGAAAATATTTAGAGATATACTCACCTCCTCTATCAGTCCTTAAGACTTTGATATGCAGCCCACTCTGGTTCTCAACAAGTGCTTTGAAATTGCAAAATTTTTCAAACACTTCACTTTTATTTTTCAAAATGTAAACCCAAGTTTTTCTTGTAAAATCATCTATGAATGTTAAGATATAGTGGTTGTTAGCAAGTGATGGAGTTTGCATCGGTCCACATACATCTGAGTGGAAAATCTCTAAGGGTTCTTTTGCCCTTATGCTTTTCCCGGAAGGAAAACTTTCTCTGTGTTGTTTCCCAAGAATACAACCTTCACAAAGGCTGTCCGGTTTCTCTATCAATGGTAAACCACTTACCATTCCTTTTCTGTTCAATAGATTAAGACCTCCAAAGTTGAGATGTCCAAATCTCAAGTGCCATAACCAATTATCATCTTTTGGTTCGCTTTGGAAATTTTCCTGTGCAACTGCTGCTTTCTCTTCACCATTCTTCAAATCTGCTTTCATTCTGAGAGGGAACATCCCGTTCCTTGTCATCTTCACTTCAACAATACATACTTTGCTGGGTGGTTTATCCATGATGGTACAAACATCATTATCAAAGAAAACATTATATCCCTTATGGACAAGCTGTCTAATACTTAAGAGATTACACTTCATTCCTGGAACATAATAAACATCTGCTGTGGATTTCTTTGCACCTAATCTTGTTAAAAAATTCACATCTCCTTTTCCCATAACAAAAACTTTGCTATCAGTTCCTAGTGTGACTTGTGACTGCACACTTTCATCTAACATAGAAAACATTTCTAAGTTTCCTGTCATATGGTTACTACAACCGGAGTCTAGAAACCATAAATCCTCATTCTTTTCTTCAGCCATATTACAAGCTAAAAACAAGTTGTTTTGGCTGTTATTTTCTCTTGTGAAATTTGCACTAGTTCCACTTCTCATATCTTGTTTCTTCTTTCTACATTCATTTGCATAATGACCATATTTCTTACAATTGTAACATTGGACATTGGATTTGTCATACCTTTGTCCTTGATCATTCTGATATCCACTTTGTTGGTTGCCTTGGCCTTGATGCTGATTTGGATTGCTGCCCCTTCCTTGAGCATTTGATGGACTGTTCCTTCCACCTCTGTTCTGGCTTCTGCCTCTTCCTCTTCCTTTGCCTTGCCCTCTTCCTTTTCCGAAAGACATATGGGTCTTAAAAGCATGTTCAAGATATGAGTTTTCATTCCTACCCAATCTCTGTTCATGGGTTATAAGTGATGCATGAAGTTCATCCACTGAAAAATTTGTGAGATCTTTGGTCTCCTCTATGGTGGTGACAATTACATCAAATCTTGAAGGTAAACTTCTCAAGAGTTTTTCAACAATCCTCTTGTCCTCAAGAGTCTCTCCATGAGATCTTATTTGTGTGACCATTCCAATCACATGAGTGAAGAATGAGTCAATATTATCTGACTCTTTCATAGAGAGAGTCTCGAAGTCTCTCCTCAGCAACTGAAGTTTTGTTGTCTTCACCTTCTCCATACCCTAACAAGCTGTCTTGAGAGTTTCCCATGCTTCTTGGGATTTCTTAGCTGTTGCTATCCTTGGAAACACACTCTCATGCACTACTTGATACAAGAAGAAAAGAGCCTTGGCATCTTTCTTCTTATTGTTCTTCAGTGACTCCCTTTCTGCCTGAGTTAAAAGAAGAAACTCTACTTCATTTGTTGGCTCTTCAAAGCCATCCTCAACTAATTCCCATAACTCTTGTGAGGTAAATAAAGCTCTCATAGTTATTGACCAGTAGTCATAATTTTTTCCATTGAATTGTGGGAGATGGATATTTCCCAAACTCATACCAGTGCTTGAGCCAGCCATTCTGCACTCTTAACTATGATTCAAAACACTTAATTGTGTGTTTAAAATTAACAAATTGTTCTGCAAAAGTAACACAAAACTGTATAGAGAAATACCTTGAATTCTTTTTGGCTGAGTCTTCACACTGCTGGAGAAGTTGCTGCAACAAAGAACCCTTTTCCTTCAGCTTATTTAACCTTCAAATAGCCTGGACTGCTCCGATACCATGTTGGAAATTTGAAGTTTCTAGAATTAACAATGGAGAATAAACTCCCTCTTTAACACAGAGAAAATATCTAAAAAAAAAATTTCACTCACAGTGACAGATTTTTCTCATAAAAAAAATTCTATTTAGTAAAAAAAAACTTGTTACAATTCTTCCTCACTGCAGAGGAATTACAAACTGTTACTGGACTGCTTCTAAGCACAGTTCAAAAGCAAAAACTCTTCTCTGTCTCTGTCAAAAAAAAATAAACAGCTCTCTGTCTATTAAAAACAACTCACTGTGTTTTTATAAAATATACACTGCTGTGTATTATTTTAAAATTCTTCTCTCTCTGTTTTTATAAACGCACTGCTGTGCTTACATTAAAAAAATAGAACTGCACTGTTCTATATCTCAGCAACTAAAAAAAAATTACAATTCTGTTCTATGTCTTTATAGACAAAATATCTAAATTCAATTAATGTCTTCTGTTGACAAAAATCACAAAATTCTACCACTTAAAAAAAAAGATTTATGGTGCCTTAAATTTTTGTCAGCACTGATAAAAAAATTAATGGCAAATTTGATTCATGGCAGAATTGTGAATTTCCCGCGGCGGTGGTGATTTGGTGGCGCGTTGGGCAGAGTATGGTGGAGCCACCATCCTTGGTGGTTACGGGGGGTCGATTCTGTTCGTACAAACCAAATGGGGTGAGCCCCCCGCACTAAATTACAGCCACACATTTGTGGTCAACGTGCAACCAACCGGTCAACTACGGGGGGTCACCTTCAATTAACCTCCGCGCGGTTTCAACCCCCGTAATCCGTCGATCTGCGCCTACCTGCTCCTGCGTTAACATTGATCGCTCTTCCCACCTGTGCACCTTTAACCTTTGCCTAATCAATGATGTTTCTGCTTGCTGCTCTGTCCGAGCAGTTGGAAATTAGATTCCAACACTGATTACGCTCATGCTCTGTGAACAGATGGAGAATAGGTGAACATATTCTCACTCAACCGCCTGGACGCTGATTAGGTTCATCCCAACTGCAGGTAGGCTTCTCTTGTCTTTTGGAGTTCAATATGCAGGGTAAACGTACAAATTCGCTGCTAAGATAAGATGAGATTATAACAAATTCGATGCTAAGATACAAGAAGCTAAATAAACCTAGTTCAATATTAGACTTCATTTTGCGTTTCTTGAATTAGGTAGGATTTATCTTTTTGTGTTTCTTGAATTAGGTAGGATTTACCATATTTATTTGACCTATCTGCTCTCAAACCAAGCGCCAGTTATTTCATTTTGGTTTTTTGGGCTCTCACATATGCAATCTTAGTGTCTCATGGACAACAATTGTTTGATATTTCTTAAAATTAAAATCAAGCCCAGTCACATTTCCTCTCAGCTCTAGAGTTACTCACAATATTAGTGAAGTGGGTTCCTATTTCTTAAGTTTTATAAATATCTAACAATCCACTCCAGAATTTTATACTGCGCATATTTGCAAAGAAGTGCTAGATACAACTGGGTATGGAATAAATTGTCAGTTTATCTTGAATAATCGAAGTATAAGTCAAATCTCTCCCCACACTAACTTTTATTTGATGTTTTTTTAAGTGTACCTTGAGGATTCAGTTATTATATCTAACATGAATATTTTTCTAATTTTAAATTTCTTTTCAAAACAAAAATAGTCAGAATATTTACCAATTAATAAAATATTAAACATCGTGCTTGAAATTTTACAAATCATTCTTAAAATCAAATTGAACCGTTGCACAATAGATCCAGAAGAAATAGGAGAACTTGATTCATTTTAATTATTGATCGGTTTTTCTAGCCATCTATTAGCAACAACATCAAACGAGAACAAGAATAGGGTATTCCGCTAATGAAATTGGAGAATTGGATTCATTTTATTTTTTATTTTTATTTTCCAGCCATCTATTAACAACAACCTCAAAATATAACAAGAATGAATAGCGTATTCAGTTCGATTCATAGATGTAGTGTTTATCCCTCTCTCAGCTCTGTTTTCTAGGGAAACCTAATCCGTTCATTTCAGTTTTTCTTTTGTTAATTTATTTAAGTTTGTAACTAGTTAGTATTATTAGAGTAGATTTAGCTGATTTCTAATTTTATTGATTTCATCAATATTTTATTCTGTTCAGATCATTTAATTTATTTATTGAATTAGTTTATTTTTCTAAAAATTAGTGGTTTTATTTAAATTGGTTTTTTACATTTTTGATTTTTTTTTTAAAGTTAAAAATATTAGTTAACTAAATTTATTTTTTCTAATAACTTAATTTAAATTATTGCATTTTTAAAAATAATTTTCAATTTTATTTTTATATATGTTTTCCATATATAAACATATTTTTCGTTTAAATCTTATAACTTGTGTTCCACTTTGTTTTTACATTATTAATGTGGTTAAGTTCAATCTATATTAAACTATATTTTCGTACATTTAATTTATTTTAAATCATTCTTATTATATTTAAACTTTTATTAATGGTGTTTAGTTTAATGAGGTTAGGTTAGGCTAGGCTAGGGTCGACTAGGTTAGATTATGGTGGATTAGGTTAGGCTAAGCTTGGTTAGGCTAGGCTAGGCTAGGCTAGGCTAGGCTAGGTTAAGTTAGGCTAGGCTAGGCTCGACTAGGTTAGATTATGGTGGGTAGGCTAGGCTAGGGTTGGCTCAGCTAGGGTGAGCTAGGATATGCTAGCCTAGGTTAGGTTAGGTTAGGTTAGGCTAGGCTCGATTAGGCTAGGTTAGGATAAGCTACGCTAGGCTAGGCAATGCTAGGCTAGGTTAGAGTAGGCTAGGCTAAGCCACGATAGGTTAAGCTAGGGTAGGGTAGGGTAGGTAAGGGTAGGTTAGGTTAGGTTAGGCTAGGCTAGGCTACTCTAGGCTATATTAGGCTAGGTTAGGTTAGGTAAGGCTTGGTTATGCTATGTTTGGATAGGGTAGACTATGTTAGGATAGGTTAGGCTAGGTTAGGCTAGGTTAGGTGACTTTAGGATAAGGTAGGCTAGGTTAGGCTAGGCTAGATTACGCTAGGTTAGGCTAGGCTAGGTTAGGTTAGGTTAGGCTAAGCTAGGTTAGGCAAGGTTGATCTAAGTTCGGCTAGGCTAGGCTAGGCTAGGCTAGGCTATGCTAGGCTAGGCTAGGCTAGGCTAGGCTATGCTAGGCTAGGCTACGCTAGGCTATGCTAGGTTAGAGTAGGATATGTTAGGCTAGGGTAGCATAATGTATGTTAGAGTAGGACATGGTAGGCTAGGCTAGCATAATGTATGTTAGAGTAGGACATGGTAGGCTAGGATAGGCTAGAGTAGGCTAGGCTAGGCTATAATAGGCTAGGTTAGGCTAGGGTAGACTAGGCTACGTTAAGCTACGCCACGTTAGGTTAGGTTAGGCTAGGAAAGTCTAGGATAGTATAGCATATGCAAGGCTATGCTAGGTTAGGCTAGGTTAGGTTAGTGAAGGTTAGGCTAGCCTAGGATCGAATAGGCTAGGCTAGGCTAGCTCAGGCTAGGCTAGATTAGAGTAGGCTAGGTTAGGCTAGACTATGTTAGTTTACGTTAGGTTAGATTAGGCTAGGTAAGGTTAGTTTAGGCTAGACTAGGTTAGATTAGGCTAGACTAGGTTAGATTAGGCTAGGCTAGGTTAGATTGGGCTAGGGTAGGCTAGGGAAGGCTAGTGTAGGATAGGGTATGCTAGGGTAGGTTAGGTTAGGCTAGGTTAGATTAGGGTAGGTTAGGCTATGTTAAGCTAGTGTAGGTTAGGTTAGGTTAGGTTAGGCAATGCCACGCTAAGATAGGTTAGCCTAGGTTTTGCTAGGTTTGTCTAGGATAGGCAAGGTTAGGCTAGGCTAGGCTAGGATAGGCTAGGATATGCTTGGTTAGACTAGGTTATGCTTGGTTAGACTAGGTTGGGCTAGGTTAGGATACGTTAGTTTAGGCAAGCCTAGGCTAGTCTTGGTTGGGTTAGGATAGGTTAGGGTAGGTTAGGATTGGTTAGGATAGGTTAGGTTATGTTTTGTTAGGGTAAGTTAGGCTAGGCTAGGTTAGGCTACGTTAGGATAGGTTAAGGTAGGCTAGACTAGTTTAATTTACGGTTGGTAGCTTACGCTAGGATAAGCTAAGCTAGGCTAAGATAGGCGAGGATAGGCTTGACTAGGCTTCAATAGGCTAGGTTAGGCTAGGATAGGCTAGGGTAGGCTAGGATAAGTTAGACTAGGTTAGGTTAGGTTAGGCTAGGTTAGGCATTGTTAGTCTAAGCTAGGCTATGCTAGGGTAGAGTATTTTAAGCTAAGTTAGGTTAGGTTAGGCTAGGATAGGCGTGCCTAGGCTAGGCTAAGTTAGGCTAGGTGAGGTTAGGCAAGGTTATGCTATGCTAGGCTACACCAGAGTATTCGAAGCTAGGTTAGGTTAGGCTAACATAGGCTAGACTATTAGCCGCTAGGCTAGGGTAGGTTAGGTTAGGCTAGGCTAGGCTAACCTAGGTTAGGCTAAGCTATGCTAGGCTAGGCTAAGTTAGGCTAGGTTAGGTTGGGTTAGGCTAGGTTATGTTAGGTTAGCTTAGGCTTGACTAGGCTAGGCTTCATAAGGATAGGTTAGGCTAGAGTAGGTTAGGCAAGGCTAGGTTAGGCTAGGTTCGATAAGGCTAGGTTAGGCTAGACTAGGTTAGGTGAGGCTAGGTTCAGTAAGGCTAGGTTCGATAAGGCTAGGTTAGGCTAGGTTAGGTTAAGCGAGGCTAGGTTCGATAAGGCTAGGTTATGATAGACTAGGTTAGGTGAGGCTAGGTTAGGTTAGCCTAGGTGACACTAGGTTAGGGTAGGTTAGGATAGGTTAGGATAAGCTAGACTAGGCTATGTTAGGTTAGGCTAGGCTAGACTAGGCAAGGCTACGTTAAGATAGGGTAGTATACGTTACGATAGGCTAGGCTACACTAGGATAAGGTAGGCAAGGTTAGGCTAGGCCAAATTGGGCTTGGTTAGGTTAGGCTAAGTTAGGCTAGGATAGGTTAGACTAGGCTAGGCTAGGCTAAGGTATTATAGACTAGTTTAATTTAGTGTTGGTAGGTGAGGTTAGGATAAGCTAGGTTAGGCAGAGCTAGGCTAGGATAGGCTCTACTAAGCTATGGTACGCTAGCTTAGGCTAGGCTAGGGTAAGTAAGACTTGCTAAGATAGGTTAGGCTAGGCAAGGCTACTTTAGGATAGGGTAGGATATGTTACGAATGCTTAGGCTAGGTTAGGCTATGTTAGGGTACTTTAGGATAAGGTAGGTAAGGTTAGGTTCGGCTAGGCTAGTTTAGGCTAGGCTTAGCTAGGCTAGCTTAGGATAGGTTAGGGTAGGTTAAGGTAGGATAGAATAGTTTAAGTTAGGGTTGGTAGGTTAGGCTAGGATAAGCTAGGTTAGGGTGAGCTAGGCTAGGATAGGCTCGACTAATCTAGGGTAGGCTAGATTACGCTCGGTTGTGCCAGGGTAGGCTAGGTTAGTCATTGTTAGGCTAGGCTAGGCTAAGTTAAGCTAGGTAAGGTTAGGTTAGGCAATGCTAGGTTAGCAAAGGTTAGGCTAGGCTTGGCTAGGCTAGAGTATTCGAAGCTAGGTTAGGTTAGGCTAGCCTAGGCTAGGTTAGGCTAGGCTAAGTTAGCCTAGGCTAGGTTAGGCTAGGCTAAGTTAGCCTAGGCTAGAAGAGGTTAGGCTAAGCTAGGCTAGGTTAGGCTGGGTTAGGGTAGGTTAAGGTAGGATAGACTAGTTTAAGTTAGGTTTGGTAGGTAAGGCTAGGATAATCTAGGCTAGGGTGATCTAGGCTATTATAGGCTCGACTAAGCTAGGGTAGGCTAGATTACGCTCGGTTATGCTAGGGTAGGCTAGGTTAGTCATTGTTAGGCTAGGCTAGGCTAGCCTAGGCTAGGCTAACTTAAGCTAGGTGAGGTTAGGTTAGGCAATGCTAGGTTAGAAAAGGTTAGGCTAGGCTTGGATAGGCTAGAGTATTCGAAGCTAGGTTAGGTTAGGCTAGCCTAGCTTAGAGTATTTGAAGCTAGGTTAGGCTAGACTAGGCTAGGCTAGGCTAGGCTAGGCTAGGCTAGGTTAGACTAGGTTAAGTTAGGCTAGTCTAGGCTAGGTTCAGTAAGTCTATGTTAGGCCCGACTAGGTTAGGCAAGGCTAGGTTAGGTTACCCTAGCCTAGGGTAGGCAAAGTTAAGCTAGGTGAGGTTAGGTTAGGCAATGCTAGATTAGCAAAGGTTAGGCTAGGCCTGGCTAGGCTAGAGCATTCGAAGCTAGGTTAGGCTAGGCTAGCCTAGGTTAGAGTATTTAAAACTAGGTTAGGTTAGGTTAGGTTAGGCTAGGCTAGGCTAGGCTAGGCTAGGCTAGGTTAACCTAGGTTAGACTAGGTTAGACTAGGTTAAGTTAGGCTAGGTTAGGCTAGGTTCGGTAAGTCTAGGTTAGGCCTGACTAGGTTAGGTGAGGCTAGGTTAGGTTAGCCAAGGTCATGCTAGGTTAGGGTAAGGTAAGATAGGTCAGGCTAGGTTATTCTAGACTAGGTTAGGTTAGGTTAGGCTAGACTAGGCTATGTAAGGTTAGGTTAGGTTAGGCTAGGCTAGGCTAGGTTAGGTTAGGTTAGGCTTTGCTAGGAAAGGATACGTTAGGATAGGATAGTATACATTACGATAGGTTAGCATAGGTTAGGCTATGTTAGGCTACATTAGGATAAGGTAGGCAAGGTTAGGCTAGGTTAGGCTGAGATAAGGTACTATAGACTAGTTTAAGTTAGGGTTGGTAGGTTAGGGTGAGCTAGGCTAGGATGGGCTCGACTAAGCTAGGGTACACTAGCTTAGGCTAGGTTAGGCTAGGCTATGCTAGGCTAGGTTAGGCTAGGCAAGGCTATGTTAGGCTATGTTAGACTACTTTAGGATAAGGTAGGCAAGGTTAGGTTAGGTTAGGCTAGGCTAGGTTAGGCTAGGCTAAGTTAGTCTAGGCTAGGTTAGGTTAGGCTAGGCTAGGCTAGGGTAGGCTAGGTTAGGCTAGGTTAAGGTAGGATAGACTAGCTTAAGTTAGGGTTGGTAGGTAAGGCTAGGATAGTCTAGGTTAGGGTGAGCTAGGCTAGGATAGGCTTGACTAAGCTAGGGTAGGATATATTAGGCTAGGTTATGCTAGGGTAGGCTAGGTTAGTCATTGTTAGCCTAGGCTAGGATATCCTAGGATAGGTTAAGTTAGCCTAGATGAGGTTAGGAAGGCAATGTCGGGTTAGGAAAGGTTGGGCTAGGCTATGCCAGGCTAGAGTATTTGAAGCTAGGTTAGGTTGGGCTAGCCTAGGTTAGAGTATTTGAAGCTAGGTTAGGCTAGGCTAGGCTATTACATGCTAGGCTAGAGTAGGCTAGAGTAGGCTAGGCTAGGCTAGGTTAAGCTAGGTTAGACTAGGTTAGACTAGGTTATGTTAGGCTAGGTTAGGCTAGGTTCGGTAAGTATATAGATCTGAACCTTTTTGCACAATATTTATTTATAGATCTATACGCTGGTTCATCACGGTGAAAGTGTGTATACATGCGGGTTCTGTTATCTATTAATTATTGTTATATTTTTGTTGTTTGTAAATGAAGTCTTCATATGAATCTAGGTTGGTTGAATAATGTATATGCTACTAAGTTGAATATGTACAAATCTTATCAATGAGTGATTAAGTATGATTAATGATATTGACTAAATAAGGGTTTTAAAAAATTATGTTGATCTATACGTAGGTTGGTGTGCATGAAAGTGCGTATATACATAGGTTCATTAAAGGGAAGTAGTGTATGCATTTAAGATAATGAATGATCAGGGTTGAAATTCATTCTACATGTTGATTTTGAAATCTCGGTTTATTACTGTGTTCTGGTTAGAGTGTTCACTATTCTGTTTGAATTTTGGGTTAAGTTTATTGGTGTTGATATTTATGCTGAGTTGAGTTAAAGTTGTTGGATCCAGTGTGGAAATTAATGAAGTGTGGTCTCGAGCGGGTCTAAGGGTTGAACCATTCAGTGTGGAAGTAGAAGCTTCCTATGAGTAGAAGCTGGTGTTTTGAACAGTGGAATGTAGCTCCCTTCCACTAGAGTTTGGTAAACAAGAGTAGGGGGTTGGAGCTCCCTTCCCGTAGTAGCTGGAGAATGAGAGAAGGTTACAGCCTTCTACAAGTATATGCCTCCATATTGATATGATTCTGCATCAGTACAACATTGTAAGGAGTTTTCCGTAAAGTAAATTTTGAATATAGATATGACAACACCGGTGGTTTTCTCCTAAATTGTGTTTCCACATTAAATCGTGGTGTTCATGTGTGATGCTCTTGTGTAATGGTTAATTAATTTATTACTGCACTTATTTACTACTTAACTTTCTGATAGTATGGGCTAAAGATTTCTTCTGAATGGTTACCTAAATAGAAAATTTATCTATGTATACGCTAGTTTCTCTTTGGTGCTAAAAATTCTTCTGAACGTTTAGGTAAACCGTAAATTTATCTCTGTATACACTAGTTTCTCTTTGGAAAGTCGCATATATACACTGATTGTGCTAATCAAATTTGCACATAGAAATAAAAAAAGAGAAAAGAAAAAGGATTGTGATTATTGAAAATACTGATTAAGCCCCCCCTCCCCCCCTCTCTGAGCCTTTTTCCCAACAATATTGATTTTTTTTTGGTAAAAATTATATTTTGTTCCCAAAAGCTTTAAAAGGACGTTATCTTAGGTAGTGGATTATTTTTTGTTAAAAAAACCAAAGTCTATTCATACAAATTGTACCGAGTAGTTCATAAGTTTACCACCCCGATCAATAAGTAAATGAAAATTGTATGAATATTATTAATCACATTTAATATACATCAATAAACATTCCCAATCCCAATTAGTTTCACATTTTTTCATTAATTAATTAAATAAAAATTTGTTATATTTTAGATAGCATTGGTCAAGGAAAAAAGATAATTATGATTAGCAAGGTTCGGCCTAATATACTCCTTATAATATCTTAGCTTTATTTTTCTCTATAGCTCTTTATCATCCCACAACTGATCCCAAAATTTGGAAATAATAACATTTTTAATGTTATCATTATTCTCTCATATGATTTCCTTCTTTATCCCTCAATGCTTGAGTCAAGGCAGGGCACACTTATGTCAACCTTGCTTGTTGAAGATGCTAGTTTTGGCAAGAATTCCAAGTAGTTTTGGGAAACCTCTTGGATTCTATATTGTAAACCTTTTTCTTATACATGAGATACCTAAATATAGCCATTATTTTGATTTATTTAGAATAAATAAAGTACTTTTAAATATGTAACTTTTAATATTTTATCTAAAAGAAACGCATATTTTAAAATGGTTATTTATGGAGTTACATTCAATTTGGGCTACCAAATCCATAAATTTTTAATTAATATTTTTTAGTTTGATTTGGTTGGAGTGTAAAAAGAAATAAAATAATGATGAAGATTTGTCGACATCAAATGTTGCAACAGAACAATTTGGTTGTAGTAGAGGTATTCTTAGAAGCTATATTTATTTTTACAATTAAAATGACTCACAAGCCAAATTTAGATTCTATCCGGAAAGCATTTGACCAATAGAAAACTAAAAATGGTCAATTCTTTAGAATTTTTAACCATACTTTGTATGTTTGATATTTATTTCTACCTTAAATTCCATCATATACCACTCACATTTCATAATTATTATTGGCAAAGGTTGCTGACCAATGCATAATATTTATCAAAGTCTTCTTTGAAATTTTACTAGATCCTATATACATTTGCTACCTTTTTCTTTATTAATTTTTTTATAAATATCAAAATAAATTTAATACTTCCTTTATTAGTTATAAATATATTTTAAATAGTGTTTTGTATGTTGCCATATTTTATTTATAAATATTATTATTTGCAGTCTAATAAATATATTTAATTATTTAGAAAATAAATATTAATTATATCAATCTTATTTGTTATAAAAAAACAAATTCTAATAAAAATGTCTTTAAACCACTAATAACCAATTTTCACTCATTTTTAGTAGTTAATTGTTTTATACCCAGCATATATATATATATATATATATATATATATATATATATATATATATATATATATATATATATATATATATATATATATATATATATATATATATATATATATATATATATAAAGTTATATAAAAAGTGAAATATTAGTTAAAATAAAATAAATATTTAATATTAAAAAACATATTTTTTAAATTTTTTTTATAATTATGAATAATTTTAAAAACTATTTCTTTTTCAAATAACTAAATATAATCATTAACTTTTTTATCTTATAAATACCGTATATACATAATTTGGGAATTTTAAAAATAAATTATTTTCAAAATATTAACTAAGCTAAAATATATTTATCCAAATAACATAAATAAATAAGATAAAAATATAAAATTATTTTAAAAACAATTATTATAACATCATAATTAAACCATTGTGTTTTTTTTTTTCAAATTTTGCTTCTGCTTTTTCTAATTTTAGACAAAAACATCTCTTTCCGAGAAACCAGTTGTACCCACGTTGATGGAAACTGTCAGATGTTTTATTGCTGGAAAAGTAAAAAGTATTTACTGCTTTCTTATGTTTTTTTGACTGAGATGTTTTATTGCTTGGAAAAGTAAAAAGTAATTACTGCTTTCTTATGTATTTTTGAGGATTTTTCAACCAAAAAAAAAGCAACACTTTAAAGTTCCAAATTATTTTGACTCTGGTGAATTATGGATAGCCCTCAGATGTTTGAAATGGAATTATTTGGGTCGAAGTTGGTATGGAGTTGATTTTATTTTGTGGGAAACCAGAATCACCAGATTCAGTGACAGAAGATTTATTTATTAGGATCGAAGTAACCACCAGTAAATTCAGATAAGGGTTGATGATTGTCTAGGATTCGTAGACTCAGAACATAGTATAGGGTCAGAGTCAGAGTCAGTTTGTTCGTAGCTGCAGTGATTTTGATTTTCATGGGGGGACAGTCGCAGTGATTTTAATTTTCAGTGATTTTAATTTTCTTGTTCTGTCAACAGATCGAGAATAGGTGAACCGATTCTCAATCAACTTCCTGGGACGCTGATTATGTTCATGCTCTGTGAACAGATAGAGAATAGGTGAACGGATTCTCACTCAACCGCCTGGACGCTGATTAGGTTCATCCCAACTGCAGGTAGGTTTCTCTTGTCTTTTGGAGTTCAATATGCAGGGTAAACGTACAAATTCGCTGCTAAGATAAGATGAGATTATAACAAATTCGATGCTAAGATACCTAGTTCAATATTGGACTTCATTTTGTGTTTCTTGAATTAGGTAGGATTTATCTTTTGTGTTTCTTGAATTAGGTAGGATTTACCATATTTATTTGACCTCTCTGCTCTCAAACCAAGCGCCAATTATTTCCTTTTGGTTTTCCTCTCACATATACAATCTTAGTGTCTCATGGACAACAATTGTTTGATTTTTCTTAAAATTATCATTTGGTCCAGAGGAATAAAAACTTCCATGGACTTCAATTACACTTACATTTCCTCTCTCAAATCAAACCCCAATCACATTTCCTCTGAGCTCTAGAGTTACTCACAAATATTAGTGAAGTGGGTTTCTATTTCCTAAGTTTGGTAAATTTCTAACAATCCACTGCAGAATCTTATACTACGCATATTTGCAAAGAAGTGCTAGATACAACTGGGTATGGAATAAATTGTCAGTTTATCTTGAATAATCAAAGTATAAGTCAAAGCTCTCCCCACGCTGACTTTTATTTGATGTTTTTTTAAGTGTACCTTGAGGATTCAGTTATTATATCTAACATGAATATTTTTCTAATTTTAAATTTCTTTTCAAAACAAAAATAGTCAGAATATTTACTAGTTAATAAAATATTAAACATCGTGCTTGAAATTTTACAAATCATTCTTGAAATCAAATTGAACCGTTGCACAATAGATCCAGAAGAAATTGGAGAATTTGATTCATTTTAATTATTGATCTGTTTTTCCAGCCATCTATTAGCAACAACGTCAAACTAGAACAAGAATAGGGTATTCAGCTAACGAAATTGGAGAATTGGATTCATTTTATCAATTAATTTGATTTTTAAGCCATCCATTAAAAACAACCTCAAACTATAACAAGAATGAATAGGGTAATCCATTCATTTCAGTTTTTCTTTTGTTAATTTATTTAAGTTTGTAACTAGTTGGTATTATTAGAGTAGCTTTAGCTGATTTCTAATTTTATTGATTTTATCAATATTTTATTCCGTTCAGATCATTTAATTTATTTATTGAATTAGTTTATTTGTCTGAAAATTTGTGGTTTTATTTAATCTAGTTTTTTACATTTTTTATTTCTTTTAAAGTTAAAAATATTAGTTAACTAAATTTAATTTTTCTAAAAACTTAATTTAAATTATTGGATTTTTAAAAATAATTTTCAATTTTATTTTTATATATACTTTTCATATATAAATATATTTTTCATTTAAATATTATAACTTATGTTCCATTTTGTTTTTACATTATTAATGTGGTTAAGTTCAATCTATATTCATACATTTAATTTGTTTTAAATCATTCTTATTATATTTAAACTTTTATTAATAGTGTTTAATTTAATGAGGTTAGGTTAGGTTAGGTTAGGCTAGGCTAGGCTAAGCTAGGCTCGACTAGGTTAGATCATGGTGGATTAGGTTAGGCTAGGTTAGGCTAGGCTAGGCTAGGCTAGGCTAGGATCGACTAGGTTAGATTATATTGGGTAGGCTAGGCTAGGGTCGGCTCAGCTAAGGTGAGATAGGATATGCTAGCCTAGGTTAGGCTAGGCTAGGCTAGGTTAGGCTAGGTTAGGATAGGCTACGCTAGGCTAGGCAATGCTAGGCTAGGTTAGAGTAGGGTAGGTCAAGCCATGATAGGTTAAGCTAGGGTAGGGTAGGGTAGGGTTGGGTAGGTAAGGGTAGCTTAGGTTAGGCTAGGCTAGGCTAGGCTACTCTAGTCTAGATTAGGCTAGGTAAGGCTTGGCTAGGGTGTTTTTGGATAGGGTAGACTATTTTAGGATAGGGTAGGCTAGGTTAGGCTAGGTTAGGTGACTTGAGGATAAGGTAGGCTAGGCTAGGCTAGGTTAGGCAAGGATAGGTTAGGCTAGGCTAGATTAGGCTAGGTTAGGTTAGGCTAGGCTAGATTAGGCTACGTTAGGTTAGGCTAGGCTATGCTCTGCTAGGATACCCTAGGTTATGCTAGGTTAGAGTAGGATATGTTAGGCTAGGCTCGCATAAAGTATGTTATAGTAGGATATGCTAGGCTAGGATATGCTAGAGTAGGCTAGGCTAGGCTATAGTAGGCTAGGTTAGGCTAGGGTAGACTAGGCTATGTTAAGCTACGCTACGTTAGGTTAGGTTAGGCTAGGAAAGTCTAGGATAGTATAGCATAGGCAAGGCTATGCTAGGTTAGACTAGGTTAGGTTATTGAAGGTTAGGCTAGCCTAGCATCTAATAGGCTAGGGTAGGCTTGACTAGCTCACGCTAGACTAGATTAGAGTAGGCTAGGCTAGATTAGAGTAGGCTAGGTTAGGCTAGACTAGGTTAGTTTACGTTAGGTTAGATTAGGCTAGACTAGGCTAACTTAGGCTAGACTAGGCTAGTTTAGGCTAGACTAGGTTAGATTAGGCTAGGCTAGGTTAGATTGGTCTAGGGTAGGCTAGGGTAGGCTAGTGTAGGATAGGGTATGCTAGGTTAGGCTAGGTTAGGCTAGGTTAGATTATGCTAGGTTAGGCTATGTTAGGCTACTGTAGGTTAGGTTAGGTTAGGCAACGCCACGGTAAGATAGGTTAGCCTTGGTTCTGCTAGGTTTGTCTAGGATAGGCAAGGTTAGGCTAGGCTAGGCTAGGATAGAGTACTCGAAGCTAGGTTAGGTTAGGTTAGGCTAGGATAGGCGTGCTAGGCTAGGCTGGTTAGTTTACGTTAGGTTAGATTAGGCTAGACTAGGCTAGTTTAGGCTAGACTAGGCTAGTTTAGGCTAGACTAGGTTAGATTAGGCTAGGCTAGGTTAGATTGGGCTAGGGTAGGCTAGGGTAGGCTAGTGTAGGATAGGGTAGGCTAGGTTAGGCTAGGTTAGATTATGCTAGGTTAGGCTATGTTAGGCTACTATAGGTTAGGTTAGGTTAGGCAACACCAAGGTAAGATAGGTTAGCCTCGGTTCTGCTAGGTTTGTCTAAGATAGGCAAGGTTAGGCTAGGCTAGGCTAGGCTAGAGTACTCGAAGCTAGGTTAGGTTAGGTTAGGCTAGGATAGGCGTGCTAGGCTAGGCTAAGTTAGGCTAGGTGAGGTTAGGCAAGGTTAGGCTATGCTAGGCTACGCTAGAGTATTCGAAGCTAGGTTAGGTTAGGCTAGGGTAGGCTAGACTATTACCCCCTAGGCTAGTGTAGGTTAGGTTAGGCTAGGCTAGGCTAGCCTAGGTTAGGCTAAGCTAGGCTAGGCTAGTCTAGGTTAGGCTAGGCTAGGCTGGGTTAGGCTAGGTTACGTTAGGCTAGCTTAGGCTTGTCTAGGCTAGGTTAGGCTATACTAGGTTAGGCTAGACTAGGTTAGGTGAGGCTAGGTTTTGCTAGGTTCGATAAGGCTAGGTTAGGCTAGACTAGGTTAGGTGAGGCTAGGTTCAATAAGGATAGGTTCAATAAGGCTAGGTTAGGCTAGGTTAGGTTAAGCAAGGCTAGGTTCAATAAGGCTACGTTAGGCTAGACTAGGTTAGGTGAGGCTATGTTAGGTTAGCCTAGGTCACACTAGGTTAGGGTAGGGTAGGATAGGTTAGGATAGGCTAGAATGGGCTATGTTAGGCTAGAGTAGGTTAGGTTAGAGTAGGTTAGGTTAGGCTAGGCTATGTAAGGCTAGGCTAGGCTAGGTTAGGTTAGGCTAGGCTATGTAAGGTTAGGCTAGGCTAGGTTAGGTTAGGCTAGGCTAGGCAAGCCTACGTTAAGATAGGGTAGTATACGTTACGATAGGTTAGGCTAGGTTAGGCTACGTTAGGCTAGGATAGGCTAGGCTAGATTGGGCTTGGTTACGTTAGGCTAAGTTAGGCTAGGATAGGTTAGGCTAGGTTAGGCTAGGCTAAGGCATTATATACTAGCTTAAGTTAGTGTTGGTAGGTGGTGTTAGGATAAGCTAGGTTAGGGAGAGCTAGGCTAGGATAGGCTCTACTAAGCTAGGATATGCTCTACCCAGCCTAACCTAACCATCCCTAACCTAAACTAACCTAACGTAACCAAGCCTAACCAAACTAACCTAACCTAACCAAGCCTAACCTAACCTAAACAAGCCTAACCTAACCAAGCCTATCCTAACCTAACCTAGCCTACTCTACCTAGCCTAATCTAGCTTAACCTAGCCTACTCTAACCTAGACTAACATATCCTACTCTAACTTAGCATAACTTAGCCCACTCTAACTTAGCGTAACCTATCATATTCTAACTTAGCATAACCTCTCCTATTCTGACTTAGTATAACCTATCCTATTCTAACGTAGCCAAATCTAGCTTAACCTAGCCTACTCTAACCTAGCCTACTCTAACCTAGCCTAATCTAGCCTAGCCTAGCCTAGCCTAGCATATCTTAGCTGAACCTAGCCTATTCTACCTAGCCTATCAAGCTTAACCTAGCCTACTCTACCTAGCATAATCTAGCTTATCCTAGCCTAACCCAACCTAGGCAAACCTATCCTATCATAGCCAGCCTAACCTAACCAATCTAGCCTAGCCATCCTAGCCTAACCAACCTAGCCTAGCCCGGCCTAGCCTAGCTGAGCACAACCAAGCCTAGCCTAACCAAGCCTAACCTAGCCTAACCTAGCCTAGCATACCAAACCTAGCCTCAACTAACCTAACCTAACCTACCCAAGCCCACCTTACCCTATCCTAGCATACCCTAACCTAACCTAGCCTAGCCTGACCTAACCTAGCCTAACCTAGCATAGCCTACCCTAGCCTATCCTACCCTACCCTCCCATAACCTAGCCTAGCCTACCCTAGCCTAGCCTAGCCTACCCTAACCTAACCTACCATAGCCTAACCTAACCTACCCTAGCCTAGCCTACCGTAACCTAACCTACCCTAGCCTAACCTAACCTAACCTAACCTAACCTACCCTAGCCTAGCCCAGCCCAGCCTCGCCAAGCCTAGCCCAGCCTAGCCTGACCTAGCCGAACCTAGCCTAACCTAACCTAGCCTACCCTAGTCTAACCTAGCGTAGCCTAGCCTACCCTAACCTAACCTAACCTAACCTACCCTAACATAGCCTAACCTAACTTAACCAAGACTACCCTAGCCTAGCCTAGCCTACCCTAGCCTACCCTAGCGTACCCTAGCGTACCCTATCCTAAACTAGCCTAACCTAACTTAGCCTTGCCTAACCTAGCCTAGCCTAGCCTAGCCTAGACTAGCCTGACCTAACCTAACCTAACCTAACCTAACCTAATCTATCTTAGCCTATCTTAGCCTAGCCTAGCCTAGCCTAGCCTAGCCTAGCCTAACCTAGCCTATCCTAACCTAACCAAGCCTAACCAAGCCTATCCGAACTAGGCCTAACTTAGCGTAACCTAGCTTAACCTAGCTTAACCTAGCCTAGTCTAACCTAGTCTAACCTAGCCTAATCTATCTTAACCTAATCTAGCTAGCATAATCTAGCTTAACCTAGCCTACTCTAACCTAGCCTAGCATACCCAAACCTAGCCTAAACCAACCTAACCTAGCCTAAACTAACCTAACCTAGCCTAAGCTAACCTAACTTAACCTAACCTAACCTACCCAAGCCTACCCTACCCTACCATACCCTAACCTAACCTAGCCTAGCCTAGCCTACCCTAGACTACCCTAGCCTAGCCTCACCTACCCTACCCTAACCTAGCCTAGTCTTACCTAACCTGGCCTACCCTAACTTAACCTAACCTAACCTAACCTAACCAAGCCTACCCTACCCTAACCTACCCTAACCTACCTTAGCCTACCCTACACTACCCTACCCTAAACTAGTCTAGCCTAACCTAGCCTAACCTAACCAAACCTAGCCTAACATGACCAAACCTAACCTAACCTAACCAAACCTAGCCTAGCCTAACCTCACCTAACCTAGCCTAACCTAACCTAGCCTAGCCTTGCCTAATCTATCTTAACCTAATCTACCTAGCATAATCTAGCTCAACCTAGCCTGCTCTAACCTAGCCTAGCATACCCAAACCTAGCCTAAACTAACCTAACCTAGCCTAAACTAACCTAACTTAACCTAGCCTAAACTAACCTAACCTAGCCTAAACTAGCCTAACTTAACCTAACCTAACCTACCCAAGCCTACCCTACCCTACCATACCCTAACCTAACCTAGCCTAGCCTAGCCTACCCTAGCCTACCCTAGCCTACCCTAGCCTAGCCAAACCTACCATACCCTAACCTAGCCTAGTCTTACCTAACCTGGCCTACCCTAACTTAACCTAACCTAACCTAACCAAGCCTACCCTACCCTAACCCACCCTAACCTACCCTAGCCTACCCTACACTACCCTACCCTAAACTAGTCTAGCCTAACCTAGCCTAACCTAACCAAACCTAGCCTAACCTAACCAAACCTAACCTAACCTAACCTAACCTAACCTACCCAAACCGAGCCTAGCCTAACCTCACCTAACCTAGCCTAACCTAACCTAACCTAACCTAGCCTAGCCTAGCCAAACCTAGCCGAACCTAACCTAACCTACCCTAGCCTAGCCTTACCTACCCTAGCCTAGCCTTGCCTACCCTAACCTAGCCTACCCTAACTTAACCTAACCTAACCAAGCCTACCCTATCCTACCCTAAAATAGCCTAGACTACGCTAACCTAACCTAACCTAGCCTAACCTAACCTAGCCTAGCCTAGCCTAGCCTAGCCTAGCCTAACCTAACCTAACCTAGCCTAGCCTAACCTAACCTAGCCGAACCTAGCCAAACCTAGCCGAACCTAGCCAAACCTAGTCAAACCAAGCCTAACCTAGCTTAACATAACTAAGCCGAACTTAGCTTAACCTAGCTTAACCTAGCTCAACCTAGCCTCCTCTAACCTACTCTAACCTAGCCTAATTTAGCTTAACCTAGCATACTCTACCTAGCTTAACCTAGCCTAGCCTAACCTAGCCTGACCTAGCCTAACCTAGCATAATCTAGCCTAGTCTAACCTAACCTAACCTAACCTAACCTAACCCAACCTAACCTAGCCTAGCCTAGCCTAACCCTAGCCTAACCTACCCTAGCCTAACCTAGCCTAATCTAGCCTAGCCTAACGTAACCTAACCTAACCTAGCCTACCCTAGCCTAACCTAACCTAACCTAACCCCAACCTAACCCCAACCTAGCCTGACCTAGCCTAGCCTAACGTAGCCTAACGTAACCTAGCCTACCCTAGCCAAACCAATCCTAACCTACCCTAGCCTACCCTAGCCTACCCTAGCCTACCCTAACCTAACCTAACCTAACCTAACCTAACCAAGCCTACCCTACCGTAGCTTATCCTACCGTACCTAGCCTAAACTAGCTTGGCCTAACCTAGCCTAGCCTAACCTAACCTAGCCTAACCTAGCCTAGCCTAACCTAACCTACCCTAACCTAGCCTAACCTCACCTAACCTAGCCTCACCTAACCTAACCTAACCTAACCTAACCTAACCTAACCTAACCTAACTTAACCAAGCCTAACCAAGCCTAACCGAGCTTAACCTAACCAAGCCTAACTTAGTATAACCTAGCCTAACCTAGCTTAACCTAACCTACTCTAACCTACTCTAACCTAGCCTAATTTAGCTTAACCTAGTGTATTCTACGTAGCATAATCTAGCTTAACCTAGCCTACTATAACCTAGCCCAACATATCCTATTCTAACTTAACCTACTATAACTTCGCATAACCTATCGTATTCTAACTGAGCATAACCTATACTATTCTAGCCTACTCTAAACTAGCATAACCTATCCTATTCTATCCTATTCTAGCATAGCCTAATCTAGTTTAACCTAGCCTACTCTAGCCTAGCCTAATCGAGCCTAATCTAGCATAATCTAGCCTACTCTACCTAGCCTAATCTAGTTTAACCTACCGTGCTCTAACCTAGCCTAACATATCCTACTCTAGCCTAGCCTACTCTAACTTAGCATAACCTATCCTATTCTAACGTAGCATAACCTATCCTATTCTACCCTTCTCTAACCTAGCATAACCTATCCTATTCTACCCTAGCCTAATCTAGCTTAACCTAGCCCAATCTATCCTTCTCTAGCCTAGCCTACTCTAACCTAGCATAACCTACCCTACTCTAGCCTAGCCTACTCTAACCTATCATAACCTATCCCACTCTAGCCTAGCCTACTCTAACCTAGCGTACCCTAGGTTACTCTAACCTAACCTACCCTAGCCCACTCTAGCCTAGCCTACCCTAGCCCACCCTCACCTAGTCTACTCTAGCCTAACCTAGCCTACTTTGGAGTAGCCTAACTTTTTTCCGGCCGTACCTTAGCTTATTCTATCCTTGTCTAGACTAGAATAATTTAGTCTATCCCGACCCACTGTAGCTTAGTTTAGTCTAGCCTAATGAAATTTTTAATAAAATATATATTCAAAAACAATCTTATGAAATAATTAGAGTACAATTTAATTTTATTATATATATTTAAATATAAAAACATTACCAATTTATATTATATAAATTCAAACATTTTTTTCTTTGTACATTATGTTATTTTAATTAAAAAATACAGTAAACTATATTTTAACATTAATAAAATATAGTGCAAAACTTAAATAACATATTAAATATTTAAATTTGAAAATCATTTTAAAAATAAATTAAACTAAAGAATATTAATCTAGAAAACATTAAAGAACAAAACAAATTAAATGTTATTAATAAAAGTTTAAATATAACAAAAATTATTTAAAATAAATTAAATTTAGGAAAACATAATTTAAAATGCATTAAATCTTACCAAAAAAATCTAAAAACAAAATGTAACCTAAGTTATAAGATGTAAATGAAAAATTTATTTTTAAATGAAAAACATAATTGAAAATAATTTTGAGAAATCCAATAATCTAAACTAAAATCATTAGAAAAATACATCTTTTTATTTTATTTTGAGAGAGAGATTAAATCAACTAATTTAAATTAAAACAAGAACTTTAATAAAATACCTCAATAAATGAATAATTGAAATTATTTAAACTAAATGGAATACTGATTGAATTTATAAAACTATAGTAATAAATTAAATTAATCCAATTAAAGAAATCAGCAAAAACTACTCTCATAAATTTAACTCATTACATGGTAAATAAATGAATACAACTAAATCTGAAATGAACGGATTAGGTTTCCCATCCAGAGTGCTTTAACATAAAATACCCATCAGGTTAACTCAAAATGTCCTATTCTTGTTGTAGTTTGAAGTTCTATTTATTAGAGGGCTCGCAAAAGATAATTGATAAATGAAATCCTACGAATTCTCCAATTTTTGTACTTTCTTTTCGGATTCCAGCGAGCCAATTAGGTATGGTGCAACCATTCAATTTGTTTTATCGATGAAGATACTTAACGATTTTAGAGATTCATTTGTAAAACTTTTAAGATCAATCTTTACTATTTTATTAATTTATCAATATTCTAAAATTAAACGAAGATATTTGAGATTGATTTGTAAAATTCTTAAGAACAATGTTTACTATTTTATTAATTTATAAATGTTTTAAATATTTTTATTTGGAAAGAAATTAAACGAAAATTAAAGTTAGATATAATTTATGGAATGGAAATCTTCAAGGCACACATTAAAAAACATAAAAGAAAAGTCAATATGCTTAGAGATTTCATTTATAATTAGATATTTGATAGATCCAGAACAAAGAAATATCTAATTTTTAGATGTGGAAAATTATTCATTAGGGTGAATAATTTTCATTAGGGTGAATAATTTTGATATGCAACATAAAACAGTTAAACCAATAGCATGAGAGAAATCAAACAATTTCTCTGCTTGAGATTTGACAGATAAGGAGATTACATCAGCTGAAATTAAGAAGAAACTATGGCATTAGAAAATTAGAAAGAAATTAGAATTTTAACCTAAAAGAATCGATAGCTTAAGATAATTTGAACAGAAATGGAAAGACTGCGGTGGTTTCATATCCCTAGACATGAAACATTATAGCATTAATTTATTCTTAGCACAGAGAATCAATGTAATGGGTGCTTTTAGAAACAAGGTATTAAAAACAATAGTTTATTTATAGGACAATGAACTAATGAGTTCTACTACAAGGACAATACTAATCCACAAATTATAATTATAGAATCACTGGAACAGTACTAATCCACAAATTATAATTATAGAATCACTGGAAAATGAAATAGAAGCCTATCTATAGCTCGTTGAAATGAGTTTACTTAAAACTAGTTTAACTCTTTTACAGAAACTTACCTGTAGTCCAGTGCAGAACTAGGTGTTTCTAGCTTATTGTTTACAGCGAACAGGGAAAGATCATATGTCCAACTTCTTTAATTGTATGCCAACAGCGAAAGATAGTATGTCCAGCAGAACTAGGTCTTTTTAGCCTCCTCTTTACAGCCAACAATCTCATGTCCAACATCTTTAGTTGTATGCTTTATCTGCTCAGAAAACAATTCAAATCAAAAGGCATAACACTAAAGAAAACTAAACGAGGAGAACATTAAAAGATTGACTAGGCCAAATATTTAGCATCTTTAATTGTATGCTTTATCTGCTCAGAAAACAATTCAAATCAAAAGGCATAGCAATAAAGCAAATCTAAATGAGGAGAAGATTAAAAGACTCACTCGACCAAATATTTAGAGAAGTAACGTCTGCAACTTGTTTTTAGATGGATGAGGGTTCACACCGTTAACCACATATTGCTAGATTGAACTGTTGATTTTTGGAGGGCGACAGAGTGAAATAATCAAAGATACTTTGTAATTAAGAATTTCTTGCATGACAACAGTGGGTAATGCCACTCTTTCTTCTTAAAAAAGATTGCAGGAAATGCTTCCAGTCTAGAAAAGAAACTACAGGGGAGTTTCCCCGTGTCTATGGTTCGAAACCCAGTAACTAATTACGAGGGAATTTGCACTACATATCTCTAATACCAAACAGTTCAACTTCACAAAAACCCTAGGTTCTAAGCTCCCCAAATGCACGCAATTGAGCGGCCTCGAGGCACAATAATTAACCCTAAACAGAGATTCGACAGACCTTCATCTTCCCTGTAACGCTGTGGCATAGTCAACCCAACCGCAAACAGAGGAGGAATTCCTACCATTAACAGTTATTAGCGCCCTCTGGAACCTGAGCAAAGTACCCTCTGTCATTACCGCAGGTGGGCATCCTGAGCAACCAAATCCATGACTAGCAAATAATTGTTGAACAAAACATACAGGATTATTAGCTGCCGAACATAAATCAACACATAAACAATTGACCTGATAGGTGCAGCTACAAACAGGGAATCTAAAATATTATCATTCAACTTCCACAAATAACCTTTACCCAAAAAACTCACATAGACGCAAACAAACAAATCGAACGCATGGAAAGGGGAAGAGAACGCTGCATGAGGACTGGGCGAAAGAGGCCTAGATTTCTCTCTGTGGAGATAATCTGTAGTGGCGTGCTTAATGTGAGCAGCAGCCAATGCTCCAGTGGGAGGAGAATCGAAAGGAGGAGTAAACCCTATTCCTCCTTCCATAACATTTTCTTTGTTCTCATGGCGCTGCAACTGTTGTTATTGCTGCTGTTCATGTCGCTGTATTGCTTTGTTCGCATCCTTCTTAACGAACTTACTGTGCCCTATTCCTATCATCGGCAACAAGATCTGATCAAAGAAAATCTGTTACACACACAAACATAAATTTGAAAAATCTGTTGCACAGACACAGCTAAAACCCTAAATTCTCAGAAACATAAATTTGAAAAAACAATACCAAGGTATACCCGTGAGTTTATTTGTGGTGAAAATGGTAGACTGGGTGTCTGCAACAGCTCTCGTTCTAGACAGTTCAAAAATCGTCTGGGGATGGTGAGAGTGGTGGGCAGAGAGGGATTCTTTCAACAATCGACACGTTTTTTACAGAAGAAACTGGCGGATTTGGTTTGCTAAGGCATCAACAAAAAGAGAGAATTAGGAAGAAGAAGTGGAAAGCAATAGAATGAATAAAGAAGCCTAAGGCGCATCTAAAGGAGAAGAGAACCAGAAAGTAATTGAAAGGATGAACAGCATAAGCAAAAACCTCATTATATAACTCTGAACTTGTGAACGGTCTAACTCTGCCTCGTAGCTTTTTTAATCCACCGCTAATTTGTGAGGGACGTGCCAGGTCATTTTAGCTTTTTGGTGTGAGGGTGCAAGGCCATATCTAGCCGTTTGTGCCAGATCATTTCTAGCCGTTGTATCTCGGAAAGATTATTAGATTTAATAATATAAAAGTTTATTATTAGATTGAAAATATGAAATATTGGATTTTTAAATTTAATAATATTGAAATCTTAGTACTTCAAACTGAATTATGATTTTTTTAAGAAATAATACATGATATTTATTCTTTAAATATAATTTATAAAAATAACATATGTTTTAAATTTAATACAAAATAAATTAAAATAATAGGTATGAGGTTATATTACTTATGGGTAATAGAGATTAGGGGTTATATATAATATGTATTTTTCAGAATTATTTTATTACTCAATTTTATCAATTTAATATGTTTTTTAAGGAATTTAAAGAGAGAGGAAGTATAACTAGAATGTATTGCTATCACAGTTGTTTGTTTTTTTGTAATGAAAATGAAAATATAAAGAAAGAGGCTCTTACTACCAAGTTTTCTTTGACATGATGGCTTAAGTGGCTACTACAAAATCTTATTCCTCATCTATTGTTGCCTAACATCTCACCCATTAGTGCTTTGCACAACTATGAAACAAGTACACAGCTAAAAGAATTGAATCTCCCTTCTTTTAGGTGGCCTAATATTTAATATAGCGTAATAGTCATCTACATTTAAGGCTTTTGTGTTCCTCTACTCTCAGTTAGCACCAGGTTTTAGAGTATCTAGAATATTCTTAAAGGTCTATGATTATGCAAAATTTTAAGCATGGAAATTATATCAAAGTGTAGAAATTTTGGAAAATCCTACTAGTTCTCTAAATTGTTTGACCATATTCATCTAAAAATATACATATTTATAAGAATTTTCCATAGTCTCGATAATTTTTTTGATGAATTGTTGCATAAATTAATTTTATCGTATAAAATTTATGTGAATCATTTAAGAAAGAAAAATGAAAGTGCATTATTTTTTATTTTAAAAAGCATTGAAAATAAGTCAATTTATGAAATTTTGTTCCTAAGATTTCCCCTGGTCTAGATGTGGGTAGGACCGCCTCTCCCATCTACTTAGTACCACGGTGGCCAACAAGTTAGCTTCAACTATGGTAGGCATAATATTTATATATGAGCTCCTATAGAGGTAATTTTTAGATAATTCTAAAGGTCACTATATGAATAATTCTATCACAACACTTTATGCTGATATTTTGAATTTTTTACTCAATAAATTTCCATTTGATTGCTCAAAATGGACCTATAAAATTTTACACCTTGAGTCTCTTAATTGGGATGTGCCATGAACTTAAAAGGTACTCCTCCAATAGAAACACGTAATGTATGGGGCTCAAAAGTGGGAATATACATCTCACTGGCCAGTGGAATGAAGGTTGACATAATGGCTCCTTATTCTACATTTTAAAAGTGGGAAGAATTCTTTCTATATTAGATGAGCTAGTAGAAATGTACTCCTCCAATAGAAACACATAATGTATGGGGCACAAAAGTGGGAATATACATCTCACTGACCAATGGAATGAAGGTTGACATAATGGCTCCTTATTCTACATTTTAAAAGTGGGAAGAATTCTTTCTATATTAGATGAGCTAGTAGTTCATGAAATCATATGAGAACTAAACAAAAAGGGAAAAGGGATCACCAAAATGAGGTCTATTCAATTGAACAAGTGAATATTATAAAATATCTATCAAAAGATGATTGTAATTAAGTGGAAGACGTTCATTGATGAATTCAAATTTTATGTTTTAATCCTCCATTGGCTATCTTGTGTGAACCCTAACTATAACTAGGTTTGTGTCATTATTTATGCATAACTACTATTGATTAATGATGCCTAATTCCTCTACCTTTGAGGAAAACTTATGATACTTCCTCACTCAAATTTGTTTTCATCTATCCATTTAGTTCTTGAGGCCCCTAGCCACTTGGAAATACCTTTCTACTATTGTTCTTGAATTAGCTAATATCAAACACATTCTATGATGATAGTATCACAACCATTTTTTTAGACCTCTTTCATCTAACAAGTGTTGCAATTTCTATTATTATTGAGTTTGAAGTGAAATATAAGGGTCCAAACCTCTCAATAAACCAACACTCAATACGTCAACTCCCAATAACTAGTTTCCATGTCACTTGCTATTGCCATCCAATTTCCATATTAGCACCATTTCACACCCTAATCCATATCACCTTGCCACATAACGCATCCATGTCAACATCATGTCATATCCAACTCTATTCCGCCTCAATGCCATTAAATCTCCACATCTATGCCACATGATCACCACATTGGTGCCACAACATCATAATTTCAATGACATGCTATCTCGATGTGAGTAGCACATCAAAGGCACATTATCATCTACCACCTCAGGGACTTCCTAGATCAAAATATTTTTCTATGTAAGCTAGTCCCATCGTTATATTTGCTAGCTTTGCAATGATATGTACTTGATCAGGCTCTTTTATTTTTCTTCCTAGTTTCTTTATAAGCATAATTCATTTTTTTGTGTGTTTATTGTTGCAGTATTTAATGGAACATGAAATATGTCATATATCAAGTGTTTCAAGTCCTATTAGTATTGAGGTTTATCCACAATATAAGGGTTCAAACCTCTAGATAGACAGACACAGAATAGTTGACCTCCCCACATCTAGTATCAATCTCACTTGTTACTATCATTATATATCCATATTAGCACCAATGCACACTCTAATCCATATAACCTTACCACATAACGTGTTAATGTCAATAACATGTCATCTCGATGTCTATGCCACATTAGTTCCATGAAACCTCCACAATGATTCCACACGATCACCACATTAGATCCACATCGTCATCATGTCAGTGCCATGTTGTCTCTATGTGAGTGAAACATCAAAGCCACATTATCATATTAAGGACCTCTTCGATCTATATATTTCTTTATGTAACTTATTCCCATCATTATATCTTCTAGATTTATAATGATATGGTCTTTATGAGTCTCCTTTCTTTTTCTTGTTATAGTTTTGTTTTCGCATAATATTTTTTTGTGCATACTGTTGTAACAGCTACAAAAACCCCAAAATTTTGAACTAAGGCCAAATTTGAAATCCAATTCATTCAAATTATAAAGATATAAAAGGAAATTATCATGAAACTCGACTTATTAAGATAATTTAAGCTTGAGCATGTTCTGAGAAGCTACATGGTGCAACAAACTCTCACAACATTTTAAAGCACAACTTGGTAGTCTAGCAGAGTGCCCTTCTTCATGTCTTCCATTTTTCATTATAGCAACACTATAAAATCTCTCCTTACAATGGAGAATTTACGACATGTTAATGATATGCGCATGTGCGATAAAAAGCCCTCTTCCCCATATTAATTTTCAATGTGGGTTTTGTTGCATGCATCCTCTTCTTCCTCTACACAATGTAACATTTTTCTGTAGTCAATGCATTCTCTTTGAACCATAACATGTCACCCTACATATGAATATACTAATTTTTTTTTGTTTTTCTATAAATTTATTTATTTTGGATAAATTAATCTATCACTATGAATATTTTTTTAAATGACAGATATAGTAGACCTTTAGTGTGTCATGATTTCATCATTGTTAGAGGAAATGGCCCCATGAAAGAAGATTCCATAAGAGTGGAAAGAAGAAATTTTTATGGCCTCAATTCCCACATACATAGAAACAAATTGCTTTATTGGAAAATCCATGTACATTACTAGGTTATAAATATATCAATTGTTTTCTTGAAAAGAGATAATGTATGACGGAGAATATGGTGAAGTATATCATAATGTGAGAAGGTCTTCGTTACACATGTTTGCATCACATTCCATAGTTTTCCCTTGTGGGGATACCATTAAATGGATTATAAAGTGCATTGATGTTATATATATGACGCTTAGAGATATCCCCAGTGAAGGTATGATGATATTCACATATCCCCACATTCTTGATTATTGTAAATTGCCGAGAGATGAAGTAGCACTTAGGGAAAATGAATACGAAATTTTTTTCCTACGTAGTAAAGGAATCCAAAAAATTCACTGGTAGGACCCTATCAAGTTCTATACCGAGACTAATAGGGTTTATAATACTAAGCTGCTAAGCAAAGAATATCAATTGATCATGGTTATGTGTTTCCAACATTATGGTAGACCTAATGTAGATATGTTTGAAGAGAGATATCTATCATTAATGTAAAGTTTTGCCCCAATAAGGAAGTGCATTTAACTGGGAAAATATTGTACAATTCTCCATTCAAACAAGAGTACGAGAAGGTGAGACTCTAGTAGTAGGAAAATAACCATATTTTTATATGACATAATATATTATCGATTTTGTGTGCTATAAATTTGAATTTGAAATATTAGGATAGAGGTGAATTTTATCTCCAAAGATAGAATTAATAAACATATACTATAGCTATTTATGGGAAAATCATTACAAAACATATTACTTAAGAATAAAATAAGGATTTATCTAGCCATTATTATGCATCCTACTTGATAGTGGCTGACCTTGCATGTTTAAGTAGGGTATAGAAACATTGTATGATGTAGTTTATTAGGCCAAATACATCATAGTATTCTTATAGTGGAAATCACCACATCATGTACCATTATTTTCCATCAACAAAGTGATCTTACAAGAAATGGCATACCAAGTGACCATGGGATTTGGAGGCATGTTAACACAAAAAATGAAGCCACCATGTCCTATATATACATTATATGTAAGTAAATACTTCTTAAAGTGTTATAAAGAAGTTACCCTTGAATCCATTGAATTGAAACACCAAAATTCAGGGAACTCAATTTCCAATGGCATGGTCCAAGAGCCATAATAGTGTATCACTACTTTCAATTGAAATTTAAGTGGCCATACACGTTAAAATCCAATGAAGGAAAAGATAAAATCAAGAATTTATATAATTCTACAGTGACCATAGATGTAAAAGAACGTGTCAATGGCTCTGAACTGATGGATGGTGTTGAACTCAGCATTGGACAATTGTGAAAGGTAAAGATGTCAAATATAAAAATGATGCAAAAAAAAGGATGACAGAAAAAAGAAGAAGCCAAGAAAGTAAACAATAAATAATTTGAAGGAAAATAAAGGTAATTAAGGGAGAAAGAAAAGGCTAAGAAAAAGGCCAAAGTGGAGCATAAAATTCTGAGGGGGAGTAGAATAAACAATCAAGAATGAAGAAGAAAGAAATAAGAATTCATAGGAATGATTAGAAAATTAAATATATAACAAACTGTCTTAGGAAGAAGCAAGACAGAAAGCGCATAGTTGAAATTAAACTTAAAACATATTTCCCAATATGGATGTTGATCCTTTGATCCCATCTCCAAAACCAATTACACGATATTATCTCCCAATTAGGGATATGGGTATCATAACTGATTAAGGAAATGAGGCTTTGGACACATCATGCTTCTGATTTGATCATTGCTCCCATAATATTATCCAAGAAACACATTTATTTAGCTCGAGAACTGACAAAATTGATCTCGGTAGGGACTAAGGAAAACATAGTGTATAACACAATGCATAATCCTCTATCTGTTTCTTTAGAGGGACTCCCTTCTCTTCGAATACTTAGAATAACATTGACCACATCTTGGATATATTCAAGGAGCTTGGAGGAAGCGTCAAAAAGCCACAACAAGAAAGTGATAAACCTCATCAATGAATTCATGGCTTGTCGTCCTTTAGGCCTTATGATAAGGATTACTAGGATGAAACATTAAAATAAAATGTTTCATTAGAGGAATTCATAAAATCGTTGTATGTAGAGCTTGGGAAACTTCAAAATATTGTTATCGCACTCGTAAAAGTTATGATGGAAGTGAAAGTTATAGAAATACTATTAAGGTGGCCTTCACAACCATCAAAGATATGCATGAGTGAAATAAAACATACTCAACATCACAAGAGACATTACCAAGGACAAATGAAACAACCAGAGAAACAGATAGAATAAAATTCAAAATCGTCATGTGCGCTGAAGAGGAGCTAGAAAAGGATGTGGAAAGGACTCTGTTAATGTACCAACAACATCATAACATGATGGAGTAATTGGTTAAATCCAAAAATATAATCTCCATAAGAGCATGAGGGGACATAAGGCTAGAACAAGAAGTGGAGCAAGAGATACACTAGAATTTGCAAGCACAAAGTTTAGATATCATGGAAAAGGATACCAAACTCATGAAAGAAGCATTGGAACAAAACTTATTTGAACCCACCAAATTGCACACTTACCATAAGATTCAAGATGGCCTAAAGACAATGGTACCTAAAATTTACGTGTATGAAGATTTCAATGAAATAATAATTCCACCAAATACTTTGTCCATTGCATATAATTATAAGGCTTGGTATAATTTTTAAGTAATAAAAAACCATAGGGTTTGGGTTGGAAACCACAACAGAGCAAGAGGCAAACCACAACAAGAAGTATACAAATAGGTAGTCCTCCTAATGCTTAATTTATTAAAATGGGAAGGAGTAGTACCTGTACGTCCTATGTTTGAAGGAAATCTCATAGGTTTCAAACCCTCTCCTTCTCCTAATGCTCCAAAAGTTGCAACTCATTCAAGAAAGGCACATATACTAGTAGTAATTCAAAGCATGTTCAAGATATTAGCATTATCATATAATCGGAAAAGCATAAAAACATTAAATCATTTATAATAATATCATAACATGTATAAATCATAAATATCATGAATATAGAGAATATTACATAGCTTCTTTATTGATGAATGTAGAGAAGTGTGGAGGAATAGCACCTGATTCAGCCACAGCTCCAAGTGAAACCATCCTTCTCATATGTCCAGACCAAGCCTCAACAATATCCTTCCAAATGCATACACATGGATGTCATATAAGAGGAATGAAAATCTCTGTGAGGGAAGCAAGGGTTTCCACAATCTTGGACTACAGAAGGAATAGGGATAAATCACCAAAGCTACACCAAAGCTACACTTCAATCGCAGTCAAGTGGACTCATCACCTAATTTTTAGGGAGTTTCTAGTAGCTACCCTTTAGTTTAAATATGGCTGAGGAGGAGATAATTATGATTCGAACTTTGGAAAAATCCATTAGGCTCTTTTCACTTGTAATAAGTTTTTATGACTTTCATGTTGATGTAATGAGACTATCATTTTAAATAAAATCAGTATTCAGGTTGTGCTTCAGTGATCTAGTTTTAGAGAGCTAGGTTTATGGGTTATGGCCCAATCCATCTGCCTTAGTCTCCCTTGTGTAATAATTCTTTACTTTCATGTAATTTTACTTAGTTTTTCTTATGATTATTTAGCTAGTTTTCTTGCATTTTCATTCAATACTTTTAGTTTGCTTCCATTTCTCTTTTTTTGTAGATTTAGCTTTCTTACATGTTGGTAGAATAGGTTATAAATTCATAAAGTTGTGACTCAAGGCTCCCCCTCTCATCTCTTTCATTGGAGCTTGAGGAGGGTAGACCTTCTCCACAAGCCGAAATTTCTTTTTAGTTTATGATTTCTTGGAATGGATAAGTTAGTTTGTTGTAGTTCCATGGATATGTTTATAATGTTGTGTTAGATCTCCATTTGTAGGTTAAAGTATATTTTCTTTCCAAATTCAAGTCATATTTTCCGTTGTATTTATCATGAATTTGTCCATATTTATTGCATTAATGGGTAATTTTCTTTCAGGTTTAGGTAGTAGAGCCAAGTAGAACTTCACCAACACCTTCAACTTCATATCTCACCCTTTATGATCCCTCTCTTCATCGAAATCACCATCAACCCTATTTTCAGATTTTTTCATCCCTACACCATGGGAAAACCCTAGACGTGCAAGACAGGACTCCCAAGAGGTTCTCAAATTGAAAAATGGGTGGGACACCTTCCACTCATCGAAAACCATCTTCACTCCACATTCCCTACCCTTTTCACACCCATTTTTTGCCTCATATTTCCCTCAGACTGTTTCCTGTAGCAATTCAAGAATTTCATATAAAAATACACGAAACCTATAACAACACCTAAAGCAGCACTATTGGGCCCCTTCTTAAGCCCAAAAACCACCATACACATCCTCTAGACCTGCTAAAACCACCCATACACCTTCGTCCTTGTACCCATGTGTTGAATCCTTCCATAAGACACCTTAGCACTTTCTTCTCCTAGCTGCAAAACATCACATCTACAAACATATATAGGTCATGCTTAGTTGCATCATTAAAAGCATGATAGATATATAATAGAGTGAGTAGAGTGTTTTAATCCATTTGGCCCAAAAAAGTGTAATTACGTTAGTTTCCTTTATGCAATTTCAATTTGCAAATTTACTTCATTAGACATGCCTAGTTTGCTTTAATTTCTTATAATAGCTTAATGTGTATATATATTTAATTGCAAAGAAGTTAGATGTAATTTCTCGCTATAGTGTATTTTTGTACTTGCTGATAGAACCATGGCTTTAAATCATTTGTAGCCCTAGGCCTAAATTTAGAAGTGTGACAGACTACATCCATAAACCCTAGAAGTAGCACCCTTTCGTAAAGCTCAGAAGAGGATGTCATGAGTAGAATGCATCTGTTGTGTATATAGCACTGTCACCTCAAATTTTGTATGAACCTTGGGTTGATAAAGTAAATTAGGGCAGACTCTGGGAGTTGCAGCATTCTTGGTGCAATACCAGGGCTCACCACTTTTTGGCGACGTTTCTAATTTCATTTTACATGTTGTTTAAAAATATTGAAAAAATACAAAAAAATCTAATTTTCGTGCCTCACAGGAGAAGGGATACTTAAGGAATTTTTTTACCTAAAAACCCACATCACCACATAGTCACCCTTCGCTCTTCTTCAGCGGTTGTGAGGTCAAACACACCATAGGTGAGACTTATGAAAATTTTGAAGAATGTATTGGAGAAGAATAAGATTGTGTTTAACCTAACGAACTTACCTCACCTATCTCAACCATGGCTAACACTAAAGCCCAGGGAGCATTTCCCATTAGAGAGGCAGATGGGGAAACTAAAATGAAAAACATTAGCCCCTCAGCCCTTCCACGATTTCACGGACATACCTCGAAATATCCTGACACATTCATGTTTGAACCTGTTGTTTTTTGTAGGACCTATGACTATGCCTCAGATGATCAAAAGTTGAAGCTATTCCCATCTACCCTTAAGGATTCAACCTTGTGTTGGTTCATGGTTCTACCTAGGAACATCATCATTATTTGGGAAAATATGCAAGAAGCCTTCAAAACAAGTACATGGACTACTATAGGTCCAAGGAAACTAAGGATGAGATATTCGGGATGAATCCAGGGCCTGGTGAATCCCTAAAAGACTATGAAGAGAGGTTTCAGTTAAATTATAAGAGATCTAACTGTACTCTTGATCCTAGATCACTTAAACTAGCACTTCTCCAAGGGATTAGGAAGGAGGATATAGAAACACTCAATATTTTATCAGAAGGATATATCTACCAACTTCCTTATGAAACAATCAAAATTGTCTTCAAGAACCATTCTAGGGCAGCTAGGAAGAAAGGCACAGTTGGCAAAAGTACAACCAATACTTCTTCCTATTCCACCTCCATAAAAAATGAGTGGGCTTTAGGAGTCACATTCTACACACCTTTTCTTTGAAAATGGACACAATGCAGGTCAAAGAAGCAAAAGGAAGAAGAAAGAGCCTTGGCTATATTTTTCCATATATGTACCAGAGAACACCCTAGAAATGAATTTCCATTAAATTTCATAGAGGCTTTCTTAGTCTATGAGGAGAATCATGCGACACACAAGTGTCCCTCCTGACCTAGACTCAAAGTTGTATATCAAGGTGGGGAAGTAGGACCAAAGAAACTCTATTTAATCAACCAAAGAAGGCCTCAAGGCCCTAGGTCATATTAGCATGGTATGCAAGGTGCATCTTACTCTTACTATCACAATAATAAGAATGCTCCCAAAATCTTGGTACACCCCAACTCCTCCATCCTCGCCTAGACCCCCTACTTGGCCTTACAACCCTCCATATAATCCTCAGCCTTTGAACCAATCATTTCAGCAGTATTTTCCTTAAAAACCTTAGTGTAACAATCCATCCCAAAGGTGGAGGCCTTAACATAATCAACCACCTCAGTCTAATGCCTCCATCCCAACCTCAACCTCAGCTTACTCATGCTGATCTACCGAAGTTCCCTTAGATTCCTACATGACACAATATGAACCCAAATAACAGAAAAAAATAGTAGCTTTATAATGGGGAGACATCCTATGCAGCTTATGTTGTAGAGATAGAGGAGATTAATCTTAGGTCAGGAAGAGTACTCCCAGAAAACCACCCTCCATCTCCACCTGTAGAGTTTGAGGAGGAAAAGGAATAAAGTAACACTAAGATCCAACAACCTCCTTTTCCCGAGTGCTTTATCCATTCCATTCAACACACCCTAGAGGATACTAAACTTCTGGGAGAAATGAAAAATTTATGTGTAAACATACCGCTTCTCCAGGCCATTAAGGATGTCCCTATTTACAATAAGCATCAACGAAAAGTGCTTCGAGAAACCCGGGAGAAAGAAGAAAGATACCCCCACCATCAATGTAGTAGTACAACTATGTAACTTAATGTTGGGAAGGGTGATCCTTCAAAAGTACCTGGATCCTAGTAGTCTAGTCTTAGATGTGCACATAGATTATGTCATAATCCCCAATACTCTGATTGATCTCGGGGCTCTCATCAATGTCATGAGAAAACTATGTTTAAACTCAACCTCCAAGGGACTTTGATGACAACCACAACACTTCTAAAAAATGTGGATAGATACATAGTAACTTCGAAAGGAATAGTTGAGGATATTGTGGTTTCAATTGACTCTTGGGAGTATCCTACAGTTCTCCTAGTTCTGCAGCCAAAAACCAAGTTCAATGGATATTTTCTAATCTTAGGGAGACCTTGGTTATCCATTGTTGATGCTTATATCAGCTATCAGGCCAGAAACATGATAATTAATAATGATCCCTTGACTAAAAATTTGGTATTATATCCTCTAACCCAACCTTCCATTGATCATGATTTACCTATATGGTTGGAGGATGAAGAATATGAGGTATATAACACTACCTGAATTTGTACCATAAATGTTTTTCTTATAGGGAGGAACCTTGATGATGATGAACTCATTAACCATGTCATTCAAAACCAGTCCCCCAGTAACAGTCCACTTAAAAACCTAGTTAAAGAATCTGAAATCCAACCTTAGATGGATTTGCACTCAGTCGATTCAACCTATGAAACAAAAAAGATTGTAGAGTTTTACCCATCCACCTCTCAGAAAATCAACTGAAACCTATCATATGAAGAAGAAAACTAGTTTTTCTAGCTTGTAAAAGAAAACCTAGATGTGTTTTCTTCGGATTATAAGGACATGAAAGGGGTGCATCCTTCAATATGTAGACATCATATTTATGTTAAGGAACGATGCAAGCCTGTGAGACAACCTCCAAGAAGGATGAACCCAACTCTAAAGGACATAGTTAAAAAATAACAGCAAAAATTGTTGGATGCAGGTTTCATTTATCCTCTATCATATAGTGAGTTGGTATCTCCTCTTGTCCTAGTCCCAAAGAAGAATGGAAAATGGTAATCTGTGTTGATTATCGGGAACTTAACAAAGCCAATGAGAAGGACCATTTCCCTTTGCCCATTATAAAACCAGTCCTGGATTTCCTTACAGGAAACAATTTATTTTCCCTCTTAGATGGGTTTAGTGGGTATAACCAGATCCAAATTATCCCTGAAGTCTAAGAGTAGACTACTTTCACTGCAATATTCCTAATTAGCTTTTAGATAGTTAGAATATCAAATTTTGTTTTTGTCAATAAGATAGATGAATAAGAGGGTAGAGGGACCCATAAAATCTCTTTAGTAGTAATAAAACACTTATAATGTGAATGTGGATCAGTGTATCTAGTTTAATAAAGCACTCCTTGGTGTGAATGGGGGTCAATGCATCTAGATGGGGTCAATATTGACCAAATCAACAACACAGTCATGGAGGTGGTGGACGTAGTGGAAGACAATGAACTCATAACCGGAGGAAGTCTCCATGAGAGTAGCATCATTATTGAGTGGGAACAACGGGGGGGAGGCTCACAAATCATATAAGGAAGGGGATCGAAGCCATAGGGGACATTATGAATATTTTTTATGTATGCTCTTTTATGACTTTCACTTCAGCTATTTATCAGAGTCTGTTGTGCTATTTAGCACAAGGTTGTTTCCAAGAGGAAATCCCACCGTCATCCTCAGGGGAATTTGAGTGCCCACTTACAAGAGGTTCCTTTGAGCCACCCTCAGCAGTGCAGTCTCCTTCTGGAATTATGCAATCCAGGAGGGCAGTTTCAATGGAGGGTTGATAACCCAAGATTTTGAGCTTATTTTCTAGTGAGGGGTGTAGCCCTTCATCCAGAAAGTTAGTGGGGAGTAGTATCAGATATTTTCTCATTAGTTTAGTGACCCCCCAAAATTTTCCCACATGTAGAGTGTAATTCAGCCCTAGGGCTGCATTTTTCATATTGGGTATTTCTGGAAACCCTTTCTGGGTTATCTTGGAAGTATGCTAGAAAGCCGAGATCTTGTATCCCGACATTTTTTTAGCACTATATTATAATATATATAAATTCATAGTTTCCATTAGCAGTTATTTCCAGTAGGATTGCACATTGATGGCCTCCAAACAGTTTATGTAGCAACAATTTGTCATGTCTTGATGTATAGGGTCATTTCATGCTTGTTTTACCTAGCTTGAGTATCTTTTCCTTAAGTTCTTGTGCCTCATTTTTTACTATCATATATAATAAAATCGCTCAATGATATGATCATATTTTTGATGTATTGATGTTTACTGCATTTTCCAGTTTTATGTTCAATATTCTTTTTTTTCTTATTTTGGAATATTACAGTGGTATTAGAGCATAATCTTGCCTCAGCTTATGAGGCACTATATCTATGTCATAAGAATAAGAAGAACCTCTTAAAGAATGAGAGAAGTGATATATTAATACACTTCGAAGGTTTGATTATACAAACAAAGATTGAATCAAAGGAAATACTCTAGTAGTAGGAGAAATGGATGAAAAAGAGTTTTCCAAGCTTCTTCTCCAAACCATGTAAGATATTTCCAAAGAAATCAAGGAGATGAGGATGGAAAGACAAAAAGAGACCCCAAGAGTGTTTCTACATGGGGAAATCTCGAGAACTTCACATCACTGGTGTGAGAAACCAGTAATGCAACAAGTTTCCCAATGCTCCACGATGCCTACATTCCTGCAGTGAGAAATGGGGGTGGTGTACCCAAAGAACAAGACGCTTGGTGATTAATTTATAGAATATCAATCTCAACCTCAAAATTTCAAGGAGAATCTAAACTTCCATGAGTTCTGTCAAATCAAGGATAATAGGATACCTCGGAATAACAATAGAAGTGTAGGGTACATGCAGAAAAATGATCTATAACATATTATGGGTAGATTATTTTTTCCTTACTTTGGTGGGTCATACAAGTGCAAAGCCAAGGATTTTCTGGAAAAATTGGATATATATTTTCAATTGAACCAAGTGCCACAGATTGAAGCTATTAAGATAGTAGTGTTTCACCTTGAAGGTGAAGCACACGAATGGTTGTTTTGACAGTCTATCTACATTGGGGCATGTCGGTGTGACTGCATATGCAGAAATCACCTGGACATTGGTAGAAATATTTGACCGAAGAGATCTAGAGGAACAAATTGTTGAGCTAGCCAAGCTCAAGCAGTCAGGAAATTTGAATACCTATATCTATGAAATCCTAATACTTCTCGGCAAGGTGCCATATTCATATATAGCTAGGAGAGTATATATGCTCATTGATGGGCTAGCAGAGCCTTTACATGGATTGGTAAATTCCATTAGACCAAGTACGCTCCAAGATGCAATTGAGAGGGCTAGGGACTTACAAGATTCTTAGCTAAGGGGAAGAGATCCATTTCAGAAAAATCACACTTTTCAGTGAAATGGGAGAGATGTGAAGGTCTCCCCCGCCCCAAAGGAGAACCAGAGAAAAGGACCTCTTAGTGATGATGTCCGAAATATTTGAGGAGGAGGAAGCTTTGATTCACTTTACAAGAAACATGGGCACCATGGCATCGATGTGTTGCACGATAGGAACACAATATTGAAGTATTATTTGATAGTGTGGCACCAGGAGAGGATCCACCACCACTAGCGGGTGTAAATGGAGAATTTTCTCCAATTGGAGGAGCCCTTGGATATTTGTCAGGACTACCCAAGTATCTAAATTTGAGAATATGAGGCACAATTCTTGTGCAACAAGTGTCAGTATTGATAAACAATGGGGCTACCCACATTTTTATTGATGTTTAGCTAGTGTAGAAAAGAACCATACCCACATATGATTTTGAAGGATTCTTTATTTTCGTTCAAGGTGCTAGAACCATGTAGTGTGTGAAGTATGTTTCGGCATTGATTGTAACTTTTGGAACATAGACATTTATTGATCACTTCTTTATGGTCGATATTCCTAAAACCAATGTGATATTGGGTGTTTAATGGTTGATTACACTAGGGAAGGTCACCACAGATTGGGAGACTTTGAATATGGAATAGAAAGATAAGAAGAGTGGTAAGAACCAAACGGTCAAGGGCACGCACACCTATCCATCTCAGGAAGTCTTCGCACATAAGATCGAGACTTATTTGTAGAGAGGAGGTAATTAAAAATCAGTCTACTCATATATGCATTCTCCTCTAGATCATGATGCTACAGTATTTGGTGGCATTCCACCAGGGAGGTCCCAGGACTGGAAGATCATTAAATAGGTATCACAACTAGAAACACCACTCCCAAATCTAGATAAGAGGGGAGCCTTTGATGGGACAAATGCTATGCAGGGGGTCTTTGATTGGCTAAAGGAGAATATGAGTATTTTTCCGATATTAGTATTGCTAGATCTCACCAAGCCCTTTGTGCTGGAAGGTGATGCTTCAAGGGTAGGTGTTGGCATAGTTTGGGTGCAAGGAGGCCATACCATAGCCTTTGAGAATCAGAATATACTACCACATACGAAGGTATATTCCATATATGAGAAGGGTTTATTGGCCATAATTAATGAATTGGCTAAGCTCAGGGAATATTCAATGGGCAAAAACTTCCAAGTGAAGATTGACCATCACAATCTTCAATCTTTTCTTAAGAAAAAGCAGTTGCAAGAGAGGAAGCAAAAATGGGTTAGCAGAATTTCGGCATATGAATCTAACATTGAATATGTCAAAGAGAGAAGAAATGAGGTAAGATATTCCTCATCACATAGACTAGAAACACTATCATTGATGAGTGTGGATTCACAGTGGGAGTCTCAGTTGTTGGTGGAGTATTCCAAGAACCACTTCACATGTGAGGTACTTGAAGGGAAGGTGACTGATGAGAGGTATATAGTGATGTATGGGGTCATCTACTAACACGATCATATCTTCTTGACTAGAAATTCTAATCTCATGCCATTAGGGAGAGATTCTCATGGAAGGGTCACAAGGATGATGTGCTCCAGCATATCAAGAAGTGCATATTTTTCTAGATGAATGAAGAAGAAAACAACCATCTTGCAAGGTTATTACAATCACTTTCTTTTCCAGGAGGGTAATGGGTGATTCCTTCTATGGACTTCATTACGATTTTTCCAATGGTACATGGTAAGGATTGTATCTTTATGATCATTTGTCAAATAAAAAATTACTTACATTTCTTTGCCATCTATTCATAGTGCACTACTTCACAAGAGGCCAATATTTTCCTTAGACTTCATGGTCTTTCTAAGACCATAGTCACTAATAGATATAGCCATTTCTTGGATGGCTTTTGGTGGGTATTGTTCCATTTGGGGGGTACCAAGTTGAAACCAGGTACGAGATATTACCCCCAAACATACATGCAGATATTGGTAGTAAACAAGTGGCCGAGAAGCTATTTACAAAACTATGTTCTGGGGCAACAGAGAGCATGGTTGTGCTAGCTCCACTTGGGATAATATTGTTACAATCCGAAATTTCATATGGAAATCAATATGTCTCCATTTTTGGTCCCATATGTAGATGATGATCTATCATTTTTTGATATGATGGTTGGAGAAAGAAATTCTCCTAGAGCCAAAGATTGGATCCAAGGAAGTTAGGATATATTCTAGGCTCTTAAGGACTACATTCTTACGACCCAAAATCTACAGAAGCTATATAGAGATGATGGTCATGTAGAGATACATTTTGGGGTGAATAATTTTGTCTATATCCATATTCAGCCATGCAAACAACCTACATTGAACGAGTAGGAAAAAAGTATCTCCATATTCAACCATGCCTAACCTAGCCTAGCCTAACCTAACCTAACTTAGCCTAGCCTAACCTAACCTAGCCTAACCTAGCCTAACCTAGACTAACCAAGACTAACCTAGCTTAACCTAGCTTAATATAGCCTACTCTAACCTAGCCTAATCTAGCTTAACCTAGCCTACACTAACCTAGCCTAACATATCCTACTCTAACCTAGGCTACTCTAACTTAGCATAACCTATCCTATCCTAACTTAGCATAACCTATCCTATTCTCACCACAACTAATCTAGCTTAGCCTCATGTAACCTAACCCAACCAAGATTAACCTAACCTAACCTAACCTAACTTAGTCTAGCCAACCTAACCTAACCTAACCTAACCTAACCAAGCCCTAACTAGCCTAGCCTAGCCTAGCCTATCCTAGCCTACCCTAACCTAACCGCGCCTAACCTAACCTAACCTAAACAAGCCTAACCAAACTAACCTAACCTAATCAAGCCTAACCTAACCTAACCTAGACTACTCTAACCTAGCCTAATCTAGCTTAACCTAAACTACTCTAACCTAGACTAACATATCTTACTCTAACCTAGCCTACCAAGCCTAACCTAGCTTCACCTAGCTTAATATAGCCTAGTCTAACCTAGCCGAATCTAGGTTGACCTATCCTACTGTACCTATCCTACTCTAACCTAGCCTAAGATATCCTACTCTAACCTAGCCTACTCTAACTCATCATAACCTATCATATTCTAACTTAGCATAACCTATCCTATTCTTGCCTAGCCTAATCTAGCTTCGCCTCATCTAACCTAACCTAACCTAACCTAACCTAACCATGCCTAACCTAACCTAACCTAACCAAGCCTAACTAAACTAACCTAACCTAACAAGTCTAACCTAACCTAACCTAGCCTACTCTAACGTAGCCTAATCTAGCTTAACCTAGCCCACGCTAACCTAGCCTAACCTAACCTAACCTAGCCTAACCAAGCCTAAGCTAGCTTAACCTAGCTTAATCTAGCCTACTCTAACCTAGCCTAATCTAGCTTAACCTAGCCTACTCTACCTAGCCTACTCTAACCTAGCCTACTCTAACTTGCCATAACCTATCCTATTCTAGCTTAGCATAACCTATCTTATTCCCGCCTAGGCTAATCTAGCTTAGCCTGATCTAACCTAAAACCTAACCTAACCTAACAAAGCCTAACCAAAATAACCTAACCTAACCAAGCCTAACTTAACCTAACTTAACCTAGCTTAATCTAGCCTACTCTAACCTAGCCTAATCTAGCTTAACCTAGCCTACTCTAACCTAGCCTAACATATCCTACTCTAACCTAGCCTACTCTAACTTAGCATAACCTATCCTGTTGTAACTTAGCATAACCTATCCTATTCTCGCCTAGCCTAATCTAGCTTAGCCTTGTCTAACCTAACCTAACCTAACCATGCCTAACCTAACCTAACCTAACCAAGCCTAACCAAAATAACCTAACCTAACCAAGCATAACCTAACCAAGCCTAACCTAACCTAACCTATCCTACACTAACCTAGCATAATCTAGCTTAACCTAGCCTACTCTAACCTAGCCTAACCTAACCTAGCCTAACCAAGCCTAACCTAGCCTAACCTAGCCTAACCTACCCTATCCTAACCTACCATAGCCTAGCCTAGCCTACCCTAACCTAACTTAACCTACCCTAACGTAACCTATCCTAACTTAGCGAAGCCCACCCTACCCTACCCTACCCTACCCTAACCTACCCTAGCCTACCCTAGCCTACTCTATCATACTTTATCCTAAACTACCCTAGCCTAACCTAGCCTTGCCTAACCTAGCCTAGCCTAGCCTAGCCTAGCCTGACCTAACCTAGCCTGACCAAACCTAGCCTAACCTAACCTAGCCTAGCCTAACCTAACCTAGCATAACCTAGCCTAACCAAGCCTAACCAAGCCTATCCTAACTAAGCCTAACTTAGCTTAACCTAGCTTAACCTAGCTTAACCTAGCCTAATCTAACCTGCTAAAACCTAGCGTAATCTAGCTTAACCTAGCGTACTCTACCTAGCATAATCTTGCTTAACCTAGTCTACTCAAACCTAGCCTAGCATACCCAAACCTAGCCTAAACTAACCTACCCTAGCCTAAACTAAACTAGCTTAACCTAACCTAACCTACCAAAGCCCACCCTACCCTACCCTAACCTAACCTAACCTACCCAACCCTAGCCTAACCTAGCCTAGCCTAGCCTAGCCTACCCAACATAGCCTACCCTAGCCTAACATAGCCTACCCTAACTTAACCTAACCTAACCTAACCAAGCCTACCCTACCCTAACCTACCCTACCCTAGCCTAGCCTACCGTAGCCTACCCTACCCTAAACTAGCCTAGCCTAACCTAGCCTTGCCTAACCTAGCCTTGCCTAACCTAGCCTAGCCTAACCTAGCCTAGCCTAGCCTAACCTAACCTACCGTAACCTAACCTAACCTAACCTAACCTAGCCTAGCCTAGCCTAGCCTAGCCTAGCCTAACCTAACCTAACCTAACCTAACCTAACCAAGCCTAACCCCAACCTAGCTTGACCTAGCCGAACCTAGCCTAACCTAACCTAGCCTACGCTAGCCTACCCTAGCCTACTGTCAGCTACCCTAACCTAGCCTACTCTAACTTAACCTAACCTAACCTAACCAAGCCTACCCTACCCTACCCTAAACTAGCCTAGACTAACCTAACCTAGCCTAACCTAACCTAACCTAGCCTAGCCTAACCTAGCCTAACCTAACCTAGACTAACCTAGCCTAGCCTAACCTAACCTAACCTAGCCTAACCTAGCCTAACCAAGCCTAACCAAGCCTAACCAAGCTTGACCAAGCTTAACCTAACTAAGCGTAACTTAGCTTAACCTAGCCTAACCTAGCTTAACTGATCTAAATTTATGCAGGAACGCAAAAAAATAAACATATAACCATAAATAAAAATACGCAGTGAAAATAACACTTCATTTCATTAATATCAAAGAACTGAAATTTTCTTACAAACAGAATGGAAATAAAACTAGCTATCTCTCAGAAGAGATGTGGTAGCTACATGGCTCTGAATTGAGTTACAATCAGGATCGAGGGCCTATTTATTATTTAGACACAATGGAAAATCCTCAACAGCCAAAACCCTAACCCTAGGAGATGAAGCGCCAAAACTATGGGCCCTGTTCGGGTAAATTGGTGTTTCAACTTCCTAGGACTTTGGCATATGATCTCCATTTGATGCGTACCGTACCTTGTTAGAAAGACCTATCCGAGGAATGCAAATTTTGAACGAGAAACATTTGTCCATGGAGCCATGTTGCTCTCCGTTTTCCAAAAAAATGTCATTTAGGGCCTCAAAACGGTTTCGAAAGTTCAGGACCCGAAAAACTGCGAAAAATTGTGAGTTGAGATGAAACTAAAAAACTGAAAGAGACAATGGTGGAGCCCCAAGTGGAATAGGCGGTTGACCATCAATATCCACCTCGATCATCAACCTAGCCTACTCTAACCTACTCTAACCTAGCCTAATTTAGCTTAAACTAGCATACTCTACCTAGCCTAACCTAGCCCAGCCTAGCCTAACCTAGCCTGACCTAGCTTGACCTAACCTAGCCTAACCTGGCCTAATCTAGCCTAGCCTAACCTACCCTACGCTAGCCTAACCTAACCTAACTCCAGCTTAGCCTAACCTACCCTACGCTAGCCTAACCTAACCTAACCCCGGCCTAGCCTAACCTACCCTAGCCTAACCTAGCCTAATCTAGCCTAACCTAGCCTACCCTAACCTACCCTAACCTAACCTAACCTACCCTAGCCTAGCCTAGCCTAGCCTAAACTAACCTAACCCCAGCCTAGCCTGACCTAGCCAAACCTAGCCTACCCTAAATTAACCTAACCTAACCTAACCAAGCCTACCCTACCCTAGCCTATCCTACCCTACCCTAGCCTAACCTACCCTAACCTAACCTAACCTCACCTAACCTAACCTAAGCTAACCTAGCCTAACCTAGCCTAACCTAACCTAAGCTAACCTAGCCTAACCTAGCCTAACCTAACCTAAGCTAACCAAGCCTAACCAAGCTTAACCTAACTAAGCCTAACTTAGCATAACCCAGCCTAACCTAGCTTAACCTAGCCTACTCTAACCTACTCTAACCTAGCCTAATTTAGCTTAACCTAGCGCACTGTACCTAGCATAATCTAGCTTTTCCTAGCCTACTCTAACCTAGTCCAACATATCCTATTCTAACTTAACCTACTATAACTTGGCATAACCTATCCTACTCTAACTTAGCATAACCTATACTATTCTAGCCTACTCTAACCTAGCATAACCTATCCTATTCTATCCTATTCTAGCCTAGCCTAATCTAGTTTAACCTACCCTACTCTAACCTAGCCTAGCCTAACCGAGCCTAATCTAGCTTAATCTAGCCCACTCTACCTAGCCTAATCTAGTTTAACCTAGCCTACTCTAACCTAGCCTAACATATCCTACTCTAGCCTAGCCTACTCTAACTTAGCATAACCTATCCTATTCTAACCTAGCATAACCTATCCTATTCTACCCTACTCTAACCTAGCATAACCAATCCTATTCTACCCTAGCCTAATCTAGCTTAACCTAGCCCAACCTATCCTTCTCTAACCTAGCCTACTCTAACCTAGCATAACCTACCCTACTCTATCCTAGCCTACTCTAACCTAGCGTACCCTAGGTTACTCTAACCTAGCCTACCCTAGCCCACTCTAGCCTAGCCTAGCCTAGCCCATTCTCACCTAGTCTACTCTAGCCTAACCTACCCTACTCTAGAGTAGCCTAATTTTTTTGCCACTGTACCTTAGCTTATTCTATCCTTGTCTAACCTAGAATAATTTAGTCTATCCCAACACACTCTAGCTTAGTTTAGCCTAGCCTAATTAAAGTTTTAATAAAAAATATATTCAAAAACAATCTTATGAAATAACTAGAGTACAATTTAATTTTATTATATATATTTAAATATAAAAACATTACCAATTTATATTATATAAATTCAAACCTTTTTTTCTTTGCACATTAGGTTATTTTAATTAAAAAATATACTAAACTATATGTTAACATTAATAAAATATAGTGCAAAACTTGAATAATATATTAAATATTTAAATTTTAAAATCATTTTAAAAAATAAATTAAACTAAAGAATATTAATCTAGAAAACATTAAAAAACAAAACAAATTAAACGTTATTAATAAAAGTTTAAATATAACAAAAAAATATTTAAAATAAAATAAATTTAGGAAAATATAATTTAAAATGCATTAAATCATACTAAAAAAATCTAAAAACAAAATGTAACCTAAGTTATAAGATGTAGATGAATTTTTTTTTTTAAATCAAAAACATAATTGAAAATGATTTTGAGAAATCCAATAATCTAAACTAAGATATTAGAAAAATACTTCTTTTTATTTGATTTTGAGAAAGATTAAATCAACTAATTTAAATTAAAACACAAACTTTGATAAACTACCTCAATAAATAAATGAAATTATTTAAACTAAATGGAATACTGATTGAATCTATAAAACTACAATAATAAATTAAATTAATCCAATTAAAAAAATCAGCAAAAACTACTCTCATAAATTAACTCATTACAGGGTAAATAAATGAATGAATAGAACTAAATCTGAAATGAACGGATGAGGTTTCCCATCCAGAGTGCTTTAAAATAAAATACCCATCAGGTTAACTCAAAATGTCCTATTCTTGTTGTAGTTTGAAGTTCTAGTTATTAGAGGGCTCGAAAAAAATAATTGATAAATGAAATCCTATGAATTCTCCAATTTTTGTACTTTCTTTTGGTATTCCAGCGAGCCAATTAGGTATGGTGCAACTGTTCATTAACGATTTTTAAGAACAATCTTTACTATTTTATTAATTTATAAATATTCTAAATATTTTAATTTGAAAAAAAATTAAACGAAGATACTTGAGATTGATTTGTAAAATTGTTAAGAACAATGTTTACTATTTTATTAATTTATAAATGTTTTAAATATTTTTATCTGGAAAGAAATTAAATATTAAAGTTAGATATAATTTATGGAATGGAAATCCTCAAGGCACACGATTAAAAAACATAAAAGAAAAGTCAGTATGCCCAGAGATTTGATTTATAGTTAGATATTTGATAGATCCAGAACAAAGAAATATCTAATTTTTAGATGTGGAAAATTATTCATTAGGGTGAATAATTTTGATATGCAACATAAAACAGTTAAACCAATAACATGAGAGAAATCAAACAATTTCTCTGCTTGAGATTTGACAGATAAGGAGATTACATCCGCTGAAATTAAGAAGAAACTAAGGCATGAAAGAAATTAGAATTTTAACATAAAAGAATCGATAGCTTAAGATAATTTGAACAGAAATGGAGAGACTGCGGTGGTTTCATATCCCCAGACATGAAACATTCTAGCATTAAATCAATGTAATGGGTGCTTTTAGAAACAAGGTATTAATAACATTAATTTATTTATAGGACAATGAACTAATGAGTACTACTACAAAGACAGTACTAATCCACAAATTATAATTATAGAATCACTGGAAAATGAAACAGAAGCCTATCTATAGCTCGTTGAAATGAGTTTACTTAAAACTAGCTTAATTCAAGAAAAGAGACAGAAACTTACCTGTAGTCCAGCGCAGAACTAGGTGTTTCTGGCGTATTGTTTACAGCGAACAGCGAAACATCATATGTCCAACTTCTTTAATTGTATGCCAACAGCCAAAGATAGTACGTCCAGCAGAACTAGCTCTTTTTAGCCTTCTCTTTACAGCCAACAATCTCATGTCCAACATCTTTAATTGTATGCTTTATTTGCTCAGAAAACAATTCAAATCAAAAGGCATAGCACTAAAGAAAACTAAACGAGGAGAACATTACAATACTGACTAGGCCAAATATTTAGCATCTTTAATTGTATGCTTTATCTGCTCAGAAAACAATTCAAATCAAAAGGCATAGCACTAAAGCAAATCTAAATGGGGAGAACATTAAAAGACTCACTCGACCAGATATTTAGAGAAGTAACGTCTGCAACTTGTTTTTAGATGGATGAGGGTTCACACCATTAACCACGTATTGCTAGATTGAACTGTTGATTTTTGGACGGCGATAGAGTGAAATAATCAAAGATACTCTGTAATTAAGAATTTCTTGCATGACAACAGTGGGTAATGCCACTCTTTCTTCTTAAAAAAGATTGTAGGAAATGCTTTAGAAAAGAAACTACAGGGGAGTTTCTCCGTGTCTATGGTTCGAAACCCAGTAACTAATTACAAGGGAATTTGCCCTACATATCTTTAATACCAAACAGTTCAACTTCGTAAAAACCCTAGGTTCTAAGCTCCCCAAATGCACGCAATTGAGCGGCCTAGAGGCACAATAATTAACCCTAAACAGAGATTCGACAGACTTTCATCTGCCCTGTACCGCTGTGGCATAGTCAACCCAACCGCAAACAGAGGAGGAATTCCTACCATTAACAATTATTAGCGCCCTCTGGAACCTGAGCAAAGTACCCTCTGTCATTACCGCAGGTGGGCATCCTGAGCAACCAAATCCATGACTAGCAAATAATTGTTGAACAAAACATACAGGATTATTAGCTGCGGAACATAAATGAACACATAAACAATTGACCTGATAGGTGCAGCTACAAACAGGGAATCTAAAATATTATCATTCAACTTCCACAAATAACCTTTACCCAAAAAACTCACACAGACCCAAACAAACAAATCGAACGCATGGAAAGGGGAAGAGAACGCAGCATGAGGACTGGGCGAAAGAGGCCCAGATTTCTCTCCGTGGAGATAATCTGTAGTGGCGTGCTTAATGTGAGCAGCAGCCAATGCACGAGTGGGAGGAGAACCGAAAGGAGGAGTAAACCCTATTCCTCCTTCCATAACATTTTCTTTGTTCTCATGGCGCTGCAACTGTTGTTGTTGCTGCTGTTCATGTCGCTGCATTGCTTTGTTCGCATCCTTCTTAACGAACTTACTGTGCCCTATTCCTATCATCGGCAACAAGATCTGATCAAAGAAAATCTGTTACACACACAAACATAAATTTTAAAAATCTGTTGCACAGACACAGCTAAAACCCTAAGTTCTCAGAAACATAAATTTGAAAAAACAATACCAAGGTATACCCGTGAGTTTATTTGTGGTGAAAATGGTAGACTGGGTGTCTGCAACAGCTCTCGTTCTAGACAGTTCAAAAATCGTGTGGGGATGGTGAGAGTGGTGGGCAGAGAGGGATTGTTTCAACAATCGACACGTTTTTTACAGAAGAAACTGGCGGATTTGGTTTGCTAAGGCATCAACAAAAAGAGAGAATTAGGAAGAAGAAGTGGAAAACAATAGAATGAATTAAGAAGCCTAAGGCGCATCTAAAGGAGAAGAGAACCAGAAAGTAATTGAAAGGATGAACAGCATAAGCAAAAACCTCAATATATAACTCTGAACTTGTGAACGGTCTAACTCTGCCTCGTAGCTTTTTTAATCCACCGCTAATTTGTGAGGGACGTGCCACGTCATTTTAGCTGTTTGGTGTGAGGGTGCAAGGTCATATCTATCCGTTTGTGCCAGATCATTTTTAGCCGTTGTATCTAGGAAAGATTATTAGATTTAATAATATAAAAGTTTATTATTAGATTGAAAATATGAAATATTGGATTTTTAAATTTAATAATATTGAAATCTTAGTATTTCAAACTGAATTATGATTTTTTTAAAGAAATAATAGATGATTTTTTTTCTATTTAAATATAATTTATAAAAATAAATTATGTTTTAAATTTAATACAAAATAAATTAAAATAATAGGTATGTGGTTATATTACATATAATGGTGTTGAACTCACCATTGGATAATTGTGAAAGGTAAAGATATCAAATATAAAAAGAATGCCAAAAAAGGAAGAAAAAAAGAAGAAGAAGCCAAGAAAGTAAACAATAAAGAATTTGAAGGAAAATAAAGGTAATTAAGGGGGAAAGCAAAGGTTAAGAAAAAGGCCAAAGAGGAAGATAAAACGCTCAGGGGGAGTAAGAATAAACAATGAAGAAGGAAGAAGAAAGAAATAAGAATTAATAGGAATGATTAGAAAATTAAATATCTAACAAACCGTCTTAGGAAGAAGCAAGACAAAAAGCACATAGTTGAAACTAAACTTAAAACATATTTCCCAATATGGATGTTGATGCTGTGATCCCATCTCCAAAACCAATTACACGAGATTATCTCCCAATCAGGGATATGGGTATCATAATTGGTTAAGGAAATGAGGCCTTCGACCCATCATGCTTCTGATTTGATCATTGCTCCCATAATATTATCGAAGAAACACATTCATTTAGCTTGAGAACTGACAAAATTGATCTCGGTAGGGACTGAGGAAAACATAGTGTATAACACAATGCATAATCCTCTATCCATTTCTTTAGAGGGACTCCCTTCTCTTCGAAGACTCAGAATAACATTGAACACATCTTGGATATATTCAAGGAGCTTGGAGGAAGCGTCAAAAAGCCACAACAAGAAAGTGATAAACCTCATAAATGAATTCATGCCTTGTCATACTTTAGACCGTATGATAAGGATTACTAGGAAGAAACATTAAAATAAAATGTTCCATTAGAGGAATTCATAAAATCATTGTACGTAGAGCTTGGGAAACTTCAAAAGATTTCCATCGCACTCGTAAAAGTTATGATGGAAGTGAAAGTTATAGCAATACTATTAAAGGTGGCCTTGACAACCATCGAAAGTATGCATGAGTGGAATACAACATACTCAACATCACAAGAGACATTACCAAGGACAAATGAAACAACCAGACAAACTGATAGAATAAAATTCAAAATCTTCATGTGCACTGAAGAGAAGCTAGAAAAGGATGTGGAAAGGACTCTATTAATGTACCAACAACATCATAATGTGACAGAGTAATTGGTTAAATCCCAAAATATAATCTCCATTACAGCATGAGGGGACATAAGGCTAGAACAAGAAGTGGAGCAAGAGATACACTAGAATTTGCAAGCACAAAGTTTAGATATCATGGAAAAGGATACCAAACTCATGAAAGAAGCTTTGGAACACAACTTATTTAAACCCACCAAATTGCACACTTACCATAGGATTAAAGATGGCTTAAAGACAATGGCACCTAACATTTATGTGTATGAAGATTTCAATGAAAAATTAATTCCACCGAATACTTTGTCCATTGAATATAATTATAAGGCTTGGCATAATTTTTACGTGATAAAACACCCTGGCATTTGGGTTGGAAACCACAAAAGAGCAAGAGGCAAACCACAACAAGAAGTATGCAAACATGTAGTCCTCCTAATGCTTAATTTATTAAAATGGGAAGGATTAGTACCTGTAGCTCCTACGTTTGAAGGCAATCTCACAGGTATCAAACCCTCTCCTTCTCCTATTGCTCGAAAAGTTGCAACTCATTCAAGAAAGGCACATATACTAGTAGTAATTCAAAGCATGTTCAAGATATTAGCATTAGATCATATAATCATAAAAGCATAAAAACGTTAAATCATTGATAATAGGATCATAACATGTATAAATCATAAATATCATGAATATAAAGAATATTACATAGCTTCTTTATTGATGAAAGTAGAGAAGTGCGAAGGAATACCACTTGATTCAGCCATGGCTCCATGTGAAACCTTCCTTCTGATATGTCCAGACCAAGCCTCAACAATATCCTTATAAATGTATACACATGGATGTCATATAAGAGGAATGAACATCTATATGAGGGAAACAAGGGTTTCTGCAACCTCGGAGTACAGGAGGAATTGGGATAAATCAGACTTCATCATGGAATAAATGGCTATAATATCAACATACAATCTTTCTCCTCCCATTAGGCCTTCCCATGAGGTGAATTTATACCACCCCAAAACATCTGTTTTAGTTGGGGTATAGTTAAGCCACTGGATACTGTCGATAGGATTCTAGTATAGCCTATAAACCCCACCCAAAAAATAGGGATTTGTATACCTTTTCATATTCCAAATTATATACGTGGGTTGGGTATAGATGGACCTACTTGTGTACGCATTTTGAGGGGGTAGAGTCGTTTATGGAATTCAAAATAATTTCTTTTAAATAAAGGACCAAGTCTGAAGGGAAAGGGTTGCCCAAGGCCATCATTCAGAGCATCAAGTATACAGAGGTGGAAAATTAAGCCATAACATATGCCCCCCAATATATGAGGTCAGAAGGTGTACATGATGTTCAAAATGTATTAATTGTATAAGAATAATCAGACGTGAACTTGGGAAGAGTTCACCATATTTTAGATTTCCAAAAAAGGAATGGAATACATAAAATAGAAAGCTTATGTCTAAGATGGGGATACCCATACTCATAGATATTAAATCATCTCTGCATATCTAGTATAGAGTGGATCCAATATGTATACAAGTTATTAAATCTGTTATTAGGTACATTTGGAGGAGTTAATGGACACCCTTTTGCCTTATTAAGTCTCTTTTTCTTGCATTTTAATTATATTATGGTCTTATGATTGAGGCCTATCATACTTCGTGTACCTAACATGAGTTAAATGCAGGAAAATCATGAAGATATTTCATTTTTGGTGAAGATTTTACCTTTAAGACATAGATTAGTAAACAAGGAGAGATTCTAGGGGGATTTTCCACCCTCCTTAACTACCAAAGGTGGCCAAGGGATCCTCAATATTCCCTCCAACAACTCGAAATCAAAGGAAACTAAGAAAACTCAAGATCAAGTCCACCAAAGCTACACTTCACTTGCAGTCAAGTGGACTCATCACCTAATTTTTAGGGAGTTGCCGATAGCTACCCTTTAGTTTAAATAGGTCTGAGAAAGAGATCATTATGATTCGAACTTTGGAAAAATCCATTAGGCTCTTTTCACTTGTAATAAGTTTTTACGACTTTCATGTTGATGTAATGAGATTATCATTTAAAATAAAATGAGTATTCAGATTGTGCTTCACTGATCTAGTTTCAGAGAGCTAGGTTTATGGGTTACAACCCAATCCATGTGCCTTAGTCTCCCTTGTGTAATAATTCTTTACTTTCATGTCATTTTAGTTAGTTTTTCTTATGAGTATTTAGCTAGGTTTCTTGCATTTTCAATTACTATTTTTAGTTTACTTCCATTTCTCTTTTGTTGTAGATTTAGCTTTCTTACATGTTGGTAGAATAGGTTATAAATTCATAAAGCTGTGACTCAAGCCTCCCCCTCTCATCTCTTTCACTGGAGATTGAGGAGGGTAGACCTTCCCCACAAGCCAATTTTTTTTTTAGCTTATGATTTCTTGGAATCGATAAGTTAGTTTGTTTTAGTTCCATGGACATGTTTATAATGTTGTGTTAGATCTCCATTTGTAGGTTAAAGTAGATTTTCTTCCCAAATTCAAGTCATATTTTCCATTGTATTTATCATGATTTTTTCCATATTTTTTGCATGAATGGGTACTTTCTTTGTAGGTCTAGGTAGTAGAGCCAAGGAGAACTTCACCAACACCTTCAGCTTCATATCTCACCCTTTATGAGCCCTCTCTTTATCAAAATCGCCATCAACCCTATTTTCAGATTTTTTCATCCCTACACCATGGGAAAACCCTAGGGGCGTAAGAGAGGCCTCCTAAGAGGTTCTCAAATTGACCAATGGGTGGGACACCTTACACTCATCTAAAATCATCTTCACTCCACGTTCCCTACCCTTTTCACACCCATTTTTGGCCTCAAGTTGCCCTCAGACTGTTTCCTGTAGCAATTCAGGAATTTCCTGTAGAACTACACAAAACCTATAGAGACACTTGAAGCAGCACTAGTGGGCCCCTCCTCAAGCCCAAAAACCACCATACACATCCTCTAGACCTGCTAAAACCACCCATACACCTTCATCCTTGTACCCATGTGTTGAATCCTTCCATAAGAGACCTTAGCACTTTCTTCTCCTAATTGTAAAACATCACATCTACAAACATATATAGGTCATGCTTAGTTGCATCATTAAAAGCATGATAGATATAGAATAGAGTGAGTAGAGTGTTTTAATCCATTTGGCCCAAAAAAGTGTGATAACGTTAGTTTCCTTTATGCAATTTCAATTTAGAAATTTACTTCATTTAACATGCCTAGTTTGATTTCGTTTCTTATAATAGATTAATGTGTTTATATCTTTAATTGAAAAGAAGTTAGATGTACTCTCTTGCTATAGTGTATTTTTTTACTTGCTGATAGCACCATGGCTTTGAATCATTTGTAGGCCTAGGCCTAAATTTAGAAGTGTGATAGACTACATTCATAAACCCTAGAAGTAGCACCCTTCTGTAAAGCTCAGAAGAGGATGTCATGAGTATAATGCATCTGTTGTGTATATAGCACTGTCACCTCAAATTTTGTACGAACCCTAGGTTGATAAAGTAAATTAGGGTAGACTCTGGGAGTTGCAGCATTCTTGGTGCAATACTAGGGCTCACCACTTTTTGGCAACATTACTCGGGAGGTCTCTACTAGATGCTTCGATTTTGTTTTAGCATTATTTTCTAATTTCCTTTTACATGTTGTTTAAAAATATTGAAAAAATACGCAAAAATCTAATTTTCATGCCTCATAGGAGAAGCGATACTTAAGGAAATTTTTTACCTAAAACCCACACATCACCACATAGTCACCCTTCTCTCTTCTTCAATGGTTGTGAGGTCGAACACACCATAGGTGAGCCTTATGAAAATTTTGAATAATGTATTGGAGAAGAATAAGATTGTGTTTAACCCGATGAACCTTCCTTGCCTATGTCAACCATGGCTGACACTAAATCCCACGAATCATTCCCCATTAGAGAGGCAGATGGGGAAACTAAAATGAAAAGCATTAGCCCCTCAGCCCTTTTTTGAACCTGTTGTTTTTTTTAGAACCTATGACTATGCCTCAGATGATCAAAATTTGAAGCTATTCCCATTTACCCTTAAGGATTCAACGTTGTGTTGGTTCATGGTTCTACCTAGGAACATCATCATTATTTGGGAAAATATGCAAGAAGCCTTCAAAAACAAGTAAACGGACTACTATAGGTCCAAGGAAACTAAGGATGAGATATTCAGGAGGAATCCAAGGCCTGGTGAATCCCTAAAATACTATGATCCAAGATCACTTAAACTAGTACTTATCCAAGGGATTAGTAAGGAGGGTATAGAAACCTTCAATATTTTATTGGAAGGATATATCTACCAACTTCCTTATGAAACAATCAAAATTTTCTTCAAGAACCATTCTAGGGCAGCTAGGAAGAAAGGCATAGCTGGCGAAAGTACAACCAATACTTCTTCCTCTTCCACATCCATCAAAAATGAGTCTGGAAATATGTTGGAGGGCTTCAAGAGTGACATTATACACACCTTTTCTTTGCAAATGGACACAATGCAGGTCAAAGGGAAGCAAGAGGAAGTAGAAATATCCTTGGCTATATTTTTCCATAGATGTACTAGAAAACAGCCTAGAAATGAATGTCCATTAAATTTCATAGATGCTTGCTTAGTCTGTGAGGAGAATCATGCCACACACAAGTGTCCCTCCTTACCTGGACTCAAATTTGTATATCAAGGTGGGGAAGTAGGACCGAAGAAACTCTGTTTCATCAACCAGAGAAGGCCTCAAGGCCCTAGGTCATATTAGCAGGGTATGCAAGGTGCACCTTACTCTTACTATCACAATAATCAGAATGCTCCCAAAATCTTGGTACACCAAAACTCCTCCATCCTGGCCTACACTCCCTACTTGGCCTTACAACCCTCCATATCATCCGCAGCCTTTGAACCGAACATTTCAGCAGTATGTTCCTCAAAAACCTCAATGGAACAATCCATCCCAAGGGTGGAGGCCTTAACATAAGCAACCACCCGAGTCTAATGCCTCCACCCCAACCTCAACCTCAGCTTACTCATGCTGGTCCACCCAAGTTCCCTACGATTCCTGCATGACCCAATATGAACCCGAATAACATACACAGATAGTAGGTTTATAATGGGGAGACATCCTATGCAACTTATGTTGTAGAGAAAGAGGAGATTAATCTCAGGTCAGGAAGAGTACTCCCAGAAAACCACCCTCCATCTCCACTTGTAGAGTTTGAGGAGGAAAATGAATAAAGTAACACTAAGATCCAACAACCTCCTTTTCCTGAGTTCTTTATCCATTCCATTTAGCACACCCCAGAGGATACTGAACTTTAGGGAGAACTGAAAAATTTATGTGTAAGCATACCGCTTCTCCAGGCCATTAAGGATGTCCCTATGTACAATAGGCTCATCAACGAAAAGTGCTATGAGAAACCTGGGAGAAAGAAGAAAGATACCCCCACCATCAATGTAGTAGGACAACTATCTGACTTAATGTCGGGAAGTGTGATCTTTCAAAAGTACCTAGATCCTAGCAGTCTAGTTTTAGATGTGCACATAGATGATGTCATAATCCCCAATACTCTGATTGATCTAGGGGCTGTCATAAATGTCATGCACACAATGAAACTATGTTTAAAATCAATCTCCAAGGGACTCTGAGGACAACCAAAACACTTATAAAACTTGTGGATAGATACACAGTAACTTCAAAAGGAATAGTTGGGGATATTATGGTTTCAATTGACTCTTGGGAGTATCCTACAGTTCTCCTAGTTCTGCAGCCAAAAACAAAGTTCAATGGATATCCTCTCATCTTAGGGAGACCTTGGTTAGCCATTGTTGTTGCTTATATTATCTATCAGGCTAGAAACATGACAATTAATAATGATCCCTTGTCTAAAAATTTGGTATTATATCCTCCAGCCCAACCTTCCATTGATCATGATCTACCTATATGGTTGGTGGATGAAGAAGATGCGGTATATAACACTACCCCAATTTGTACCATAGATTTTTTTGTTAGAGGGGGGAACCTTGATGATGATGAACTTATTAACCATGTCATTCAAAACTAGTCCCCCACTAATAGTCCACTTAAAAACCTAGTTAAAGAATTTGAAATCCAACCTTGGATGGAATTGCCCTCAGTCGATTCAACCTATGAAACCACAAAGTTTGTAGAGTTTGGCCCATCCACGTCTTAGAAAATCAACTGAAACCTATGAAGAAGAAAAGTAGTTATGCCAGCTTCTAAAAGAAAACCTAGATGTGTTTTCTTGGGATTACAAGGACATGAAAGGGTTGCATCCTTCAATATGTAGACATCATATTTATATTAAGGAAGGATGCAAGCCTATGAGACAACCTCAAAGAAGGATAAACCCAACTGTAAAGGACATAGTTAAAAAATAACTGCAGAAATTGTTGGATGCAGGTTTCATTTATCCTATATCATATAGGGAGTTGGTATCTCCTCTTGTCCTAGTCTCGAAGAAGAATGGAAAATGGTAATATATGTTGATTATCGGGAACTTAACAAAGCCAACGAGAAGGACCCTTTCCCTTTTCCCTTTGTAGACCCAGTCCTGGATTGCCTTATAGGAAATAATTTATTTTCCCTCCTAGATGGGTTCAGTGGGTATAACGAGATCGAAATTATCCCTGAAGACCAAGAGTAGACTACTTTCACTGTAATATTCCTAATTAGCTTTTAGCTAGTTAGAATATCAAATTTTTATTTTGTCAATAAGATAGATGGATAAGAGGGTAGAGGGACCCATAAAATCTCTTTACTAGGAATAAAAACACTTCTAATGTGAATGTGCATCAGTGTATCTAGTTTAATAAAGCACTCCTTGGTGAGAATGGAGGTCAATGCATCTGGATGGGGTCAAGATTGACCAAATCAACAGTGCAGTCATGGAGGTAGTGGAGATAGTGGAATACAATGAACTCATAATCAGAGGAAGTCTCCATGAGAGTAGCATCATTATTGAATGGGACCAAGGCGGGGGAGGCTCACAAATCATATAAGGAAGGGGATGGAAGCCATAGGGGAAATTATGAATATTGTTTAAGTATGTTCTTTTATGACTTTCGCTTCAACAATTTATCAGAGTCTGTTGCGATATTTAGCACAAGGTTGTTTCCGAGAGGAAATCCAATCATCATCCTCAAGGGAATTTGAGTGCCCACTTACAAGAGGTTCCTTTGATCTTCATTCCATCATCTAGCATCAGACCAATATTTAGCCACCTTTAGTAGTGCAGTCTCCTTGTGGAATTGTGCAATCTAGGAGGGCAGTTTCAGTGGAGGGTTGATAACCCAAGATTTTGAGCTTATTTTCCAGTGAGGGGTGCAGCCCTTCATCCAAAAAGTTAGTGGGGAGGAGTATCAGATATTTTCTCATCAGGTTAGTGACCCCCGAGAAGTTTCCCACCTGTAGAGCGTAATTCAGCCCTAGTGCTACATTTTTAATATTGGGTATTTCTGGAAACCTTTCCTAGGTTATCTTGGAAGTATGCTAGAAAGCAGAGATCTTGTGTCGTGGAATTTTCTGAGCACTATATCAGAATATCTACAAATTCATAGTTTCCAGTAGTAGTTATGTCCAGTAGGATTTCACATTGATGGCCTCCAAACAGTTTATGTAGCAACAATTTCTCATGTCTTGATGTATAGCGTCATTTCAAGCTTGTTTTACATAGCTTGAGTATATTTTCCTTAAGTTCTTGTGCCTCATTCTTTGCTATCATATATAATAAAATGGCTCAATGATATGATCATGTTTTTGATGTATTGATTTTTACTACATTTTCTAGTTTTATGTTCAATATTCATGTTTTTCTTATTTTGGAATATTAGAGTGGTATTAGAGAATAATCTTGCCTCAGACTATGAGGCACTACATCTATGTCATAAGAATAAGAAGAACCACTTAAAGAATGGGAGAAGTGATATATTAATATACGTCAAAGGTTTGATTATAAAAACAAATAATAAATCAAAGGAAAGAATCCAGTAGTAGGAGAAATGGATGAAAAAGAGTTTCCCAAGATTCTTCTCCAAACCATGTAAGATATTTCCAAAGAAATCAAGGAGATGAGGATGGAAAGAAAAAAAGAGACCCCAAGAGGGTTTCTACACAAGGAAAGCTCGGGCACTTCACATCATAGGTGTGAGCAACTAGTAGTGCAACAAGTTTCCCAGTGCTCCACCATGCCTACATTCCTGCAGTGAGAAATGGGGGTGGCGGACCCCAAGAACAATAGGCTCTTGGTGATTAATTTCTAGAATATGAATCTCAACCTCAAAAGCTCAAGGAGAATCTGAACTTCCAAGAGTTCTTTCAGATCAAGGATAATAGGATACCTCGAAATAACAATAGAAGTGTAGGGTAAATGCAGAAAAATGATCTATAGGATATTATGGGTAGATTATTTTTGCCTTACTTTGATTGGTCATACAAGTGCACAACCAAGGATTTGCTGGAAAATTTGGATATATATTTTCAATTGAACCAAGTTCTATAGATTGAAGCTATTAAGATAGTAGTGTTTCACCTTGAAGGTGAAGCACACGAATGGTGGTTTCACGGTCTATCTACAGTAGGGCATGTCGGTGTGACTACATATCTAGAAGTCACCCGGAGATAGGTAGAAATATTTGACCGAGGAGATCCAGAGGAACAGATTTTTGAGCTACCCAAGCTCAAGTAGTTAGGAAATCTGGATACCTATATCTATGAATTCTTAATAATTTTCGTCAAGGTGCCATATTCATATATAGCTAGAAGAGTATATAAGCTCATTGATGGGCTAGCAGAGCCTTTCCATGGATTGGTAAATTCCACTTTTCCAAGTACGCTCCAAGATGCAATTGAGAGGGCTAGGGGCTTACAAGATGCTTTTCCAAGGGGAAGAGATCCATTTCAGAAAAATCCCACTTTTCAGTGAAATGGGAGAAATGTGAAGGTCCCCCCCGCCCCAAAGGAGAAGCAGAGAAAAGGACCTCTTAGTGATGATGTTCGAAATATTTCAGGAGCAGGAAGCCTTGATTCACTTTACAAGAAACATGGGCACAAGGGTATCAATGTGTTGCAGGAAAGGCACACTATATTGAAGTATTCTCTGATACTGTGGCACCAGGAGAGGATCTGTCACACCTCTAGTTTAGGAAATTTTTTTTTTTTTTTTTTTCTATATATGTTATCCACTTATATGTAAATGTATATATAAATCTCTATATAACATACTGCCATGTTGTTTGCATACCAAGTACAGAATCGAAATGGTTATTTCCATTTAATATTATAACTTCCCTTTGTGAATATTTAACATTCCCCATGGCTACATTTCAATCCTATATATATATATATATATATATAACCATATATTATATTTTATAGACCCACAAAATATCACATATGAAAGTGTATATTTATATCACTCTATACATATACTCCTTGGATATAATTACCTTGTAATACTCCCTCGACCCTTTTACTATTTAACTATACCAAATTTATTAATAGATATATGACCCCTTATATACACATGGTGTATGACTACTATATAATGAGGAGGGCGTAGGTGTAACCTAACGCACAAATTTCAATGCGAGCGCACCATTTCCAAAACCATATATCTGTATCTATACCATAATGATATGTATATTTTGGAACTCCCCCTGCGAGTTCGTTCATATGTCAACCATTAATTTATTTACCATGTATACCTTTACGCTTGGAAGGCCAACTATATTTTATCAATTTGGCTGTTAGACTCCGGTCAATGAAAACCTTTGGCACAGACCTACTGTCATGCACGCGCATGGAATACCTACATCGTAGTCGAACTTTCCACCTTCGAATTTTGCGGATAACTGTATATATATATTTAACCTGGACCTGATTGCTACGCCGGTCACCTTCGATGGAGTTCGCTCCTTTAATTGTCACCGCGGGGAAACTGTGAAAATTCTCATAGTATATTTATTTTGATATAGCCATTATTTTGATGTTGTGTTTTTATTGCGTTATGTTTACGGTTTATAGATTTCGTATATGCCACTGTCTGCATTTCACCTTCAAGTACTCCGCATTTTTACGTATTGTCATTGTTTGTTACAGAGGTAGTTCTCCAGCATGCCACGGTAGGGTTTCATAGCAGGATTTCTTACCGCTTTTCCAAATCAGCTGTGTGCAGGTGGCATCACGAGCTATACGGTCCAGCTGCAGCTCATTTCCTCAGCACGGATCGCTGCCTTTAGCCGAACTTCGCCGGCGTCGTACCAAAGGTTGCGGGGAAAAACAGAGAGATGGGGTAAGATGGTACTGCGTGGCCCATCCCTCAAATCCCCTTCGAGATTTCTTTATTCCCTCTCGAGTACGCCGATTAGGGTTCGAGTCTTTGCTCTGCACGCTAACCCTATATCACCCCACCACGTGCTCAGTGTGTATTCGGGCACTCGACCACCGTTTTCCTCTTTTTAACCCTCGCTTCTGCCATTGCTCATCATTCACGATGGTAGTTCGTTTGTGTCCCTCTTCCATTGTTTTCTATCCCTACGCCCCACCTCTCAGTGTGGCCCTGCCTTCCTGGTAATGGCGAGCATTGCAGAAGTCTAGTAAATCGTATGACCCAGGTGTGGCTCGTTATCGCACGGAACCTTGGTTTATTTTGCTCTTATTGCTTCTTTCTTTCCTGAGTTTGTTTCGTTACGATATTGAGATACCTTTTTTTTTTTCTGTTTCTGTTGACGATTCTGTCAACTGTTGCTACAGGTGCCGTTTCTCGGCGAACGGAATCTTGTTGATATGGAATTGACTAAGCGGCCTGGATTAACTTCAGCTGCCGCGTCCCTTCCAATCTCAGTTCTGTTAGTCGTTTTGTTGGTGTGTGGTTTCTGTCTTTTACATTTTTGTCCAGGTGGCTGCTAGGTTAAGATGGATCGACCTCCACTGTGATTTATTTAACCTGTAGGGGATTGACTATCCTTTTATACTGGCTTACCCACTCGAAACTCCCTTTCAGGGACAGAATATGAATCTAGGGAATTCTATTAATAAGTCTTGACTTTCTGTCTACAACCCGATATCCTGACTTCAACGTTTTTATCCCGGCTCTGTATGTGTTTGTAATATATGCGTTTCTTAATGGTTATCAGTGTTATCACCTGCTCAATAGACTGCAACCACTAACCTAATTCTGTTTTGGTTTTTCTAGGGCGGCAGTGTTTCATGTTACAGGAAGCCACGGTGTTCTTTTAACCCGAGTACTGGAGATTTTTAACTACTAGGCCGGCGTAACTACGCGTAGTTCATCACCGCTTAACTCACCGGCCTTTCTCTGCACATGATTTAGTTCGGTATTTTAGCACCTATGAAAATGATGTTCGCCGTAAAATAACAGTTCGTATTAATATTGTTTGTTGACTCTGGAGTTTTCCATTCCCATTTCATCGGAAAATCGAAGCCGTATGACAAAATTCTTAACCGGCGATTCGCTCTGGCCACTCGGGTTTTTGAACCCAATTCATTGTATACAAATGTTGCCATGATCATTTTAAGTGTTTATGAATAACCCTAAGGATCGTGGCGTAATAGTTTGAAAATTTCCGATTTTAAAATCTATATGCTTATTGCTTTATAATTTCACATAGAAATGATGTTTATCATGGTTGCATCACGCGTCAAAATCACGTTGCCATAGGGTACCTACATTCCCACTTACCATTACCATCATATTCTATTATTATCATGTCGGTTAATGCGTTTGGACTCGGCCTGCGGCTAGTACAATTTATTTTAGGCGCATACATAGGTAAAGTATTAATTTAGATTACCGAGATTATTTACTCCTTTATTTAATTTCATACAGATATATATATATATATCGCTTGAATATAGATCCGTAAGGTAGAAAAATCCCTTTTTGGTTGACACCGGTTTAATATACATGTATAGGTTTATTGTTACATGGTTATATATATATGTTCAATAAATTCTTCCATGGGTTAGGTTTATCCCATTTTTAATATCATTACTACAATTCAAAATTGTTTTAATTAAACCATATGTATTCTATAGTAGTTTGCAACTCTATTTTTCTATGTGACAGAATTGTCAAGAAGAAAAAAATATATTTTAGGTATGAAGTCTATACCCTCATAAGTAGTATAATACTAATCTAGAATAGAAGTACTCTTTTTCCAGCATCATTTTGATGGTTAAAATGCACTTATATACAGTCTACAATGTTATCAATGTGAGAATACTCATATCTGAAATTTATATTCTACTATCGGGCTTTCTTTCCTTTTCGTATACCATGTATATTTCGGCTATTATAGTGTTTCTTAACATACACATAAGCATCTCTGCTAATATTTTTGGTTCACAGGGAATATAACAAAAATTAATCCTCTATAGTAGAGGCTAAGTAACTTCAGATTTAAACCAACCTTGGTTTAGAAATTCTAGAGTTTCTACTCTATGGATTTTCTGGTCTACAACTAAACAAAATCTGGAAGGTGAATGCCTCAGGATAGATTCTGTTAAATGTAGTACCAAATTTTCTTATTTCCATACAATTTAATTTTATATGTAGCCAATTCATACTGTAATAAGACATAGTAACAAGAAATTCAGAACATACCACAAAATCTACAAAATGACCAACCTCCCAACCTTAGAATCCTCTTTATCTCCCAGGATTCACCCCCGAGCAGAGATCACCTCCTAGCACAGATCAACCTCTGATCTGCTTAGGAGAAGCTTATTTAAGCTCATAATTCCCCAAAGCATGTTTCTAATTCTGCGTCCAGAATAGCAGGATGCTTTCTTTCCTGTTTAGCCTAGGCTTCCCATCTTGGGATTCTTTAAAGCTGCTTTAAGCTTTTCCTCAGCTTTTCCAGCTTTTTTTCTCACCTCTTCCAAACTACTCCTCTTCATTGGGGAAATTTAGATTCCTCCTCAAATCTAAATTAATTTCTTTCAAGGATTTTTTTGAAATATTTTTGGGGATTTGTTGCCTTATCCATCCTCATGGATTTGGCAAGTGATCTCAAATTCTCTTTTTGGTCAAAATGCACAATCATTTTATTTATTTCCTCAAATAAAATATGCAAATACATTCACACCATACTCATCCCTTGGGATCCACCCCCTTAGGATTAAAGGTCAAATGTCTAACTTTAAAAATCCAACACACAAATTGGGGGTGTTACAATCGCCGCGGTGAAATTTCGGGAAATAGAAGCTGAAATGATGGAAAGATCTCCATTTTTGTTTGAAAAATGAACTCTAGTAGTTGAATAAAAACACCGAGGATGGTGTTTATTTTCAGAGGGGGAATATGTAACACCAGCAATTTATGTGTTTGAATTTCAAAGCTAGACATTTGAAATTTAATCCTAAGGGGAGTGGACCCCAAAGGATAAACATTTTGTGAATGTAATATTCAATTGAGTAAATGAATAAAATGATGTTGTGCATATTGACCAAAATGAGGTTTATGAGATCACTTTCTAAATCCATGAGGATGGATGAGGCAAATATTTCCCCACAATCTTTCAAAAATCCTTGAAAGAAATTAATTCTAAATTTATATTTTTGAGGAAAAATTTGAATTCCCCAATGATGAAGAAAGTAGTTGGGAAGAGGTAAAAAGCTCGAAAAGCTGGGAAAAGCATAAAACAACTTTAAATAATCCCTAAAATGGGAGGCCTAGGCAAACAGGAAGATAAGCATCATGAGATTATGGACGCAGAATTAGAAACATGCTTTGGGGGAACAATAGCTTAAATAAGCTGCTCCTAAATGATTAGAGGTTGATCTGTTCTAGGAGATGATCTCAGCTCGGGGTGAGTTCTAGGAGACAGAAAGACTCTAAGGTTGGGAGGTTGGTCAATTGCATGAGTGGTATGTCTCTAAATTTATTGATGTGTTTACTTCATATAGTATGAATTGGCTACATATAAAATTTGATTGTATATTAGAATGATAAATGCTACATTTAACATAATTAGTCATAAGGAATTCACCTTTATAATTCTGTATAGTTGTAGAAAATAAATCTGTGGAGTAGAATCCAACAGAATCTCTAAACCAGTGTTGGTTTAAATCTGAGGATACATACTTCTCCACAGGAAAATTTATGATTTAACTTTAATCTTCTTTTGTTTCATGAATGAAATCTTAAATCGTAACTATTGAAACAAAGAGTCAGATGTCAAATATAGTTACTTGGAGTAAGAAGCGAAAAGAGTAGAGGACAAACTATAGAGTATAATTTTGATAGCACCAACTAGACAGAGTTAGAAGATACCAGAGCCAAGTTAACAAAAATCTGCATACGTTACCAGTATACTCATAAACTTAGTCACTGAGTATACTTCATTATAACATGTCAAAGAAAAAGGGGTATACCTACTACCTGTCCTAAGTATCTATATGAAATCCAAAGGCATGTAATATACAAATGATTCCAGGCCTAAGTAGACTAGCATACTATACATGAGAGTGAATTATAATTATAGAAAACCTCTCCAGCAAAACCCAAAAATCTAGGGAGATCATAACTAAAATGCTATACATTCATTTTAGCAATAATATTTATAGATCTGGAAATTCTAGCAATTTCATAAGAGGACAGAGAGTTCCTGTAGGAACAATATAACACCTGTCAGGAATAAACCATGCTAAATTAAAATTTCTGAATCACTGTAAATTTGGGAAAAGATTCCAGTATATATAAATATACACATGAGAGTAACAACTGAAATAAGACAAAAGCAACAAGGAGATTTATACATAATTGTGGCCACTAGCTTAACTCTCCACGAAACAATTTAGGGTGATACACAGGAAATGTACATAAACTAATGAACGAGAATATTGTGAAGGTGATGCAAAATCATAAATAAAACAATCTCAGTGAAGAAGAATGTCCAGGTCAGCATATACATGTCCGAGGTTGAGCCTCTTATGCACAAGCTAAATAAATGATCCGTGCGCATCCCAAATCAAAAACAATATTTAGGGTTGAAAAGTATTATCATACAACCGGAAATTTGTAATAATTACAATCTCGGAATGAGTCTATAAGAATTCGATGGACTAGTAACACTCGAGGAAACTAAAAATTCCACCTAAACGAGATGGAGCAATGAGACTGAAGGATGGTTCTCTCCGCGCAAAAATATACCAACTTGGAATGTAAATGAAGATAAAATCATCATCAATCGGAAAGAGGGCTCTCATAGCTGTCGTCACTAAATGAGTAGAGAATAGGCATTACCTGAAAGAAAAATGCAGACATGTTAGTAAGACTGTCAATAAAACTACTTATGGGAAAAATTTTACCAATAGAGGAATGTATCTAGACCAGAAAGGGTTACCCATGAGGGAAAAGACCCTCATTCTTTCCGAGTTAACTGCCACCAAAATCGAGACATAAGATCAACTGAATTGAAAGACAGAGGGTTCACAAATGGAATTCAAAAATAATATAAAATCTCAAGACGTCTTTGCCTGAGGACTATCGCTCAGCCATGAAGAGACGAGCCATGCTAATACATCGCCATCCTGAACCTAGCGCTCTAATCACATAAAATGAGCCGAGGAAGACATGCTAAGGAAACCTGCATGTTAATATTACACCTCGTTAATTATAGAATTGATTAGAAGGACGCAGAGATGGTGACTAAATGAAACTAGAGGAAACATGAAAAAAAAAATGGTGGGACATGAAACTGATGTGAGGATAAACGAATCCAAATGTGGCTCAACCATAAACGCTATAAAACGAATAACGCCAAGTGTAGTGGCATTGCTCGAGACTTCCATAACGACAGAGGTGTGGTAAGCTCTGGAACGAGTATGGTCTGCAAGGGATAAGGAAACAAGGGTGTGTGAAGTGCATACCTGGTGTAGTTGCCGTCGCCTATGCAAGCAAACCTGAATGATGAAAAAAATAAAACACATGCGTAAATCCTGTAGCAAACAGAGCCTCTAGGAAGAGAGGTAAACCAACCCAACAAAGGCCAAAGAAACTGGCACCACCCAAAAACGAAAACTTATATAACACCCCTTCATTCCAGAAAAACCCTAACGTGGTGAGACAATCTTAACCATCCACATGGCATGATCTCAAAGAGGCAATACACGGATCGAATGGTTGGAAGAGCAATTACGCCAGTCAGTAGACATTCAATGTGACAAGTAAAGCCATTAATTTCAAGACAATATGGCCGTATGAATAGAAATTGTCGCATATCCACAATAGGCTAGCATGGCAAAGGCCATATCAATGTGTAGGGATAGCACGTGAATGGTATGGGAAGAAACCTATCCCAACCAATACCATGAAACCAAGAAGTAGCGTGGCACCTGTGGTGGTGAAGTAATACCATGACTCACTTACCTTATCACATAAAACTAGCTCGAGTCAGGGCGTCATACGTGGAAGCAAGGAGTACGTTCAATCTCCACATTAAACTCTGATACAACCCCTATGTACAGAAAGAAATGTGATAATATTAACACAGATCCATAAGAACTATGAAACTATATCATCATATGGCCATAGGACTGATAGAGGCACCAATACAAAAACATGTAACATAAATCCAACCAATGCTCATAACTCAACCATAGAAAAGAGGACGTTATGGAGTAAAATATATTCAGTTCCTGTTAATATAAATACATAGAAATGGGTTGAATGCCCAAAGGTCAAGAACATTAAAATAAAGGTCGGACATGGGTTGGTAAGTGCGACCCTTATAAGGAAAGGATTAATGTTAAATAATTCCACCATGAGTTAATATAATTACCCTTAGATGAGAATGAATTTAAAATGGAAGAGAATAGATAGTGACTTTGGGGAATAGTTATTATGTGGAAAACAATTGGAATTGAAAAATGCATTAACCATTAACAGGTCGAATGCCAAAAGGGATGGTATGACATTCAGTCAAAGTTAATCTTGCACATTTTGGAATGCTAGAAAAAAAAAATTTGTGTAGGAAAAGCGAATGGGAGGTGTGACAAATAATAGCATAAAATCTAATAAATACAAGAAGAAATAGGAAAAGTGGCACTTTCACACACAAAAGAAACAAAAGCGATGGAAAATGTAGAAAAAAGTGACACTTTAGAAACTTACTTGGAAAAGTGTTGCAAACCAAATCTGAAGCTCCTCGAACTCATGGATATGGCTATCGCTCCAATGTAAAATGTGAAAATGAGCTCTACAAACCTCTATTATATATATTTAACCCCACGGAATTAGGGTTATGGTTTATGATGTGCATGAATAAAATCGAGGAGAAAGAGAAACTTGTCCATAGATTGGAAATAGAAACTTGTGCCACATGGTCAAAGAGGAATGTGCACTCCCTATTTTTTAGGGACGCATAATTGGGTTTTTCTGGAATATTGTGAAGTCAACTGGTAGGAGATACTGTGCAATTTTCAGTGACAAGGTATTACAAAGTTCACTTTCTTAGTTGATTTTGTAGTGTTGACTCTCATAGGAGGATAATGTATCTAACTTTCTCAATGAATTCCTGTGTCATAGTATTATAAAACTCAGTTTACTAAGGAGTTTTGCAGTTTCTACTTGCATGGGATTTTATAGTTCCTTGAGGGAAGACCAACAAATAGTGCTAAATCAGGAAAAGATTTACCTTGTGTTTGGGAGAGAGTTTAATTTCCATAAAAAGTAATTCAACTATCATCGACAAGACTATATCATCGTCACACAAGTGTTCCATGCAAATATAACTGATTAAAACACTATAAAATAAAAAAGAATAGTTAACGATAGTGAAAATGATATTTCCTATAGAAAAAAGGTACGCTCTAAAATTTAAGCGTAGGAATTATTTTGGAGTGGGGTTGTAGATGCTACAACACCAATATACCTCCAACTTTATTAATTACTCTTCTTGTTCCATCAAAAAAAATTCTGGACAATATCCAAAAAAAGGAGGTGTGTGATAGTATATGTTGTTCCATTGTTTATCACTTTGAAATGACCGTTTTTTAAAGCCTCATTTATCAACCTATTTACTAGTTTAGAAACTAAAACAATAGAAAAGTCAGTGAGGGGAACACTTATCTAATACCCCTACCTAGTTTATGCCATCGAGGTGTCAACTAATTGATTATGATAGCCAAATATAACGAAGTAATATAGGTCCTCACCCAAATAACAAATAGAATTGTATAAGAATAAGCCTTAGGCAAATCAATCTTACCTTATCATGTGATTTATAGATGTCAACTTTAATCACCATTGATCTTTAATCCATAACCTTCATTGGGTGAATAATTTCTTGTGTGATCCCCATTCTCTTTTGGAATTGTATTCCCTATAAAAAAATCAAACTATTGGCCATAAATTTCCTTGATAAAACACCTTTCACTCTTTTCACAATAAATTCGAGATAATTTTGTAGATGAAATTGTATAAGGACATTGACATTTTTTTTTCTAAGAACTCAAAACAACCTATAAATAATTATATAGGAATGCCATGTGGCAATATTATCTTTTTAAAATATCTATAATATTTGTTGCAATTGTGATTTTACAACTTTTTTTTGTCATATTTACAAGCCTAGGAAATGAGTTTTATAGCTATACTACTTACATAATTATAACAACCCTAGGGTCCCTAGAAGTAATTGACTCCTTCGAAAACATATTGTTGGACTATAATTTCTCTTGTTAATTTTCCAAAATGAGTTGATGCTATTCCTATTATTACATGTCTAAGTAAAACTTGGTATTTTCATGACCTTGCTTTTATTCATATGGCCCTAGTCTTAAACATTCATTATTATTTCACCAATATTATGTTCTTATCTCTTTTATTCTGCAAGCTTTACACTCAATTTTTTATCCTCATTCAAACTGCGATACCCATTACTATTGTAATTTTTTTTTCAAGGATTCTGCCATTCCACTTCTTTGAATAACATATCCTATTTTTTTATTTTTATCTCCTTCCCATTAGGTAGCTATGTTTTCTTTGTTATTTCATATTTCCTTTTAAAATTAGATAAATGAAAATTCTCTTAAATAGTAATCGTAGGTTTCCAATTATCTTTAATCATGATTATGAACTCTTGCATCTTCAAAAATTGAATTTTCAATTTCAATATATTAGATGGTTTATATTGCACTAAGGTTATTTTCGAGCTCAGATCAAGCCTCTTCAAAATTCTAATATCCCCTTTTCTCCTATTCCTTTATGTGGGAGTCAACTTTGTAGGTTAATGTCTAATGTACATGGATTATGTTTCTTCCAAATTTCTTATAATGTAACTTAGAGAATAATTTACTTATGCTCTTAATTCCTCACAGATAATAATAATAATAATAATAATAATAATAATAATAATAATAATAATAATAATAATAATAATAATAATAATAAACAAATTAGAACTTCTATCACCATGAAGAATTTATTTTGAAAGCTTATATAATACTCCATGCACAAACCCTGGATTAGGGTTCCTTATCAAATTATGATTTCCATCATGTCTCCCATGCCAATGCAATATAAAGCATTAATTGATAAGGTTTAGTTGTGATACTCATCTATTAATGTTGCAGATTGATTTCAATGTAGAGGGGAAGGTGGTGGATAGATAAGGATTTTAAATATATAGACTACTTGGGACATCAATTTAGATATTATTCCTTAGAGAGACATTCATTTCCACGTACTGCTATGTAGTTGGTTGTCTTTGTTTCATTTGTAGAGCATTGAAGGTTGAGGAGATTGGCACTAAAGATAGATATTTTTCCTCTTTGATAATTATGGTCTGTGAATGAGGATACCCTATGAGAGGAGAGAAAGGAAGATGTCATCATCCTCCCCCTCCATGACATTTCCAAGGGGTAAAATATTTCGATGAAGATTTAATACATCATATTTGATAATTGGTCACACATATGGAAGTGCACAGGAATAGGAACACTTGGCAATGGTCCCTTTGAAGTTAGGAACTTCATTAGAGGAAAATTTAGCCTAAAAGTGATTTTTTCACGTAATTTCCATGTCATAATATGTAAACCAAACAAAATAATTTAAATTATAAAAATAGGTACAAGTAAATATTTTGGAGGGAAAGTAAGAATAAATATTTTTTTAATCCTATTTTTTACTTATCTCCTTATAGGTTTACTCAAATTTCAAATGCAGGCACTCATTCGATGTAAAATTAAATTCAACCTCCAACGAGTACCCATTATGCACACTTTTTAGAAGACCCACATTGATAAAAAATTAAGATACATTAAAAAAACATAACACATTTTTTAGCGTATCTTCATTTTTATCAATGTGGGCCTTCTCAAAAGTATGCATAAAATGAATGTGTACACTTGAAATTTGAGTAAACATATAACGCGATCAGCCAAAAATACAATTAAAATTTTATTTTTCTTCTTTTCCCTTCAAAATTCATAACTATTATTTTATTATTATAACATTGTTTTATTATTTTTCCTTAGGATTCCACTTTTAGGTTGGAATTTCCTCTAATATTTTTTCGTTAAAGTGATAAGGAAGGGGACTTGTGTGTTGTGGAAAGTAAAATCTTGGGTACAAATATCCATCTAGTCCATATTCAATCTACTCTCATGGCAGCATTAGGGGCTCTGGGAATTTTATTTCCTCCTCCGCTGCCTCCTCTACCTTCCTCCAACTTGCGAGGAAAATTTGGATAATGGATACTTGATTGATCAATGTACCAAGCTTCCCATTCAAGGAAATCTAATATATCAAAAAAAGAAGGAAAAGAAACCAGAAAATCCCTTATTTTCTGTCCATGTGGAGAAGTAGCAAACTTACTGCAACAAAAAAATTGTTGTAAACAATCTCAGAGGTAAAACCTCTTAGTATGAGGCTAGCACCAACATAGGTGGTGTTTTTTGTGATTCAGAATGACCTATATGGTTAACAGAAGGCTATGATGAACCCTTCAAATATCTTTCTTAATATACCACCCTTTCTATCAATATCTACGAAAGGATTTCCAAGCCTCTATGAATTTACTATTTTTCTTCTATTATTATATATCCAAAAATAAGTCATATCAAACATAATCCACTCATGTTTATCCATGCATATAATGTATGTAAATTTTCAATAATCAAATGAAATTGTAAGAATACATCTCGATTTTAAGTCATGTCCTCTTAGAAACAAATAATGCTCTCCATCATTAAGTCTCCTCAAGTTGTATAATAGCATATATTGCTTTAACAAATTATATATAATAAATTAAAATAAATATTATATATTGAATTAGAAAAATTAATAAAAAATATATTTAATTAATTTTTATTTTAAAATATAAATATCATTAACAAAATTGAATTAATAATTCCATAACATCCAAATTTATGGAAAAGTCAGACACCAACTCATTTGAAACATCCATATTACTCCAATGTGAACCAGGTGAGTTTCGATCTTGAGACCTGTCACTCTAATACCACTTGATGGAATCATATTTCCGTTAGACCAAAACCTATAGGCTTTAGTCTCCACTACAATTTCCAAAGTTAGGATCCACGAGAGGCGGTTAGTGCATGTCGCGAAGCACATTGGGAATGTTGAACCCAATGTCCAAGACTAAGTTGGTTCTAGTTGAGGGAAACAATGTCACATTTTTATATTAATTCACATTGTTAATCCAATCACTTTAAGTTAATTTACCATCATACATTGAGTTACATCAAATCCAAAATCATCATCTACACCGAAATCAATGCATATAGTGCAAGCAATCAAATAAGATTAGAAATCAATATTTACAATGAAATCAATGCATCTAGAGCAATCAATGAAATAATATTATAATTCATCATCTACACAAAATCAATGCATATAGTGCAAGAAATTAACTTATATTAGAAATCAGCATCTACACTAAAATCAATGCATCTAATGTAAACAATCAAATAGGATTAGAAATTGGCATCTACACTAAATAAATCCATATAGTTCAATGAATCAAATAGGATTAGAAATCACCATCTATACCAAAAATCAATACATATATTGCAATAAATCAATTAGAGTTAGAAATCATCATCTACACCGAAATCAATGCATATAGTGCAAGCAATTAAATAGAATTAGAAATCCCTCTCTCTCGAAGTATTTTTCAACCTTTTAGAGAACTACACTCTTCCTCTCTCTCTCTCTTTCAGTCTCTCCCCCTTCCCCTCCCTGTCCCTGTCCCTGTCCCTCCCTGTCCCTCTCATTCCCCCTCCCCATCCCTCTCCCTCTCCCCATCTCTCTCTCTCTCTCTCTCTCTCTCTCTCTCTCTCTCTCACCCTTGACCCTCTCCCTTGCTCTCCCTCTCCCTCTCACCCTCTCCCTTTCCCGCTTGCCCTCCCTCTCAACCACTCCCTCTCCCTCTCTCCCTCCATCTCTCTCTCTCTCTATCTCTCTCACCCTCTCCCTCTCTCTCTCCCTCTCTCCCTCTCTCTCTTTCCCTCTCCCTCCCTCCCTCCCTCCCTCTCTCGCTACCACTCCTCTCCCTCGACCTGACCTCTCGCCCCTTTCTCTCTCTCCCTCTCTCTTTCCCTCACCCTCTCCATCTCCCTCTCTCTATCTCTCTCTCTCTCTCTCTCCCACTCTCTCTCGCGCTTTCCCTCATCCCTCTATCTCTCTATCCCACTCTCTCTCTCTCTATCTCTTCCTCCCGCTCACTCTCCCTCTCTCCCTCCCTCTCTCTCTCTCTCCCTCTCGCCCTATCTCTCTCTATCCCTCTCCATATCGCCCTCTCCCTATCTCTCCCTCCCTCCTCCTCCATCCATCTCTCACTCTCTCTCTCCCTCTCCCTCTCTCCCTGTCTCCCTCCCTTTCCCTCACTCTCCCCCTCTCTCCCTCTCCCTCCCTCACTCCCCCCCCCCTCTCTCTCTCTACACTCTATATCTCCCTCCCTCTCTCTCCCTCTCTCTCTATATATCTCTCTCTTTGTCTCCCTCTCTCTCCCTCTGCATCCCTACCTCACTCTCCCTCCCCCTCCCTCCCTTCCTTTCTTTATCTTTCCACTCTATCTCTCCATCCATCCCTCCTTCTGTCTCTCTCTCTATCTCTATCTCTCTCTCTATTACTCTCTTTCTCTCTATCTCTCTGTCTCTCTCTCCTCCTCTATCTCTCTCTCTCCCCCTCTCCCTACCTCTCCCTCCCTCCCTCTCTCCCCCCGTGTCTCCCTATCCCCCCTGTCTCTCTCTCCCCCTCTCCCTCTACTTCTATATCTCACCCTGTCTCTCCCCCTCTCCCTCGCTCCCTCCCTCTCTCACTCCCTCCATCTCTCTCCCCCTCCCTCTCCCTCTCGCTCTCACTCTCTCTCTCTCCACCTCTCTCCCCTCCCTCTCTCCCCCTCTCTCCCCTCCCTCTCTCCCCCTCTCTCTAGCCCTTGCCCTCTCCATCTCTCTCTCTCCCGCCCTCTTTCTCTCTCTCGCACTTTCCCTCGTCCCTCTATCTCTCTATCCCTCTATCTCTCTCTCTCTATCTCTCCCTCCCCCTCACTCTCCCTCTCTCCCTCCCTCTCTCTCTCTCCCCCTCTTGCGCTATCCCTCTTTGTCCCTCTCCATATCACCCTCTCCCTATCTCTCCCTCCCTCCATCCCTCACTCTCTCTCTCTCTCTCACTCTCTCTCTCTCTCTCACTCTCTCTCTCTCTCTCCCTCTCCCTCCCTCTCCCCCTCTCTCCATCTCCCTTCATCCCTCCCTCTCTCTCCTTACCACCCTCCCTCTCTCTCCCTCTTAGTCTTTCTCTCTATATATATCTCCCTCCGTTCCTGCCTCCCTCTCCCTCCCTCCCTCTCCCTCCATTCCTCTCTCCCTTCTCTCCCTCCCTCCCTCTCTCCCTTCTCTCCCTCCCTCTCCATCCCTCTCTCCCTTCTCTCCCCCTCCCCCTTTGTCACTCCCTCCCTCTCACTCCCTCCCTCCCTCTCTCCCTCTCCCCCTCTCCCTCTCCCTCCCTCTCCCCCTCTCTCACTCCCTCCATCCCTCTCCCTCTCCCTCCCTCTCTCCCCACCCCCCTCTCTCTCTCTCTCTCCCTTCTCTCTCCCCACCCCCCTCTCTCTCTCTCTCTCCCTCTCTCTCTTCCTCTACTTCCTTATTCCCCCCTCCCTCTCTCCCTCCCCCTCCCTCTCTCCCTCCCTCCATCTCTCTCCCCCTCTCTCTCTCTCTATCCCCCTCTCTCCCCCATCTCTCCCTTTGACCCTATATCACTCTCTCTCCCCTCTACCCCTCCCTCCATATCTTTCCCTCTCCCTCACCATCCCTCTCCCTCTCCCTATCTATCTCCCCCCTCTCTCCATCTCTCTCCCCCCACTCTCTCTCTCCCTTCCTCTCTCCCTCCCTCTCTCCCTCCCTCCATCTCTCTCCCTCTCCCAGCGTCTCTCTCCCCCCTCTCCCCCCTCTCTCTCTCTCTCTCCCTCTCCCTCTCACTCCCTCCCTCCATCTCTCACTCCATCCATATCTCTCCCTCTCCCTCTCTCTCTCGCTCTTTCTCTCTCTCCCCCGCTCTCTCCCTAGTCTCCCCCTCTCACCCTCTCTCCCCCCTCTATCCCTCCCTCCATATCTCTTCCTCTCCCTCTCCCTCCCTCCACATCTCTTCCTCTCCCTCACCCTCCCTCTCCATCTCCCTATCTATCTCCCCACTCTCTCCCTCTCTCTCCCTCGCTCTATATCCCTCTCTCTCTCACTCCCTCTCTCCTTGCCTCCCTCGCCCGCCAACCCCCTCTCTCTCTCTCCCTCTCCCTCTCCCTCTTAGTCTCCCTTGCAGTCTCCCTCCCTTCCCCTCTCTCTCCCTCAATCTCTCTCCCTTCGCTCCTCCCTCTACCTCTCTCCCTCAATCTCTCTCCGTCCCCCTCTCACTCCCCCTCTCTCTCCCTCCCTCTCTCTCTCTAGACACACTCTCTCTCTCTCTCTCTCTCTCTCTCTCTCTCTCACTAGACACTCATTCTCTTTCACTATCTCCCACTCACACTCTCAAGCTCACTCTCTCTCTCGAACGTCATTTAAAAATTTGTAATGAAAAGATAAAGAGAGAATCAATCACACTCTAAAAAACCACTATACTTATAAAAACCCACTTTAACATATATTGTAACATGTATTGTAAAGATGAGTAGACTCTAGAAATCTTGACCTTAATATTTAGAAAGAAAGTAATAACAATATCGTATTTGTGACTAGCTTCTAAAGATTTCTATAGACTTAAAGAACAAGCCATCAAACAAAATTGAAGGCATTTATATGAAACAAATGGCAATATTCACATTTTAAACATAATATACTATAATTTTACCTTTAATAAAAGAAACTAGATGTTGTTTTTCTCAGAGTAGTAATAAACGGTTCCAAAGAAAAGTTTCACAGTTAAGTTTTTTTAGCAAAAACATGCAGTTTAAATTTTTCACATATTTAATTAAAAAACGTTATGCAGACTTCAGTTTTAATTAGTTTCAAGGAAAGAAAAATTATGAACAAAATTAATATATAATTAGTTCCGACGAAAGGAAAATTATCAATCAAATTAATATATAATCAATACTCAAAAATAAATATACAAACTGCAAGTTTAAAAGAAAGATTTACAAAACATTTAAAAGCAACTTAACTTAATTAATACTGAGCTGGCTTCCAGGACCGTAAATACCAGCAGCTGCAAATTAATAATGGGGCATTTCCATCTGCTGCATCTTCGGGCATCTACTACACCCTCACAAATCAAATAATATTGTATGAATTCAATAAACATTATATATAGCCATTTGAGTATAAAGGTGGATTTAAAAAAAAAGAAACTAGACTTTGTTTTTCTGGCCGTAGAAATAAATGAGAAGAAAAAAAAACTTCATACTTGAGCTTTCTAAGCGATGGCAGGCAGTTGAATATAAAGAAACAATATCTACTTCAATGTAAACTTAGTTTTGAGGAAATAAATTATGAATTCAAAATAAATTTTTTGTTCTTTGAAAGAAAACTAGGGATTAAAAAAACTATAAGAGAGACATTTAAAAACACCCTAATTAATAATAACCTTGGCTTTTAGAACCAGAAGTACCAGAAAATGCAAAATCATGAAAAAAAGCACTCAAGAAATCAGATCTTGCAGAACCCTACGCGTTAAATATCGATCAAACAGATCCTTAAATCTAACTCAAACACCATCTACAGATCCAAGCATTGTTCGAATTAATGAAATTAAAAAACGAAAGATAAAAGAAAATAAAATAAACAGGTTACCCCATCGTGCAAAAGAACTTAAGAATCTGCCAATGCCATGCATGCCATCTCCTCTCTGCAAAAATTTGCTGTTAAATATCTGTCAATTCCATGCCATCTCCTCTCTGTAGTATACACACACTATACACAGCCCAACACACATACACCGAGACAACCCAACACACATACACCGAGACAACACAAGAACATGTGCGAGAGAAGAATCCTCTGATTTCTAAATACCAGAGAGAAGCGAAGAACGTACCAGAGAGAATAGCCGCAGTCCCATAGATCAAACACCTGATCAAACATCATGCCTGCATTTCACATAATTGGAAAGCTCAAGAAAACCTCGGGACAGGTTCGATCACTTTTATCTTTCCAGAATGGAACTAGTGGATAAAAAGCAGGCTTTGGCTTTCAGTTGTTTTCTCCACTAAAACGGTGACACGTGTCCAACGTTCAGCTTAAAAATTAGACGTTGTTTCACTAAAGCTTTCAGTTGTTTTTTCCACTAAAACTGTGACACATGTCCCACGTTGAGCTTAAAAATTAGACGTTGCTCCACTAAATTTTAATTGGACCGTTTTGCTAGATGGTGGTGGTTGCCCTCGCATATTATTCCTCTTGGCATCCGACGGTTCACCCAATTTTCTAATCCGTTATTCAAAATTCAAATTCAAATTTATTTGAATGAACATACAAAAACGCTTCCATCTAGTTAAGTTATTAAACTCATGATTTTTATTAAAGTTAATGCACATGCCTATCCGTTTCAATTACAATTGAGATATGTTTGAGGAAAGGATAACTACGTTGGTGAATTAATATAAGTAAATATATTTCTTTTAAGGTAAATTTATGGTGGATTAAAGTGAAGATCTAATTTTTATTTAAATAAATTATATTTAAAAAAATTGTGATATGTCTTTAATTATACTAATTTTGTATTTTTGTTTAAATAAATTATATTTAAAAAAAAAGATATATCTTTAATTACACTAATTTAATGTTATATTTTTTTAATATAGTTTTATGTCATGTATTAATTTTATGATAATTCTCTCATAACAACAACTTGTTAATTGTTGTATAGTTAAATTTTATTTTCAAATATTTAAAGTATGAATAAGTCGTTAAATTTTATAACAAGGGTGTACTTTCTAGTAAGAAAGCAACAAAGTTTTAACAAATTCAAAATAGTAAAGCAAAGATGTTAAAAAGGGAAGAGGAATTGAAGACTTTCTCGACAAATCCAAAATAGTAAAACAAAGATGTTAAAGAGGGAATAGGATTTGAAGACTTTCTCAACAAATCCAAAATAGTAAAACAAAGATGTTAAAAAGGGAATGGGATTTGAAGACTTTCATGGTGAGGGAGGCTTGAAAATTAATTTGAAAAAGCATTAATTTTAATTATACAATAAGCAAGAAAACTTCTATAATACAAGTTATAATATTAATAATTACTAATACGATGCAGTCATATATATTAAATGGTTGGTAAACGTAAATAATGATTCATCCGTTATACTCATCAAAACATTTATCTTTGCTAAATGGAAAAAAGGTTATTAAAATTAGCTAAAATATAACTTTATTTTCAATTATTATTACCATCAATTAAAATTAACATAAAATATCTACATTTAAAAAAGAATCTAACAACATTTGAGAGTGTAAATCACATAGAAATTTTAGAACCGACATTGAATACCTTAGATAAATGGAAAAATAAATCTTAAAGAAATATTAAAATAAAAATTACACATTTTATAAAATAAAATTCATAAAATTAGACATTGAAAATCACAAATACGATCAACACTCAAAATAAAAACAACCAACTAATAAATAAAAGAAAAATAATTAAACACCATCATCAAAACAATATAAGATAATAAAATAATAAATAAAGACTAAGTAAAAAAAATAAAAATAAATAAATATAGAAATAAAAATAAATAAATAAATGGACGTATAAATCAAAATAATACTAAATAAAAAGGAAGAAAATACCAAATATAGACTAAAACTTGGTCAACATTAGAAATGTTATTTAAAATATATAATTATAAATTAACAAAATAAATTAAGAAACCTAAAAAACATCAAACCTACTACATAACTCTAACAATAATATATATATATATATATATATATATATATATATATAAAGCCTAAACCCAGCAAAAATAAAAAAAAGGAAAACACGAGAGAAAGGAAAAAGGAACCCTACTCAGAGTAGAGAGATGTGATCCAACAATAAAAACGAACAAGGCCTTTTCTTAATCTCAACAGCTCTTCTAAATTTATGGTGATGGAAATGCTCAACCCTAACAACATTCTTAACCATGAAGTTACTTCCACTTTATCATGGAGACTCTTAAGCTATAAATAAACTTCCACTTTGTTACAATACCAAGGCTTATGACTATCACTTACCCAAAAACCATAACAAATTATATGCTCAAAAATATTATATATATATTTTATGTTAATTTCATTATATGACCATCATTTTTTAATTAAATTTAAAATAAAAAATACATTAAATCATAAAACTTTGTCTTGATCACTATTATATGACCATGATGTAAACATACACCATTAACCTCACAGGGAAATGTAAGGAGTTAAATTTTTTTTATAAGTTAATCATCATTACATAGAATGTTTATAAATAAGAATAGTAACTCCTTAACCCTTAACAACCTCCATTACAGTATATTAACTTAATACTAAATGATGCAAACATCCATTCATTTCATTACTCAATTAGTCATCACATAATTGCCATTCTGAACATCATAACAAGAAAGAACTGAACCTCATCATCTGGAAACCATTATACCCTGGAAACCCCGTAGGGTGAAAACCAGCAAACGTTTAATTTTATTATTAAACGCTCGTGAGGGTGTTCAGCCCATCACTCAATGGCTTATAAGGGAGACCATCCCTTAACCATCGTTTATATAATCTTACAAGGAATTATGCAAGTATCTAGCTTAAAGTCATTACAGTAAATATGATACCATTTTCCCTCTGGTCTTCATATCTTCAGATCTTCACATCTTGGTGGCATGGATGCACATCGTACATTGGACCTTCCTGCAACTCGCACTCATCTGCATGAACATTAATCATTTTCCTGCCACCAGGACAAGCATAATTTTCCTTTGTACATGACAAGCATAATATACCTTTGTAACTGTCATCATCATTCCCTGCTATGATGCTTCCAACATAAAATGATGTCAAGATTCACAAAGTATTAATCAATCATTTCACATATCTGTACTCATGTATATTCATGAAAAAACAGGTAAAGCACCCTGACATTTTCTCTTTAGCAACACATACCTCATATGTGCTGGTTATAAATCATCACAATAACTCATGCTTCCATTGCATAAGCACACATTCCTGCAAGACAAGGGCTACATCTAACATAACAACTTGTTCCTTCCATGCATGCAAATGCATACCGAATTCCAAAAGACTCTCGCTAAGGAGTACTTACACAACGAAGCACATAACCTCCTTCACGAGTCTTTCCAAAGAAAGTCTCTACACTAGTGAGCATGTAAACATATGTAAAAATACGCAATGAAGAATATAAATACATGTCTCATTTTCAAGATTTTACTAACAATCATATTCAATGTAGTTTCAATACTACAAGCTTTCCTTTTACATTCAGATATGTATATTATTCTTCAATAAAATTTAATACATAGGTTGCATGCCTATGCATGACCTTGTTCCAAAAGAACTAACATAACTAACATATTAGTTTTGATATCATAAATGTACTCACATATTTTCCTAAATAGTAAGATAGCTCAATATTTATTTATACATGCAAAGAGCATGCTTTTATAACATAATGGCTATTCTTTGTGCATGCAAGAGAGATAGCTCTTCCTTTACTGTAGGAGACACTTATTCCCTTCTTAGATTTCTATCATCATGAAATTACTATTTTCATGTAAAATAAAGATTATCATAATAGCAATCTTTAAAACAACATGAATTCTTTTTACAAATTCTTAGTATACTACCACTCTTAACTATTATGTAAAAGATTGGCATAATAGCAAGGAATAACATAATAGAGATCTTCTCAAGAAAGATAACATGGATTCTTTTCCAAAAACCCGCCAATAAGTTTCCCTTTCACCATTCTGTCTCTCTAATAACATTATCTGTCTAAGATATTAAAGTAAGAGTCTTTTCAAGAAAAGACAACAAAGATTCTTGTTAGGAAATAACCACAAGATCACGTGGTTAATCATCTTTTAATTAAAAATTCCTATCTATATGCATTAAATACATTGTATAGGAAACATGCATACTTATCCAAACATGCATGAAACAAATACACACAAAAGACACATGCCAATTTTAGATATGCATGCATTTCAAATGTCTCAATATAAGGTTACCAAAGCCTTAATCTCAATATGTCCACCAAAACATATTTTCACTTTAAGAAGGAAAATCTCAACTTATTTCACTTGAAATATTTTCTCCTATATTTACTCATCTTGATATGGGAATAAAACTTGTTTATAATGAGATTGAAAGATAATTGTGGTAAATAATCAAATTATTACTTATTATTTAATGTTTTCCCATAATCTTGAAACATATTCCAAATAATTAATGAAATACCCTCTTCTTTCTGTGTAACTCATCTCAAGAAAGATGAACAACATTATTACTTATTATTTAATGTTTTCCCATAATCTTTTCCCAAGAAAAGTTATATATATATAAATATAAATATATTCACCAATACAAATATTTGTATGCAATGTTACTTTCCAAATAAGAGCATTAATTCTTATCCTTATCCGCAAGTAAAAATGCATATGGAATAATTCTCAAGACTGCTTATTTAATCTTGGAAATAATTATTTCAAAACTTTTCAGTAAAATAAATTAGTAAAATACTTATCTTGACATATGCGATGGTAACCAAGTTGTACCCGCTCCCTACAACAACTCCAGCTGTGGTGTGGAGAGGAATCATAATCGAAGGTCGAATATGGGTCGACATTAAGTTATGCGCCGGCTAGGTTGGTGTCAGGCCACCGGGATCGATCCATAGACGTCACGACGTTTTGCTGCGTATTGCAGTATTCTGCCCCGAGATTTAATAGCTTCTTTCGAGCTTCGTCTCGTTCTGTGCAAGTGGCTGTCAACATCTCTTGGAGGTGCAGCAGCCTAGCTTCAGATCGCTCCACCTCCAGAAACAGCTGTTTCAGCTGTTGTTCCATGGCCTGCCTGTACACGATGTTGCTGAATCCAAGTGCTTACGGGAGCTCAGTTGTGGTGAACACTGTACATGATGTTGCTGAATCCAAGGGCGTACCATATTTCCCAGTATATTCACTATTTAATGCATCCTCCTGACAATATCGAGAGAGAAAACCACCAAGAAATTGTTAACCCTGCATAACGATTTGGATATCAAGAATTGGTTTGACATTAACTGAATCTTGATTTTCTTGGGTTTGAACGGTTACGTAATAATTTTTTTACCAGGAGTACGTGTGTTACACATGATTTCTTGAGAGGTGCTCTACCCACTTATGTGGGGTAAAAATGTCAAGCATAAATTTTTAACATTTAAAATTTATATGTGCACTAAATTATTAAAAAAAGTAATAAATAAAATTAAAATTAATAAATAAAATGTTAAAAGTAATATAAAACATCTGAACATTTAAATGTTTTCTCAATATATAATAAAAAGTTAAAGTTAAAGTCAATTTGTTATATGTAAAATCTGTTATTAACTTGTCAATAGGTTTTGTTACCATGCCATCGGCCAATACAATGTCACTTCTTTCACAAGGGAAATATTTTATAGCAATATGACGTGATTCTTAATCATGGAAATTAGCCCCAATTTATGGTCGATATTATTAGCATGTAAATAGGATTTGTTATAATATCATGGGTCAATACCATGGTTTATCAATACCACATGGCCAATAACCATAACTTATTTCACAATCAAGATGTTTCAAAATATTTTATTTTAATTTAATTTTATAACATTTTCTTAATTAATTCAAAATGGGGAGAGCCCAAAGGAAAAAATAAAAATAAAAATAAAAAATTGAGGCATGTTACAGCATGCATGGGAACAACATTTGATATGTTAGATTGCACTCCATGTACTAAAAGTAATAGTTCAAGGGTTAGCTATTTTGATTAAATTATGTAAATTTCATGAACGGCTATCATAACTAAGTATCAGTTTATTTTAAATGTATGTTGGGAACAAGTAGCTATTGTCTTGCAGTGCTTATGTGACAGAAACATTAGTTAGTGTGATGACTTATAACCAGCATATATGAAGTATGTGTTGTTAACGGGAGAATGTCAAGGTACTTTACTTGCATGTCATGAATATACATGAGTAGATGGAGAAACTACTATAGTATAGATATGTGAAATGATTTATTATACTTTATGAATCTTGACAATAAATGTATGTTGAAGGTAACATTACTAGGGTATGATGGTGATATGTATAAAGAAAATATTATGCTTAACCTGGTGGCAGGTAAATGATTATGGTTCATACAGATAAGTACGAACTAATGGATGATCCAATGTACGATGGACCATTGTAGGTACATCCATTCCATCAAGATATGAAGATATGAAGACCAGAGGGTCAATGGTATCATATTTATTGTAATGGCTTTAAGCTAGATATTTGTATATTTCCTTGTAAGAATTATAAACGATGGTTAACGGATGGTCTCCCTTATAAGCCATTGAGTGAGGGCTGATCACCCTCACGAGCATTTAATAATAAAATTAAACGCTTGCTAGTTTTCACCCTACGGGGTTTCTAGGGTATATTGGTGTTCAATGATGTGATTGATTATTGTGTCAAATTGATGATTTTGATTCCTTTCTTGTTATGATGTTCATAATGGCAAGTATGTGATGACTATATGAATAATGAAATGAATGGAAGGTTACATCATACAGTATTATGTTAATGTACTGTAATGGAGGTTGTTAATGGTTAAGGAGCTTACTATTCTTAATCTAAAGTTACACTATGAAATGGTAAACATTCTATGTAATGATGAGTAAGGAATATTTAATAGTGAATGGATAGTTACCCATGAGTAACTTGTATACAAAATTTTTAACTCCTTAAATTTCCATGTGAAGTTATCGGTGTATGTTACAAGTGGTATCAGAGCTAAAGGTTGCAGCACTGGTGCCTTCGGGATTTGTTAAGCAAAAAGAAATTGAGAGATCCGAGATGAAATCTGCATATGTGAAGGAAGGAATAACATCTCTAATCCAGGTTGAATAAAGAGTTTCAAGATATAAGTATTATTATCTTTCTTTTCTTGAAACAATAGTTATTAAATTTTTGGAAAATAAAATGCATACAAAGTAAATAGCAATGGAGTTAGAGTTTCTTTAAAAGGGATATATCTTTTCCATGTACGTAAAGAAAAACTTACATTGTAATTTCTTGAAAATATTTCTATTATGCTAATGTTTTAGAAATATATTATTCCTAGAGATATACCATGGTAAAATACCAAACTACTATGCTAGTTTTGCTGAGAAGAACCCATGTGAGTTCTTGCAAAGATTACTAGTATGTATCTTGAAAGGTGTGAGTAGTAGTAAAACATCAATAAGTAAACTTGCTTGCCTTTATATATATCTTATTTAAGAAAATATGGGAAGCTTGTTTTCTTTTAAAATGGATTTCATACCGGTGTGTTAAATGATAAGGAATCCAAGTTCTTTTCTTGAAAATAAATATAGGCTAAAGAGAATAACCTCTTGAATATACTACATTGCTAGATGAATTACAGCACATACAAAAACCATGAAGAATCTATTTTTAAAGCTTATATAATACTCCATGCACAAGCCCTGGATTAGGGTTCCCTATCAAATTATGATTTCCATCATGTCTCCCATGCCAACGCAATATAAAGAATTAATGGATGACTCTTATTTGTGATACTCATCTGTTAAGGTTGTATATTGCTTTCAATGTAGAGGGGAAGGTGGTGGACAGACAAGGATTCGACATATATAGACTACTTGGGACATCGATTTAGATATTATTCCTTAGAGAGGCATTCATTCCCATGTACTTCTATGTAGTTGGTTGTCCTTGTTTCATTTGTAGAGTAGTGAAGGCTGGGGAGATTGGCACTCAAGACATATATTTTTCTTCTCTAATAATTATGGTCTCTGAATGAGGATACCCTATGAGAGGAGACAAAGGAATATTTTATCATCCTCCCCGTTCATGACATTTCCAAGGGGAAAAATATTTTGATGAAGATTTAATACATCATATTTGATAATTGGTCACAGCTATGGAAGTGCATAGGAATAAGAACACTTGGCAATGGTCGCTTTGATGTTAGGAACTTCATTAGAAGAAATTTTTTCCTAAAAGTGATTTTTTCATGTAATTTCCATTTCATAATATCTAAACCAAACAAAATAATTTAAATTTAAAAATAGGTACAAGTAAACATTTTTGAGGGAATGTAAGAAAAAAATATTTTTTTTAATTGTATTTTTTTCTTATATCCTCATAGGTTTACTCAAATTTCAAGTGCAGGCACTCATTCGATGCAAAATTAAATTAAACCTCCAATGAGTACTAATTATGCATACCTTTGAGAAGATCCACATTGATAAAAAATTAAGATACATTAAAAAACATAGCACATTTTTTAGTGTATCTTCATTTTTATCAATGTGGGTCTTCTCAAAAGTATGCATAATGGGTATGCATTGGATGCAGATTTAATTATGCATCCAATGAATATATACACTTGAAATTTGAGTAAACCTATAATGTGATAAGTCAAAAACAAAATTTTATTTTTCTCCTTTTCCCTTCAAAATTCTTAACTGTTATTTTATTATTCTAACATTATTTTATTATTTTTCCTTAGGATTCCACTTTTAGCTTGAAATTTCCTCTAATGTTTTTTCCTTAAAGTCATAAGGAAGTGGACTTGTGTGTTGTGCAAAGTAAAATTTTGGGCATAAATATCCATCTAGTCCATATTCAATCTACTCTGAGGGCAACGTTAGGGCTCTGGGAATTTTGTTTCCACCTCCACCGCCTCCGCTAGCTTCCTCCAAATTGCAAGGAAAATTTGGATAATGGATACTTGATTGATCAATGTACCAAGCTTCCCATTCAAGGAAATATAATATCCCAGAAAAAGAAGGAAAATAAACAAGAAAACCCCCTATTTTCTGTCCATGTGAAGAAGTAGCAAACTTACTTCGATAAAAAAATTTTTCTAAACAATATGAGAGGTAAAACCTCTCAGTATGAGGCTGGCACCAACACAAGTGGTGAGTTTGTTGATTCAGAATGACCTATATGGTTAATAGAAGGCTATGATGAACCCTTCGAATATCTGGCTTAATATACCACCCTTGCTATCAATATCTACGAAAGGATTTCTGAGCCTCTGTGACTTTACTATTTTTCTTGTGTTATTATATATCCAAAACTAACTCATCTGGTACAAAATCCACTCATTTTTATCCATGCATATACTGTATGTAAATTTTCAATAATGAAATGAAATTGCAAGAATACATCTCGATTTGAAGTCATGACCTCTTAGAAACAAATAATGCTCTTCATCATTAAGTCTCCTCAATATGTATAATAATATATATTGCTTTAACAAATTATATGTAATAAACTAACATAAATATTATATATTGAATTAGGAAAATTAATAAAAAATATATTTAATTAATTTTTTATTTTAAAATATAAATATCATTAACAAAATTGAATTAATAATTCCATAACATCCAAATTTATGGCCTAGTTAGACACCAACTCATTTGAAACATCCATATTGCTCCAACACGAGCCAAGTGAGTTTCAAACTTGAGACTTATCACTCTGATACCACTTGATGGAATCATGATTGTCATTAGACCAAAACCTGGAGGCTTTAGTCTCCATTACAATTGCAAGAGTTAGGATCCACAAGAGGCAGTTAGTCCATGTCGCGAAACACACGGGGAGCATTGAACCTAATGTCCAAAACTAGGTTGGTCCTAGTTGAGGGAAACAATGACACATTTTTATATTATCATTATTATTTTTGTGCTTGAGATAAACCTCATACTTTGAAATTTACATGGCTATATCAACCTTTTTTAATTTTGTTTTGGTTTCTTGCCTTGAATAGTTTGTATGTATTCCCTCATATGCTTTGAGTGGTTTGTGTGTTTATGTGTTTGGATTTGGATGGTAAAGTGTGTGAATGCCACAATTGTTGTGTTATATTTCTAGATGTGTGTGTAGTTATCTATTAGTAATTAGTTGGTCATGAAGAAGGGAGACAATCTCTTCAGTAGTTTGCAAGAGGATTGATAAGGCAAATTTATTTCATTTAATCTTAGGTATCACAATTTTTGACAATCAATAATTCTTAATAGTGTTCCTCCAAGTATTAATAAATATATGTTGAAGATTAGTTTTAATAATTTACTGCATCCATATTACTCTTGAAATCATTTGTTTCATTTCTAATGTTTGAAATAATTTATTTCATTGAAAAATTTTGATGATTTCTTTTTAACTATAGTTTACTTTGCAAAAGTCAAGAAATAATGTAATTTTGAAACTTTTTTTAATGAATGGTTAGATTTACAAAATATTTACATTATTCATTAGTTTTTCATCCTTTCATATCAATGATATGAAAAGGACATTTGAGATCATAAACCATTCAATTCTTGAACTAAAACTATTGTAGTACACCTCATACCTCGTCTTTATTGCTCTCCAATATTAACAGGTTGAATTACTACAACACAAAAATCAATGCACATTGTCAATCATTTTTTTGTGCTCACACTGAAATCAATTCGCATTGTTAATCCAATCACTTTAAATCAATGTACCATCATACATTGAGTTACATCAAATCCAAAATCATCATCTACACTAAAATCAATGCATCTAATGCAAGCAATTAAATAATATTACAAAACATCTACATGGAAAAATCAATCAAACTAATGAAATAAATCAAATAACGTTAGAAACAAACATCTACATCTACAATAAAATCAATGCATGTAGAGAAATGAATGAAATATTATTATAATTCATCATCTACACTAAAATCAATGCATCTAGTGCAAGTAATCAACTTCTATTAGAAACCAACATCTACACTAAAATCAGTGCATCTAATGTAAGAAATCATATAGGATTAGAAATTGGCATCTACACTAAATAAATGCATATAGTTCAATGAATAAAATAGGATTATAAATCATCATCTAAACCAAAAATAAATACATCTATTATAATAAATCAATTAGAAATAGAAATCATCATCTACACCGAAGTCAACGCATATAGTGCAACCAATTAAATAGAATTAGAAAACCCTCTCTCTCGAAGTATTTTTCAACCATTTAGAGAACTACTCTCTCGCTCTCTCTCTCTCTCTCTCGCCCTCTATCTCTCTCTCTCTCTCTCCCCCTTCCCCTTCCTCTGGTTCCCTCTCCCTCTCCTCCTCCCCCTCCCCCTTCCTCTCCCTCCCTCTATCTCTCTCTCTCTCTCTCTCTCTCTCTCTCCCCCCCCTCTCTCTCTCTCTCTTTCCCTCTCGCTCTGTCCCACTCCATCTCACCCTCTCCATATCTCTTCATCCCTTCCCCTCCCTCCATCCCTCACTCTCTCCCTCTCTCTCTCTCTCCCTCCATCTCCCTCACTCTCTCTCTCTCCCTCTCCTTCCCTCCATCTCCCTCCCTACCTCCCCCTCTCTCTCTCTCTCCACACAATCTCTCCCTCCTTCCCTCCCTCTCTCTCGCTCTCTCTCTCTTCCTCTCTTGCTCTCTCTCTCTATATATATATATATCTCTCCTCTCCTTCGATCTCCCTCTACTCTCTCTCTCTCTCTCCCTCATCATCTGTCATCTCTCTCTCTCTCTCTCTCTCTCACTCTCCCTCTCTCCCGCCCTCTCCCTCTCCCTCCGCCTCTCCCCATATCTCTCTACTACAATCCTCCCATCGTCTTCCTCCTCTCTCCCACCCTCTCTCTCTCTCTCTCTCTCTCTTTCCTCTCCATCCCTCTCTCTCTCTCTCTCTCTTCCTCTCCATCCCTCTCCCCCCCTTTGTCTCTTCCCTCGTCTCTCCCTCTCTCCCTCTATCTCTCTCTATACCTCTCCCTTCCTCCCTCTCTCTCTACCTCCCTCCCTCCCTGACTCGCTCCATCTCTCTCCCTCTCCCTCTCACTCTCACTCTCGCTTTGTTTCTCCTCCTCTCTCCCCCCTCTATCCCTGCCTCGATATCTCTCCCTCTCCCTCTCACTCCCTCTCCCTCTCCCTATCTATCTCCCCTGTCTCTACCTCTCTCTCCCCCCTCTCTCTCTCCCTCTCTCCCTCTCTCTCCCTCCCTTCCTCTCCCTGACTCTCCCCCTCTCTCCCATCCTCCCTATCCCTCTCCCTCCCTCTCTCCCCCCTCTCTCTATCTCTCCACTATAACTCTTCCTCCCTCTCGCTCCCTCTCTCTCTCTATCTCTTCCACTTTCCCTCCATCTTCCCCCCTCCCTCTCTCCCTCCGTCTCTCCCTCTATCCCTCTATCTCTCTCTCTACCTCTCCCTCTCCCTCTACATCTCACCCGCTCTCCCTCCCTCCCTCCATCTCTCTCCCTCTCCCTCTCCCTCTCACTCTCGCTCTATCTCTCCCACTCTCTCCCCCCTCTCTCCCTCTCTCACTATCTCCCCCCCCCCCTCCCTCCCTCTCCCTCCCCCCCCCGCCCTCCCTCTCCCTCCCTCCCCCTCCCTCTCCCTCCCTCCCCCTCCCTCTCCCTCTCTTTCTACCTCCCTCTTCCTCTCCATCTCCCCTCATCTGTCTCTCCCCTATCTCCCCCCTCTCTCTCCCTCCCTCCCTGTGTCCCTCCCTCCCTCTCTCCATAAATCTCTTCCCCATCTCTCCCTCTCTACACCATCCCTCCCTCCTTCATATCTCTCCGTCTCCCTCGCCCTCCCTCTCCCTCTCGCTATCCCTATCTATCTCCCCCCCTCTCTCTCTCTCCCCCCCTCTCTCTCTCTCTCCGTCACCCTATCTCCCTCTCTCTCCCTCCCTCCATCTCTCTCCCTCTCCCTCTCCCCTCCCATCTCTCTCCCTTTCCCTCTCTCTCTCTCTCTCTCTCTCTCCCTCTCCCTCTCCCTCTCCCTCTCCCTCTCCCTCTCCATATATCATGTCTTCTCCCTCCCTCCCCCTATCTGTCCCTCAATCTCTCTCCCTCCCTCTCAACTCCCTACATCTCTCCCTTTCTCCCTCTCTCTATATCTCACTCTCCCTCTCTCTCCCCCTGCTCTTTGCCCCCTCTCTCCCCCTTTCTCCCCTCACACTCTCTCCCTCTCTACCCACTCTCTCCCTCTCCCTCCCTCTCTCTATCTCTCTCGCCACCTTTCTCTCTCCCCCCCCTCTCTCCCTCTCTCTCTCTCCTACCTCTCTCTTCCCCCTCTCTCCCTCTCACACTCTCTCTCCTTCTCCCTCTCCCTCTCCCTATTCCTCCCTATCACCCTCTCCCCCCCTTCCCCTCTTCCTCCCCCTCCTTGCCTCTCTCATTCCATCCATCTCTCTATCTCTCCCTCTCTCTCTATCTCACTCTCCCTCTCTCCCCTTCCCCTTCCCCCACTCTCTTCCCCCTCTCTCCCCAAACCTTCCCTCTCCCCCGTCTCCCCCCCCCGCTCATTCCCCCCCTCCCTGATTCCCTCCCTCCCTCCTTCCTTGCCCCCCTATCTCCCTCTCCTCCCGCTTCCCCATCTCCTGCTCCCTTTCTTCCCTTCTACCCCCTATCCCCGCCCCCGCCCCTGCCACCCTTCCTGCCTTCTGTCACATCACCACCCTTCCCCTCCTTTTCTCTATCCCTCTTGCTCCCTCCCTCTCAATCACACTCTAAAAAAACCAATATACATATAAAAACCCACTTTAAAATATATTGTAACATATATTGTAAAGATAGGTAGCCTCTAAAAACCTTGAACTTAATGTTCAGAAAAAATGTAATAACAATATCGTCTTTGTGACTAGCTTCTAAAGCTTTATATCGACTTAAAGAACAAGCAAGAAAACAAAATTGAATAGTGATATGAAATGAATAGCAATATTTACATTTTAAACATAATATACTATAATATTGCATAATAATTTTGGAGGCATTTTACTATAAAGGTAGCCTTTAATAAAAGAAACTAGATGTTGTTTTTCTCATAGTAGTAATAAATGGCTCGAAATAAAAGTTGCACAGTTAAAATTTCTTAGCAAAAACACGCAGTTTAAATTTTTCACACATTTAAATCAAAAAAGTGATACAGGCTTCCCTTTTAATTAGTTCCAAGGAAAGAAAAATTTTGAAAAAAAATTAATATATAATTAATTCCGACGAAATAAAAATTATCAATAAAATTAATATTTAATCAATACTTCAAAAATAAGTCTACACTTAAAAACACCTTAACTTAATTAATACTAACCTGGCTTCGAGGACCGTAAATACCAATCTGCAAATAAATAATGAGGCATTTTTCATCTGCTGCATCTTCGAGCATCTGCAACACCTTCGTAAATCAAATAATATTGTATGAATAATTTTTCTTACATAAGCTACATCAAATTCAATAAACATTATATAGAGCCATTTGAGTGTAAAGGTGGATTTAAAAAAAAAGAAACTAGACTTTGTTTTTATCGCCGTAGAAATAAATGAGAAGAAAGAAAAAATTCACAGTTAAGCTTTCTCAGCGATGGCAGGTAGTTTACGTTTTTCACAAATTTAAAAAAATAAAATAAAATAAAATCCAAGATGCACGCTTGAGTTTTTGAATATAAAGAAACAAGATCAATCTCAATGTAAACATAGTTTTGAGGAAATAAATTATGAATTCAAAAACAATTTTGTTGTTCTTTGAAAGAAAACTAGGGTTTAACAAAACGACAAGAGAGATATTTAAAAACACCCTAATCAATAATAACCTTGGCTTTTAGAACCAGAAGTACCAGAAAATAGCCTTGGATTTTAGAACCAGAAGTACCAGAAAATGAAAAATCAAGAAAAAAAGCACTCAAGAAATCAGATCTTGCAAAAACCTACCCGTTAAATATCGATCAAACAGATCCTTAAATCGAACTCAAACACCATCTACGGATCCGAGCAGTATTTGAATGAATGAAAATAAAAGATCAAAGATAAAATAAAATAAAATAAACGGGCTCTGAACCCCATCGAGCAAAAGAACTTAAAAATTTTCCAATGCCATGCATGCCATCTCCCCACATACACAATACACACATCCCAACACACATACACACACATACACCGAGACAACACAAGAACATGTGCGAGAGAAGAATCCTCTGATCAAACAAATTTCTAAATGAATCTATCGATAAATAGAGTCTAGAAAAAATGAAAAAAAGCGAAAACCTACCACAGAGAAGCGAAGAACTACCACAGAGAATAGCCGCAGTCCATCACACCATAAAACGAACCCTCCCACAGATCAAACACCTGATCGACCATGGCATTTCACATATTGGAAAGCTCGGGACAAGTTCGATCATTTTTATCTTTTTCCAGAATGCAAGTAGTGGATAAAAAGCAGGCATTGGCTTTTATTTGTTTTCTCCACTAAAACGTTGACACATGTCCCACGTTCAGCTTAAAAATTAGACGTTGTTCCACTAAAGCTTTCAGTTGTTTTCTCCACTAAAACGGTGACACATGTCCCACTTTCAGCTTAAAAATTAGACGTTGTTCCACTAAATTTCGATTGGACCATTTTGGTATATGGTGGTGGTTGCCCTCGCATATTATTCTTCTTGGCATCCAACGGTTCTCCCAATTTTCTAATCCGTCATTCAAAATTCAAATTCAAAATTATTTGAATGAACATAGAAAAACGTTTCAATCTGGTTAGGTTATGAAACTCATGCGTTTTTATTAAAGTTCATGCACATGCCTATCCGTTTCAATTACAATTGAGATATGTTTGAGGAAAGGATAACTACGTTGGTGAATTAATATAAGTAAGTATATTTCTTTTAAAGTAAACTTATGTTTGATTAAATTTAAGGTCTAATTTTCATTTAAATAAATTGTATTAAAAAAAAGTGTGATATATCTTTAATATACTAATTTTGTAATTTTTGTTTAAATAAATTATATTTAAAAAATGTGATATATCTTTAATTACAATAATTTAATGTTATTTATTTTTAATACAGTTTTATGTCATATATTAATTTTATAATAATTTTCTCATAACAACAAATTGTTAATTATTGTATGGCTAAATTTTATTTTCAAATATTTAAAGCCTGAATAAATTGTCAGATTTCATAACAAGGGTACGGCCTCTAGTAAGAAAACAACAAAGTTTCAACAAATTCAAAATAGTAAAGCAAAGATGTTAAAAAGGGAAGAGGATTTGAAGACTTTCTCAACAAATTCAAAATAGTAAAACAAAGATGTTAAAAAGGGAATAGGATTCGAAGACTTTCATGGTGAGGGGGCTTGAAAATTAATTTGAAAAAACATTAATTTTTATTATGCAACAAGCAAGGAAAATGCTATAATACAAGTTATATTATTAATAATTACTAATACGATGCAGTCATATATATTAAATGGTTGGTAAATGTAAATAATGATTCATCCATTATACTCATCAAAACATTTATCTTTGCTAAATTTCAAAAAAGTTATTAAAATTAGCTAAAATATAACTTTATTTTCAATTATTATTACCATCAATTAAAAAAATAACATAAAATATCTAGATTTAAAAAAACATGTAACAACATTTGATAGTGTAAACTTATGTGATCCATATCATAGTATAATAAATCTTCCGCTAAATCACATAGGAAATTTTAGAATCGACACTGAATACCTATAATAAATGGAAAATAGATGTTAAATTAATATTAAAATAAATATTACACATTTTATAAAATAAAATCCATAAAATTAGACATTGAAAATCACAAACACCATCAACACTCAAATAAAAACAACCAACCAATAAATAAAAGAAAAAGAATTAAACACCATCATAAAAATAATAGAAGATAATAAAATAATAAATAAAGACTAAATAAAAAAATAATAATAAATGAATATATAAATAAAAATGAATATATAAATAAAAATAAATAAATAAATAAAAACAAATGAACATATAAATAAAAAGAACACTAAATAAAAAAGAAAGAAAATACCAAATATAGACTAAAACTTGGTCAACATTAAAAATATTATTTAAAATATATAATTATAAATTAACAAAATAAATGAAGAAACCTAGAAAACGTCCAATCTACCACATATATATATCTATATATCTATGTATGTATAAATCTAGAAAAAATAATAAGAGAGGAAAATACGAGAGAAAGGAAAAAGGAACCCTACTCAGAGGATAGAGATGGGATCCAACAATGAAAACCAACTTATGGAAATGCTCAACCCTAACAACATTCTTAACCCTGAAGTTATTTCCATTTTATCATGGAGACTCTTAGCCTATAAATAAGCTTCCACTTTATTACAATACCAAGGCTTATGATTATCACTTACCCAAAAACCATAATAGATTATATGGTCAAAAATATTATAATTATATATACATATGCATATGCATATGCATATACATATACATATACATATACATATACATATAAATATACATATACATATACATATACATATACATATACATATATATACATATACATATACATATACATATACATATATATATACATATATACATATGCATATGCATATGCATATACATATACATATACATATACATATACATATATAATGTTAATTTAATTATATGACCATCATTTCTTAATTAAATTTAAAAGAAAAAATACATTAAATCCTAATCCCTTGTCTTGATCACTATTAAATATTTTCTACTTATTAATTATCGATGATTTCTTGAGACGTGTTCTACCCACTTGTGTGGGGTACAAATGTAAAGAATCAATATTTAACATTTAACATTTATATGTCCACTAAATTATTTAAAAAGTAATCAATAAAATTAAAAGTAATAAATAAAATGTTAAAAGTAATATAAAACCTCTAAAAATTTAAATGTTTGCTCAATAAATAATAAAAAGTTAAAGTTAAAGTCAATTTGTTATATGTAAAATATGTTATTAACTTGTGAATAGGTTTTGTTACCATGCAATGGGCCAATACAATGTCACTTCTTTCACAATGGAAATATTTTACAGCAATAGGACATGATTCTTAATCATGGAAATTCAGCCCCAATTTATGGTCGATATTATTAGCATGTAAATAGGATTTGTTATAATATCATGGGTCAATACCATGGTTTATCAATACCACATGGCCAATAACCATAACTTACTTCACAATCAAGAAATTTTAAAATATTTTAGTTTAATTTAATTGTATAACATTTTCTTAATTAATTCTAAAAAGAAAAATGTTATCATTATCTTTGAGATATATATAAACCCTCTATTGTATATTCTGGTAGAAATTAAATCAAATTTTCAATAAAATAAAAAATGAGAATACTTTTATATATAAAGATGTGAAATATATATAATATAAATAATATTACTAAGAAGCAACATAAATTCATCTTAACTAAGCATCCAAGTGATTAAAACAAACAAATTAACTAACAATAATATATATATATATATAATGTTAAAAAAAAAGTGTGAGATATCTTTAACTATACTAATTTTGAAATTTTTGTTTAAATAAATTATATTTAAAAATGTGATATATCTTTCATTATAGTAATTTAACCTCTCTCTTTTTTAATATAGCTTTATGTGATGTATTAATTTTATAATAATTCTCTCATAATAACAATTTGTTAATTTTTATATGGGTAAATTTTATTTTCAAATATTTAAAGCGTGAATAAATTGTCAAATTTCATAAGAGGGTGTGGATTCTAGTAAGAAAAGAACAAAGTTCCACCAGATTCAAAATAGTAAAGAAAAGATGTTAAAAAGAGAAGAGGATTTGAAGAATTTTTCAACAAGTTCCAAAATAGTAAAGGAAATATGTTAAAAAGGGAAGAGGATTTGAAGACTTTCATGATGAGGGGCGTTTGAAAATTAATTTGAAAAACCATTAATTTTAATTATGCAATAATCAAGTAAAATGCTATAATACAAGTTATAATATTAATAATTACTAATATGGTGCAGTCATATATATTAAATTGTTGGTAAATGTAAATAATGATACATCCATTATACTCATCAAAACATTTATCTTTGCTAAATTTCAAAAAGTTATTAAAATTAGCTAAAATTTATCTTTATTTTCAATTATTATTACCATCAATTAAAAAAAAATAACATAAACATATCCACATCTAGAAAAACATGTAACAACATTTGAGAGTGTAAGCTTTTGTGATCCATATCATAGTATAATAAATCTTCTGCTAAATCACATAAGAAATTATAGAATAGACATTGAATACCTATAATAAATGGAAAGTAGATGTTAAAGAAATATTAAAATAAATATTACACATTTTGTAAAATAAAATTCATAAAATTAGACATTGAAAATCAAAAACACCATCAACCATAAAAATAAAGAAAACCAAGGAAAAAAAAAACAAACATCAGCATAAAATAATAAAATATAAAAAAATAATAAATAAAGACTAAATAAAAAAAATAGATGTATAAATAAAAATAATACAAAAAAAAACCAAATATAGACTAAAACTTGGTCAACATAAGACATATTATTTAAAATTTAAAATTATAAATTAACAAATGAAGAAACCTAAAAACCATCAAACCTACTAAGTGATTGTAACAATAAATAAGTATTTATATAACTATATCAATAACTATATCAAGCATAAACCTTTTCTCAATCTCAACAACGTTCCTAAATTTAGGGTGATGGAAATTCTCAACCCTAACAACATTCTTAACACTGAAGTTACTTCCATTTTATCATGGAGAATCTTAACCTATAAATAAGCTTCCACTTTGTTACAATACCAAGGGTTATGATTACCACTTAGCCCAAAACCATAATAGATTATATGGTCAAAGATATTTTATATATTTTTTTCATATTAATTTAACTATCCGACCATCATTTTTTAATTAAATTTAAAAGAAAAAATACATTAAATCTTAAACCCTTTTCTTGATTACTATTAAATATTTTCGAATTATTATTTATCAATGATTGCTTGACAGGTGCTCTACCCCCTTATAATGGGTACAAATGTCAAGAATAAATGTTTACCATTTACATGTCCACTAAATTATTAAAAAAAAGTAATAAACAAAGTTAAAAGTAATAAATAAAATGTTAAAAGTAATATAAAACCTCTAAACATTTAAATGTTGGCTCAATTAATAATATAAATTTAAATTTAAAATCAATTTCTTATATTTAAAATTTATTATTAACATGTGAATAAGTTTTGTTAGCATGCCATGGGTCAATACAATGTCACTTCTCTCACAATGGAAATATTTTTTAACGATATGACATGATTCTAAATCATGTAAATTCAGCCCCAATTTATGGTCAATATTATCAGCATGTAAATAGGATTTTTTATAATATCATGGGTCAATACCATGGTTTATCAATACCACATGGCCAATAACCATAACTTATTTCACAATCAAGATATTTCAAAATAATTTATTTTAATTTAATATAATAACATTTTCTTAATTAATTCTAAAAGGAAAAATGTTATCATTACTTTTGAGATATATATAAACTCTCTATTGTATGTTCCCATAGAAATTAAATCAAAGTTTTAATAAAATTAAAAATGAGAATACTTTTATATAAATAATATTACTAAGAAGCAACATAAATTCATTTTAACTAAGCATCCAAGTGATGAGAACAAACAAATTGACTAACAATAATATAGGAAAGATAGTGCATGGTTGTTTTAAGTTTTTCATTATTGTAGTTTCTTTGACATGGTTGCCCAAAACATATGCTTAATATTTTACAACCAAATGGTTTTTTTTTTTTTTTTTTTTTAATTTAGATAGTTTCTTAAACACAATATGGTGGAATCAAATTTAAGTCTTATATACATATATATATATATATATATATATATATATATTCTCTTAATATTAAAAAAACTGGAGAAGAATGATCTAGATTATCCACAATGTTATAAGAAATCCATCGACATTTCAAATTGCAATGGCGATCCATCTTCAAGACTATTTTCGAATGAATCAACTAAAGTATAATTTTAAGTAGTATTAATTTTTTTTTAGTTTTTTTATTGACTATCATGTTTGTTTTATTAAAATGAAATTGAATAATATCCTAAAAAAATACATATGAAATCTTGTAGTACACTATATTTGTAGCTAATGATGTGAATACCTAGATTACAACGTACTATTTAATTATATGATATTTTCTGGATTATATTTTTTTTATATTGGAATACATATTTCATAATTTAAATTTAACCATCCTATATCCATCTTAATCCTTGATCTATCAAGTGCCGAGAGGGATCAAATCTCTCGAGGTGCAAACATCGTTTTTGAGTTCAAATCTTAAGGAAAGGTTTTCTCCTCAAGAGATTTGATCGCTCTCGATGCTTGATTGATCTAGGGTTAAGATGGATCCAGGCTAGTTTCTCTCTCTTTCTCTAATCTCCCTATCACTCTCCTCTCCCTCTTCCCTCCCACTCTCCTCTCTCTCACACTATCTATCCATCTCTCCCTTATCACTCCCCCTCTCTCTCTACTTTTATCCCTCCATGTATTTCTTCTTCCCTCCCTTTCTCTCCCCTTCCAACTCCATATTTATCTCTCCCTATTGACTCATATCTCTCTTTTATATTCTCTATATCATTATATCCCACATCCCTCTATCTCTCGCCCCCATCACTCTCTCTCTCTATCTTCCCTCTAACTCCATCACTACCTCCCCCCTCTCTCTCTTCCTCTTATCTCTTTGTCTCTCTCCTTTCCTCTTCTCTCTCTTCCCTCCTATATCCTTCCCTCTCCCCATCCATCCCTTGTCACCCCCTTTCTTTCTCCACCTCTATCTCTCTATATATGTTTTCTTTCCTCCCTCTCCCTCCCCCTCCAACTCTCTCTCTCTCTCTCTCTCTCTCTCTCTCTCTCTTTCTCCTCCTTCTTCTCTTTCCCTCTCTCTCCCACCTCATTTTTGCTCTCCCCCCTCCCCCCCCCACTCTCACTCGATATTTTCCTCTTTTCCCTCCCTCTTTGTCACAATCTCCTCCCCCCACCACCTCTCTCTTAAATTTTATTCCACAATATTGTGTTTAAGAAACTATCTAAATTCAAAAATAAAAAAATAAAAAAAATTCGTTTGGTTGTAAAATATTAAGCATATGTTTTGGATCAACCATGTCAAAGAAACTAAAATAATTAAAAACTTAAAACAACCATGAACTCTCTTTCCTATATTATTGTTAGTCAATTTGTTTTTTCTCATCACTTGGATGCTTAGTTAAAATGAATTTATGTTGCTTCTTAGTAATATTATTATATTCTTAGTAATATTATTTATATAAAAGTATTCTCATTTTTAATTTTATTGAAATTTTGATTTAATTTCTATGGGAATATACGATAGAGAGTTTAAATATATCTCAAAAGTAATGATAAAATTTTTCCTTTTAGAATTAATTAAGAAAATTTTATTAAATTAAAATAAAATAAATTATTTTAAACTATCTTGATTGTGAAATAAGTTATGGTTATTGGCCATGTGGTATCGATAAATCATGGTATTGACCCATGATATTATAACAAATCATATTTACATGCTAATAATATTGACCATAAATTGGGGTTGAATTTCCATGATTAAGAATCATGTCATATTGTTATAAAATATTTCCATTGTCAAAGAAGTGACATTGTATTGACCCATGGCATGCTAACAAAACTTATTCACAAGATAATAATAAATTTTACATATAAAAAAATGATCTAAACTTTAAATTTTTATTATTAATTGAGCCAAAATTTCAATGTTTAGAGGTTTTACATTACTTTTAACATTTTATTTATTACTTTTAACTTTTTTTATTACTTTTTTTTTAATAATTTAGTGGACATGTAAATGTTAAATGTTAAACATTTATGCTTCACATTTGTACCCATTATAAGGTGGTAGAGCACCTCTAAAGAAATCATTGATAAATAATAAGTGGAAAATATTTAATAGTAATCAAGACAAAGGTTTAAGATTTAATTTTTTCTTTTAAATTTAATTAAAAAATGGTCATATAATTAAATTAATATAAAAATATGTAAAATAACCGTCTCCATTATAAAGTGGAAGTAACTTCAGCGTTAAGAATATTGTTACCGTTGAGAATTTCCATCACCATAAATTTAGGAAAGCTGTTGAGATTGAGAAAGGGTTTATGCTTGATATAGTTATATAAATACTTATTTATTATTATAGTCATTTATTATGTTTGATGTTTTTTAGGTTTCTTCATTTATTTTGTTAATTTATAATTATATATTTTAAATAATATTTCTTATGTTGAAAAAGTTATACTCTATCTTTGGTTTTTTTTTTTTTTTTTTTAGTATTATTTTTATTTATACGTCCATTTTTTATTTTTAGTCTTTATTTATTATTTGTTTATCTTATATTATTTTTATGATGGTGTTTGATATGTTTTCTTTTATTTATTTTTTGGATGTTTTTATTTTGAGGGTTCATGGTGTTTTTGATTTTCAATGTCTAATTTTATGGATTTTGTTTTATAAAATGTGTAATATTTATTTTAATATTTATTTAGCATCTATTTTTCCATTTATTATAGGCATTCAATGTCGGTTCTATAATTTCCTATGTGATTTCAGGGAAGATTTATTATACTATGATATGGATCACAGAAGTTTACACTCTCAAATTTTGTCACATGTTTTCTTAAATGTAGATATGTTTATGTTATTTTTTTAATTGATGGTAATAATAAGTGAAAATAAAGTTATATTTTAGCTAATTTTAATAACTTTTTTTAAATTTAGAAAAGATAAATGTTGTGATGAGTATAATGGATGTACCATTATTTACATTTACCAACCATTTAATATATATGACTGCACCGTATTACTAATTATTAATATTATAACTTGTATTATATAATTTTCCTTTCTTATTACATAATTAAAATTAATGGTTTTTCAAATTAAAGTCTTCAAATGCTCTTTCATTTTTAACATCTTTTCTTTACTATTTTGAATTTGTTGAAAAAGTCTTCAAATCCTCTTCTCTTTTTAACATCTTTTCTTTACTATTTTGAATTTGGTGGAACTTTGTTGTTTTCTTACTATAATCCACACCCTCGCTATGAAATTTGATGATTTATTCAAGCTTTAAATATTTGAAAATAAAATTTACCCATATAACAATCAAAAAATTATTATTATGAGAGAATTATTATAAAATTAATACATCACATAAAGCTATATTAAAAAAAAGAAGGTTAAATTAGTATAATTAAAGATATATCACATTTTTTTTAAGTATAATTTATTTAAACAAAAATTCCAAAATTAATACAGTTAAAGATATATCACACTTTTTTTTTAATATAACTTATTTAAAAGAATATATATTTCGTATATTATTGTTTGTCAATTTGTTTGTTTTCATCACTTGCATGCTTAGTTAAGATGAATTTATCTTGCTTCTCAGTATTATTTATATTATATATATTTCACATATTTATAGATAAAAGTATTCTCATTTTTAATTTTATTGAAAATTTGAATTAGTTTATATGGGAATATAAGATAGAGGGTATATATATATCTCAAAAGTAATGATAACATTTTTTTCTTAAAATTTTTTTTTTTAAGAAACTATATAAATGAAAAAAAAAAAAACCGTTTGGTTGTAAAATATTAAGCATATGTTTTGGATCAACCATGTCAAAGAAACTACAATAATGAAAAACTTCAAACAACCATGCACTATCTTTCCTATATTATTGTTAGTCAATTTGTTTGTTCTCATCACTTTGATGTTTAGTTACGAGGACTTTATGTTGTTTCTTAGTAATATTATTTATATTATATATATTTCACATCTTTATATATAAAAGTATTTTCATTTTTAATTTTATTGAAAATTTGATTTAATTTTTATGGGAATATATGATAGAGGGTTAATATATATCTCAAAAGTAATGATAACATGTTTACTTTTAGAATTAATTAAGAAAATTGTAACATACACCGATAAATTCACATGGAAATGTAAGGAGTTAAAAATTTTGTATACAAGTTACTCATGGGCAACTATCCATTCACTATTAAATATTACTCACTCATCATTACATGGAATGTTTACCATTTCATAGTGTAGCTTTAGATTAAGAATAGTAAGCTCTGTAACCATTGACAACCTCCATTACAGTACATTAACATAATACTGTATGATGTAACCTTCCATTCATTTCATTACTCATATAGTCATCACATACTTGCCATTATGAACATCATAACAAGAAAGGAATCAACATCATCAACTTGACACAATAATCAATCACATCATTGAACACCAATATACCCTGGAAACTCCATAGGGTGAAAACCAGCAAATGTTTAATTTTATTATTAAATGCTCGTGAGGGTGATCAGCCCTCACTCAATGGATTATAAGGGAGACCATCCCTTAACCATCGTTTATAAATCTTACAAGTAAATATACAAATATCTAGCTTGAAGAAATTACAATAAATATGATACCATTTACCCTCTAGTCTTCATATCTTCATATCTTGATGGCATGGATGTACCTACAATGGTCCATCATACACTGGATCATCCGGTAGTTCGTACTCATGTACATGAACCATAATCATTTACCTGCCATTAGGTTAAACATAATATTTCCTTTATACATATCACCATCATACCCTGCTAATGTTACCTTCAACATACATTGATTGTCAAGATTCATAAAGTATAATAAATCATTTCACATATCTATACTATAGTAGTTTCTCCATCTACTCATGTATATTCATGACATGCAAGTAAATTACCTTTACATTCTCCCATTAACAACACATACTTCATATGTGTTGGTTATGAGTCATCACATTAACTAATGTTTTTGTCACATAAACACTACATGACAATATTTACCTCTCCCCAGCATACATTTAAAATAAACGAATACTTAGTTATGATACTCGTGCATGCAATTTACATAATTTAATCAAAATAGATAACCCTTGAGCTATTAATTTTAGTACATGGAGTGCAATCTAACATATCAAATGTTGCTCCCATGCATGCAAAGGCATACAGATTCGAAAAGAGTCTCCAACAAAGCACGTAGCTTCCTTCGCGAGTCCTCCCAAAGGAAACCTCAATGCTAGTGAGCATGTAAACATATGTTTTCTTTTGTAAAACTATGCAATTATGAATATAAATGCATGTCTTCTTTTTCAAAGATTATACTAAACAATCATTTCCAATATAGTTTAGCACGACATGCTATCTTTCCCAACTAAAAATATTTATATTCTTTCCAATGAGAGTTATTACTTATGTTGCATTCCTATGCATGATCTTCTTCCAAAAGGAATTAACATCATAATCATGATAAAAAGTAATCACTCAGTTTTTTCATCTAAAGGAATATAACTGAGTAATTCCTCTATCCGTGGATTTATTAAATAATCATTCTTTACTAACAACATGGTAATCTATTCATCGAATTATGAATTAACTAATATTCACAAACACCATGGTAATATACCCATGGTTTTATGAAATAATTAATCTCTATCAACACCATGGTATACTATTCATGGATTTATGAAACTATCCATGGATTTATTAATTCATTACTATTTACAACATGGTTAATGAATATAAATCTGATAAAACTTCTCTTTTCTTCTTCATCGCACATGAACATATTTCAAGAGTTACCCTCTTTAATCTATTCAAGGAAATACCTTGGATTTGTTCTCATTTCCTAAACTAAATAAGTACAAAATCCTTTTTAAAATAAATATCATGCATCTTATATTTTCTTGCTTATACCATATTATGTAAATATTTATATTAAAGAGATACCCTCTTTAATATATTCAAGAAAACCTCTTTTAAAATATAGAGCATGCATATTCTATTTTCTTGTTATACAATATTATATAAATATTGATATTAAAGAGTTACCCTCTTTGAATCTATTCAATAAAATCTCTTTTAAAATATAAAATATGCATATTCTATTTTATTTCTTATACCATGAATTTAATATGCATCTCTTTCAATCCCATAATAAATATTTATATGCAAACTACTGTTTCAAGAAAAGAACAATAAGAATACTTATCTCTTAAAAACATTTTGGTCAAACTAGAATTTAGAGATGCATTGTCTTCCTTTCACGATATCCTTACTCTAATCCATACGCTACCGAAATGTAGGTAAGTATATAATGAACGATATGTACACTTTTGAAAGGAGGCACACTGCGTTGACAACTAATGCTGCCACATTGGTACGAAAGCCATGTATAAGGGTTCAGAGGTCCTTCGACTGGATGAACACTCCGTTGCATATGAATTTCAATGTAGGAACCTTTAAATACCAGTTGAACCCCTATATTTCTGTATCAAGAGGAGGGAACCTCAATCCTTTTCGACCTTCGCAACCCAATGGAGACCCACCCATCACCATCCTCAATCACAACACTCCACGGCCATTATCCAGTGCATTTGCATTAATATGCTCCCATCTTTTCCAATTTGAAATTGTGTGGCAACGAGCTGTGTCTAAATCAGTCGTCTAGGTTCCATGTAAATAAAGAATAACAAGTCGTTACCAAGAATTGGTTTTACATTAACCGAATCTTGATTTTCTTGGTTTGAATAGTTAAAGATAGTAACGTAATAATTATTTACCAGGAGTATGTGTGTTACATACTCCCCCCCTTGAATAGAACACCGTCCTCGGTGTGCTTCTCTCATTGAAACTTAAACTTATACTCCTGATATAATAATATAAAAAACTGAAAGGGGGTCATTCCCCTTCACAATGGAACACTTTTGTTTCCTTAAATACCATTAATTGAGAGAATAATGTTTTTATCCGTAGTCATAAACATGTATAGTGAAAAGAATATTTCATTTCCATTTCTAATTACTTATTCCTTATTCAACTCATAAAAGTATAGAAAAATATCTATACGAACTTACCATTATTTACCAATTACTATTGGAATAAATGATGGCTTTTACGCAAGCTCTCATAGAATGTTTGAAAACTCATCAACACTTCCTGGAAAGAACCTGTAATGTATGACTAACTATTCAATCACATTAGTCACATAATTTTCAAAATGAAAATACTTGAAACTATCAAACATTATTGCAATATAAAGAGATGTTTTAATAAAATTAATTCCATAAGTACTCAGAGAGAACCAACCCTCTCATCAATGCATCACATGCACACTATCTTAGCTCCTGTTAAAGACATCCACACAGTACTTCAAAAAGTACTCAGAGAGCGCCTAGCTCTCTGATCATACCAATTGTCAACCCATGCACCATAGGCATATCCTAGCATCTGCTAAGACATTAAAACAAATTAGTAATAATATAAATTAACTTATACATTCAGTAATTCATTTTCCGAGCGCTAAGCTCCTTTTCTCTTAATATCTACATAGGATATTTACACAATCTTATAAAATTTCATTTTAATACAACACATAAATTTTTAGTTAACTTGTTCCAGTATGAGAACCACAATGGTAAACAAAATGCTCCTCCTAACCCATAGGAGTTGGTTTTCACAACCAAATCGAGTCATTTTTCACATCCAGACAGTCAATATTTCCGCACTAAAAGGTCTTTATACTTATCTGGAAATTCAGTCTTTCAATTTGTGGTCCTCCCAACCATCAAGGGAGGCTATTACGTCCTCCACTTGCCCTTAGCTCCAAAATTTGGACGGTGCCACGGGTTAACATTGGATCTTCCTGCTATGACCTCTAGATGGCCAATCCAGTCACACTCAGAAATTCTGGTTTTACAAGGGTTGTTGTAAGCTATTTTGAACTGGTCCCAACCAGCTCTAGAAAATACTCCCCCTTTACCAATTTCATAGAACGCCTACTCCTCCTTTGGGATTTAGCTTTATCCTCAGAGGAGTAGCTAACTATCTTTCCAACTATCCCCAACCACCTCCTATTATTGGAAACATTTTTACCATCAGCTTAAAAAGATTTTATTTTCATTAATTAATTCCAACAAATTAAATAATTTTCTTTATCAACAGTGACGATTTAAGTTCTTCTTGCCAGATAAAATAAAATTAAACAAATTGTCTTTAACTAGTTAATACTAGTTAACTTTAACGAAGCTGTCACAACTTCCCCCCCTGGAAGTAACATACATGTGTTGTACATTATTATTTCCGAATTATAAAAATCATGCACATTAAAAAATGATACTTTAACATTTATTGTTGCAATTCACATTGCAATGTTTGTGATGTTTTATTTTCACAGATTTTCTGTTTCCATTAAGCTACCCATGCTTACTATAAGAAACAATGCTAATATGTGTATTTCCTTTAAAAAAATGAATTTTTATATGCAATTCCATGTATATAAAAATTCATTTTTTTAAAGGAAATCAACATGCATATGCATAGACTTCTTAAAATAAAATAACATAAAATACTTATCTTTATTTCATTTGAAGAACTTCTCTCCCTACTCCAGTACTCATCCCCATCAGGAAATTCACATTTCTCCTCTACAATAATGTTATCTTTTAGTATCATCGACAAGATTTTATAGCATGATTAGATAAAACCTTAATCAATAAATAATCAATCTTTGAGTGATCCTTTAACACCTATTCATATGCATATATGAGATGTGAATACACTGTCACAACGTGCTTTCTTCTAACATCTCTACATTAGTGTGAGTAACTAATTATCAATTCATGTCAAATAACTCCCACATTATTATGAAATTTTTCACACACGCACACATTCGTACAAGACAAATCACTATATCTGTTAAGAAATTACTTTAATGGAAAATGACACAATGTGCATTCGCTTTACTTAAATTTTTACAAAATACCCACCACTTCAGCTTTTGCCTTTGGAGCATGCAAATATAATAAAGCTAACATATTGGCTATTGTTCCTATTCATACAATGCATAATGATTATAATCTTAATTTCCCAACAGAGTACTTAACATAAACGAGTACGCAAACTCATGATTCCTCTTCGAGGACATATAACATAATAGGCATGCAAAACATGGTTTGATTTTCCATAAAACTAATGGAATAAAACATAAGAATACATGCCTTATTCTCGAAATATTATACCCACATTAGCCATGTATATATTTCAAGGAAACCAAAATATTACTTTAGCTTTTGTACATGTAATTCATCTATCAATGTAGTATATTCATGAGGTTATTCTCTTTAGCCTATATTTATTTTCAAGAAAAGAACCTGGATTCCTTATCATTTAACACACCGGTACGAAATCCCTTTTAAAAGAAAACAATATTCCCATCTTTTCTTAAATAAGATATATATAAAGCCAAGCAAGTTTACTTATTTATGTTTTACTACTGCTCACACCTTTCAAGATACATACTAGTAATCTTTGCAAGAACTCACATGGGTTCTTCTCAGCAAAACTAGCATAGTAGTTTGGTCTTTTACCATGGTATGTCTCTAGGAATAATATATTTCTAAAACATTAACATAATAGAAATCTTTTCAAGAACTTACATTGTAAGTTTGTCTTTACGTACATGGAAAAGATATATCCTTTTTAAAGAAACTCTAACTCCATTTCTATTTACTTTGTATGCATTTTATTTTCGATAAATGCAATAACTATTATTTGAAGAAAATAAAAATAATAATACTTATCTCTTGAAACTCTTTAATCAACTTGGATTAGGGATGCGATGCCTTCCTTCACATACGTGCATTTGATCTCAGATCTCTCAATTTCTTTAGGCTTAAAAAATCCCAAAGGTGCCAGTGCTACAACCTTTAGCTCTGATACCACTTGTAATATACACTGATAACTTCACATGGAAATGTAAGGAGTTAAAAATTTTGTATACAAGTTACTCATGGGTAACTATCCATTCACTATTAAATATTCCTTACTCATCATTACATAGAATATTTACCATTTCATACTGTAACTTTAGATTAAGAATAGTAAGCTCCTTAACCATTAACAACCTCCATTATAGTACCTTAACATAATACTGTATGATGTAACCTTCCATTCATTTCATTACTCATATAGTCATCACATACTTGCCATTATGAACATCATAACAAGAAAGGAATCAACATCATCAACTTGACACAATAATCAATCACATCATTGAACACCAATATACCCTAGAAACCCCGTAGGGTGAAAACCAAAAAGCGTTTAATTTTATTATTAAACGCTCGTGAGGGTGATCAGCCCTCACTCAATGGCTTATAAGGGAGACCATCCCTTAATCATCGTTTATAAATCTTACAAGGAAATATACAAATATCTAGCTTAAATCCATTACAATAAATATGATACCATTTACCCTCTAGTCTTCATATCTTCATATCTTGATGGAATGGATGTACCTACAATGGTCCATCATACACTAGATCATCCGGTAGTTCGTACTCATCTACATGAACCATAATAATTTACCTGCCACCAAGTTAAGAATAATATTTCCTTTATACATATCACCATCATACCCTACTAATGTTACCTTCAACATACATTGATTGTCAAGATTCATAAAGTATAATAAATCATTTCACATATCTATACTATAGTAGTTTCTCCATCTACTCATGTATATTCATGACATGCAGGTAAAGTACCTTGACATTCTCCCATTAAAAACACATACTTCATATGTGCTGGTTATATGTCATCACATTAACTAATGTTTCTGTCACATAAGCACTGCAAGACAATAGCTACTTCTCCCCATCATACCTTTAAAATCAACTGATACTTAGTTATGATAGTCGTTCTTGCAATTTACATAATTTAATCAAAATAAATAACCCTTAAACTATTACTTTTAGTACATGGAGTGCAATCTAACATATCAAATGTTGCTCCCATGCATGCTGTAACATGCCTAAATTTTTATTTTTTTTCCTTTGGGTTCACCCCATTTAGATTTCACATAGATGCCTTACCTTAATGTATACAGTTACCTACGTATCTATGTTTTTCCCTAAGGTATGTTTATCTATATCTGAATCATTAACGCTTATTAATTCGTTCCTCAAGTTTTCAGGGTGACTTCCCTTTTTAATTATGATACACATTGCTTATTGTTTTTTTTTTTAATTTCTCTAAACTATCTGTTACACAGCAATTTGTCACTGTCCTTGCCATTCCCCATCCCACACATTGGAAGGCTCATTCCATGACCTGTGAGCAGAGACAAAGCTTGAAAACACTTTCATGAAATCCCTCTGAACATGAGCTTTCATTGCCCTGAAGACAACTCCTTGCGAAAAACCCTAAAAGAACCCCTTTTTGCATTGGCGCGGGTAGCCAGTTCAGTACCCATGCCAATGGGGGAAATCCTTCAAAGAGGGCACACCAATTGGCACTCTGTCTCAGAGTCACACTCGCGCCAGCCATTTTAAGGAGTGTTTTTTAAAAATAAATGGCAAAATTTTCGTCCTAACCAATTCATAAACTGGTATCTATCTTTAGTTGGGAGGTTTGGCTATGGATTTCCATGGAGAGGAAGTGGTTTGCCACCTCTCATGGAAGCTTCCTTGATGATAGGGCCAATCCCATGATTATATGGATCCCAACTCCCCCTCCTCCATCTATAAAAGCTTGCCCATCTCCTTTGCAAGCTAGTCTTCAGATCTCCAAGTTCCCAAGAGCCTTATGCTGCAAGAGCCTTGATTCATTCCCTTGAGGCCAAATCCAAGCAAGGGTACTATCGTTAAGATTCGAAGAGAGAGGCTTCTCCCATCCTTGATAGGCTTTATCGAGACATGTTCTGCTGACGACCTGTCAAAGGAGAATGTTGCGTCGAAGCTATGGTTGTATTATTCCTTTGATTCATTAATGATAAGTGACTATTGGTTATGGTTCCACTCTTGTTCTTGATTATGATCATGATTTATGTCCTCTTCGACTGAAATATAGTTGTATATACTGGATTTTATGCTTGCGTTTGTTTTGTTTCTTGCGTGTGCAGGTGTCCAATCTCGGAGATCATGACGATTGTGATCTACCAGAGTTGAGGAACGGGAGCACTACCTCTTCTACAAACGACAGTGTTGGACTCCAGATAATCATTCATTGCAAGTCGGTTTATTCGAAATTAGGAACCTACACTGTAGTATGTTCGATTGTTTCTAGACCCGGTCTGGGCTAGTAGGGATTGCCTCTGTCCGCAGAGGGGATTAACCTCTTCAACAATTTGGCAACTCCACTAGGGAATCAACTTGTTGTTTGCTTTGTAAGCTATAGATGGAGCATGAAGTACAACCAGATAGCATTCGAAATGCTTTTTCTCTGCATTAGCGAAGTAGATCATCGTTGCTTCAGTCAATCTCTGGTTTAGTTTATAAACTGAACAACTTGGAGTGTTGTCTTGTCTTTTTGGTCAACTCTTGGCCTTGCTTGCTTGGTTAGCTCTTTGGGGCATGTTTTTCTGTTTTTTTGGCTTTTTTTTGGCCTTGTCATCACTGGTCTGTGTCTGGGATTGCTTGTTTTTATTTTTGCATAGTTAACTCGGCTGGCGTGCTTTTTAGCTCGACAGTCGCTCCCATTGGTGTAGGTTGCTTGTGTATCACCCGCACCAATTCCTTTCTAGCACTAACTTCAGCCTCACAGTCGCGCCAATCCTGTGAGATATTAGGGTTTTCTATGTTTTGAGATTTCTGGGACCGATTTGTGATTTTGGTCTTGTTTTTGCGACTGTTTGAATGTAATGGAGCTTGGTTTGACTAGCTGTAACCTCCATCCTTTGGTTGTTTTCCAATCTCCATCGATTTTTCATTTTAGCCCTAGGGCATCTAGGTGCTTTTGTGAGTTGAGCCTCCCTTAGGAGTTTTTGGTTTTTATCGTTTCAGTCGACTTTGTGATTGCTTCCCTGCATTCATTTGATAGTTGTTTATCATTTTATTGCATTATTTGGGTGATTGATTCCTCCTTCATTCGAATTCCTCCTTGTCTCGTTTTGGGCCTAGATTACACAACTCATTTGAGTCTTTGGGATTTTTCTTGGTTTTGAGGGAATTTCAGTCGATTTGAGATCTGTTTGTGATTGCTATTGAGTGAAATTTGCTTGTTTTTTGCTCTCTTGTCATCATTTCTCAAATTGTTCCTTTTTCATTAGTTTTTAGTTTTTTTAGTGCATCTAGCTCTGAAACATTGCAAATAAATAAATAAAAATCTCTGTTTCTTTTGATTAGTTAGTGCGAATCAAAATCTTTTCGGTGTTATTAGTGATGAGTAACTTTGAAAGAAAAGCTTTTAGTTTCCATAGCTACATTAGAGATATCACTGATTGTCTTCTAGTCATTTCGTCTTTGTGTAAAAAGCCCTTAACTCTCTCATAGATAGCTTTCATCGAATGAAATGGTATATTATGGCATATAGTTGGATTTATGAGATTTTGAGACATTACATTCGCTAGGGGGCTGAAAACTGAAACGTAATTGAAGATAAACTTTAAAATTTACTCAATTTACACTAAGGCAGCATTGAAATCTAACGAAACACATTTAGAGGTCTAGGCTAGAGATGTGTTCTGGCGTCTTAAAACCTAATAGCTATCGTTCGCCTCTTGGCTTTATATAGCACTAGTACGAACTTGTGCTCCCCGTACTGTCGCGTATATAAAGGGGGACCCCACTAGGTTTCAATCCTTTATCCATAGGAAGCCAAGTCTGCCACCCTATACCCGTGATACACCGAACACAGCGTTCGGGGAGATTTCCTGCACGTATGGAAAGTCCTTGGTTGATTTCTCTTTCATTTTTGAAACCAAGGTGTATATTGCAATTCACGGTTATTTGGTACACCCTTTGCCTAGTATTCCCGAGTAGTCATTTGATCTTTTCTGACTCCTTAAATTTGAAATGATCACCAAGCGCTTGTCCCTTCACGCTTGCTTCAAAACTGAAAGAGATAGAGTCACCTTTCATCCGTTTCTCGACTCTTAAAACTTGAAACGGTGAAGTTTCTAAGTCTCAATGTGGTAAAATAAATCACCGGCGATCACACGCCCTGTTAGATTTTTCTTGTTGGCTGTTTGATTGTGTGCCTTGGTTTTTAGCCCATGTGCGGTTTTGAGTTTTTGATGGTAACTTTTCCAGAGTTCACCAACCAAGGAATCCCCTTCGAGGGGAATCCTGGTCATTTTCCTCCTTTTGGGAATGTTGGTGCTCCTTACATGGCGATGTTGTCCCTTCCTGGGTTAACTGTTGGGTTGCCTGTTTGGTTATTTTGAACCCCTATCGTCCCGAATGTCTCAGCTATTGTTCAATCAGTTCCTCCACCTGAACAACATCATGTTGATTCCAAGGTGGACCTCTCCCTTTCTTTTCCTGTTTCTGTGTCCTCCTCTTCTACTTCGCCTGGTGAAAGTCTAGATTCGAGTAACCAGGTGGCTAAGAAGAAGAAGTCTGATAAGTGAGAGGTTAAAAGTGCAGCTACTGCTTTTGAAACATCTCCTCTTGATAAACCTTCCGACCCTCCCTGGAAAGTCAAGTTCCCTTACATGTTGTGCACGGGAGACCATCTTCTTCGAGACTGCCCTGGCATTCCCACGGTACTTGAAGCATGGTCAAACAATCGCCCGTCGTTGCCTTTGGATGCATGGAGTGAGGTTGGGGGCATATCTCCAGCTAGTGCTGGTAAGACTCCTAAGAAGTAGGGTAAGATTACTAATCCATGTAAGTTTTGTGAAGGGCACCATGCCATTCACCTTTGTCCTTATATGGATGAAGCCAAGCGAGTTTTGGACAACTCGACTATTTCTACACCACGCCTCCCAGCTAGTTATAAAAAGCTTTCTGTGAGACCTCCACCAGTTGATACTACGATTGGTCAAGTGTCATCCTTGGTCGATCCCACTCCCTCAGACATTCAAATTCAGGAATCCGTCCCTAACCAACCGTTGGTCGTGGGATCGGTTGAGTTGGGTCCGTCCACGGTGCAACAGGTCTTTTCCGTCGAGAGTGGACCTCACATCCGTCAGGTTCTTCTTGTTTCTTCACATTCTTCAGACTTGGAGAAAGATTCTCCTATCGCTATACCTCAAGAAGTTGCTCCTCCGCCTCCCGTGATGGAGGTTCCAGAGGATCCTCCTCTTGCCTTCGAGATGGAGGTCGTGGAGGATGCTACTTCCTCTTCCGTAACACCAGGGGAAGACCATATCGGTTCGATAGTAGCCCCTCTGAGTAGTATGGTCACTTCCTTTGATTGGAATCGATTTGCAGGATACCGCCTTCCGTCTTATGTGCCTTTCGAGATCACAGTATAGGCTTTTGGTCTGGTCATACCCAACACCATTATAGATGAAGGCACCTCTATTAGTATTTTATCCTCAACTACTTGGCAAGCTTTTGGCTCACTGCCGCTTGTACCTATTACGCAGAATCTGTTGGCATTTAATAGAAGAACTAGTCAACCTTTAGGGATCCTTCCAAGGTTACCTGTTACTTTGGGAGGTAAAACCGTCCATATGGACGTGATGGTTGTTCCAGGCCCCTTGGATTTCAATATGCTCTTGGGGCACGATTACACCTATTCCATGGGAGCGCTTGTCTCCTCCCTTTTCTATGTGGTCTATTTTCCACATGAAGGACGGATCGTGACCATTGATCAGCTTTCGTTCTTTGGTCTTGATATGGTAGCTGGCTCGCCATCATCCCTTCCTAGTTTTTATCCACCTGTTGTATCTGCCCCACCGCAGGTCAACTATGTGGCCACCTACCCCATGCCTATGCTTAGTGATAGTGTCGTTGTACATCATGTACTAGGGGCATTGGGTCCAGACTTCCAGGATATTTTCCTTCCATCGGGAGTGGAACTCTTGGACGCAATAAATTCTTGTTCATTATGATGAGGTTGTTCAGAGAAAAGTTCCTTGTCTTGTTTCAAGCTCCTTAAAAAATGAAACAAGGTTGTTGGAGTAGAGTTCCTTTTCTTGTGTCAAGCTCCTTAAAAAATGAAACAAGGTCGTGGGAGCATAGTTCGTTTTCTTGTGTCATGCTCCTTAAAAAATGAAACAATCTGGTTGGAGCAGAGTTCATTTTCTTGTGTCAAGCTCCTTAAAAAATGAAACAAGGTTATCGGAGCATAGTTTGTTTTCTTGTGTCAAGATCCTTAAAAAATGAAACAAGGTTATCGGAGAAAAGTTCCTTTTCCTGTGTCAAGCTCCTTAAAAAATGAAACAAGCTAGTTAGAGAATAGTTCATTTTCTTGTGCCAAGCTCCTTAAAAAATGAAACAAGCTCACCCGAGGATAGTTATTTTAATGTGTCAACTGCATTAAAACAATGAAACACGTTCCTGTTCAATTTGAGTATTTGATAAGTTCTCGTAAAATCTCAGTCGAGTCTTTCTCTTGATCTCATAACTTGAACCTTCACTCCATCTGCCTTTCGTATGGATTGAAGCTTGGGGGGAATGTACCTCAAATTGAGTCACCATGCTGGGGGTATGCTTACTATTTCAAGCATAGTTTGTTTCTGTTTCAAGCTTGTGTAAAAATGAAACAGGTTTCAAGCATAGTTTATCTTTGTTTCAAGCTTGTGTAAAAATGAAACCATTCCCATTTTACCTCTTGTGATTGCCATTTTATCAGCTCGTTTTTGCCAAATGATCCTTGGTTTTCTCATTCCTTCGTCATTATCTGCTTGGCCGATCATATGCCTTCACTTGGTTTTTTTACCCGTTCCTAAGGAACCGCTGCGAAAAGTGGTCTTCTTAGCAAGCCTCTTAACCTTTACTTGTTCTGAACAGTTCCACCATTACCGGAACCAGTTGCTACCCCTTATACCACTTGTTCCTCTAGGAGGAGTCAACTTTCAGCTCTTTTCTGACTCTCTAAACATGAAAATATTGTCGAGTCCCTTGTCGTATTGATCTCGTTAAAGTGGTCACGAAACGACATCTACCTAGTATACGTTTACCCCTCTTTCGGGATGGGATAGATTATTTACGAAAAAGGAATACCCTAGCCTATTGTGACTAGGAGGTTTTCTTATATATTTTTTTCTACCTTTTCAGATCTGAGAAACTATTTACGAAAAGGGACCGTCGGAGTTTACTTTTCTGCTATCTTTTCAAACTCTCTAAACATGAAAAGACGCCGAGTTCTTCCTTTGTCAGAATTGTTAAACCCTGATGACATTGGGATCAGTTGTAATGATGTTATTTGAGTCTCTCCTTCCTAGGGCTCATTAAATGTACTAGGATGGGCTTATATCGTAAGAATATGCTATCCCCTTCAAGCTTGTTATAAAAAATAATTGGGGTACTCGCCATAAATGGTAGGGAAAAATGGAACCACAATCATTGTCGTGCCAGCAGTATGTCGCTCTTGAACATGGCACTTGTCTGCATTCGTGTCGAGTTTGGGACATCTCATCTCATTTTTTTACTTGCCTCCATGGGTTTGGGTAATCCTTTTTGACCTCTCATCTTCTCTTTGCCTCGTCACCATGACCCCTGATGTGTTGATGTCAAATACTGCCAAACTCACTGTCGTGCCACCATATGTTCAAGAGAAGTTGACTTCTACAAAATTCCAAACTTCCTCTGATTCTCATCTGACCTTTATTCGCAAAAACCATTATGCTCCTCTGTCTCATGTCGATGATGTGGGAAACACTATGGCCCACCTTGGATCAAGGTCACTTCCTGTCGACTTCAGCTCATTATCCAGGAAGCTGATCTAGAGACTCCCTTTTGGTACCTTGGAGCCTGCATGCCTCAATGGTAGATTCTTCGTGTTCAACGTGAGGTTTTCATCATTGGCCTTTGATCGAGTGATTCTATGGGTGTTCGATGCCAGCTCATTGATTCACATGCCATAGATTGTACCTATAGTACCTTGAGGGCCATTGTCATTACTGGTGGTTCCTCTCACGTCTGTTAACAGCTTTCATCATTGGCTGGTAATCATACGATGCTCTTGCATGTTTGACTTCAGCTCACATTTTCACATGCTTGAACTTGTACTCTGTTCGGGTTGATATGGAGTGCAAGACCCTGGATTTATGTCTGTTATCATCCAGGCTGCGATTTTGTGGATTATTCTAATTAGTTACATGACTCACTGATTGGATAGCTGCAACCATGCCTGAGTCTATTTATCAATCCTCTCTGGATGGCTGCGTCCATGCCTTGGATCGGGATTATTGTATACCCTGTTCTAGATGGCTGCACCCATACCACTTATATCATGTATTTGAGATATCAGTTGTACTTTGCTCCGCAGTTTTTCTGACAGCAGCGTTTTCAGTTGGACATGTTCTCGTAAAGCATTTCACCCCTCTCTCTCATTCGGGCCTCATGCTTTAGGGGGCATCTTTTACACAAAAATTTGTCACCGTCCCTGCCATTCCCCATCCCACACATTGGAGGGATCATTCCATGATCTGTGAGTAGAGACAAAGCTTGAAAACACTTTCATGACATCCCTCTGAACATGAGCTTTCATTACCCTGAAGACAACTCCTTGTGAAAAACCCTAAAAACACCCCTTTTTGCATTGGCGTGGGCAGCCATTTTAGTACCTGCGCCAATGGGGGAAATCCTTCAAAGAGGGCACACCAATTGGTGCTTTGTCTCAGAGTCACACTCGCGCCAGCCATTTTAAGGAGTGTTTTTCAAAAAAAAATGGCGGAAGTTTCATCCTAACGAATTCATAAAATGGTATCTATCTTGAGTTGGGAGGTTTCGCTATGGATTTCCATGGAGAGGAAGTTGTTTTCCACCTCTCATGGAATATTCCTTGATGATAGGGCCAATCCCATGATTATAGGGATCCCAACTCCCCTTCCTCCATCTATAAAAGCTTTGCCATCTCCTTTGCAAGCTAGCCTTCAGATCTCCAAGTTCCCAAGAGCCTTATGCTACAACAGCCGTGATTCATTCCCTTGAGGCCAAATCCAAGCAAGGAGACTATCGTCAAGATCCGGAGAGAGAGGCTTGTCCCATCCTTGACAAGCTTTATCGAGACATGTTCTTTTGACAACCTACCAAAGGAGAATGCTGCGTCGAAGCTATGGTTGTATTCTTCCTTTGATTCATTAATGATAAGCGACTATTGGTTATGGTTCCACTCTTGTTCTTGATTATGATCATGAGTTATGTCCTCTTCAACTGACATATAGTTGTATATACTAGATTTTATGCTTGCATTTGTTTTTTCTCTTGCGTGTTCAGGTGTCCGATCACAGAGATCATGAGGATTGTGATCTGCCAGAGCTGAGGAATGGGAGCACTACCTCTTCTACAAATGACAGCGTTGGACTCTAGATAAGCCTTCATCGCAAGTCGGTTTATTCACGATTAGGAACCTACACTGTAGTGTGCTCGATTGTTGCTAGACCTGGTCTGGGCTAGGAGGGATCACCTCTGTCCGCAGAGGGGATTAACCTCTTCAACACTATCTTAGTTAACTTCCCTTTTAATTTAAGTGGAAGGTCTTATAACCCCAACAATTAACTTAACTCAAATGATTACATTGAACATGTTAATATATGGTTCATCCATACTACTATCATATGAAATCATTTTCTACGGAATTTCCTGTGATTATATGTCATAAGGTTTGCGACCCTATCACGTCTGGCTTGTGTGAGATAGAACATACAATATCGAATTGATTTGTAATGATTCCCACAATCTTTACGCAGAGAAAAATTTCACTCAATGTGTCAACCATTTTGAGGGTTTTTTTGTCTCATGCTTGTCCTACATACTAAATGTCTCTTGTGTACTTCTCTACAATGATATTCGAGCGCCAGCCCATTGTTATCCCTACGTTAAGTTTTCTGCCTTCCTCGAGAAGAGAAGCATTACATGGAAGTCGTTTCAAATTTATTTACCTGGCTCGAATTCATAACTTCTATTAACCCGCCATTAAGGACCTCCGAGTGCCATTGATCTAGCCCTATGTCCGAGGATGCCTCTCGCATATTTTTCCATCTGGATGGTGTGGATGCATTAGGGTTTGACGTTATACTTAATTGGGAATTTCTCTTGTTACAACCTTCATTTTTTTCTTGCACGTCTCGTGGCCAAGGTTTCTACTTTGTGGTGTCGATGGTATTTCCATCAAGACTTCTTGACGCACACAGTCACTTGGTTTGCATATAGGAGTGAGATTCATAGGTAACACGTTCTAATTATTACGCCATGCCTTGTTGAGTTTATTCATGCACTATATCATATATAGTTCTTATTATGATTACGATTTAACTCTACAAGAGGATTTTGAAATTTTGATTCTTTTTTCGTGTTTGTAATTAGCTCTGCCTTTTGAGAGCGTTGGTGTCGTAGCAGACTCCTCATAGTTGTTGAAGAATTTTTGCCCTGCTGTAATAATGTGATCCACATTCAGGCTTTGATTTCTCTTTCATTTGAATACAATGAGTCAAATGAATTTTTTTTTTAGAATCATTGTCACTAGATACTCATGGTTTCATTTCCCTTTCAGAATTGGGAATTAACCAGAGAACTTTTTACGCCATATTTCCCAAGGTAAATTAATATGTATATGGGCATTTGTTAATTTCTAGTTGTACTTATATTGGCTTATCCTCACCCTTTTTAATTTTTTGTTTTCGTTTCTTGTTACTACAGGTGATTATATTAATTCTTGCAATCATAATATTCACTCTTATCATGCTCTCGTCACTTGTTCTAGTTTTTCCCTAAGACGCTTGTCTTTGTTTGTGAACTCAGGTTGGTTCCTTCTCATCACAAAGAATTTTGATTTTAGTAGTTTGATATTCCCATATTTATGGGTCGTCTTTGGTTCTACATTTTCCTTCTGAGATTTTTAAACAATTTTATTTGGCACGGGTGTTATAAATCCCGTTGCACCTCTGTAAATTTTGTAAACGTATAATTGGACTGTCTAATATCAACTTTCGGCCTTAGAATATGACCAAGATTTTTGACTATGGAACACATTCTAATATAGTCTGGTTGTCTTATACTATTTTCCCTTAAGACTAATGCTCAGGAATTTCAATGCTTAGGTGAGGCCTATCGAATTCGTTTGGGACACTTTGTATCTATTTCATTATAGTATATATGGTTTCGCATGTCCGTCATATTCACCATACATTTATTGTTTATTTCCAGGTTTATTCAGTATTTCCACTTGATTGTTGTATATATATTAATTGATGGAAGTTTAATACACCACCATCGCTACATACGAATAGAATTCTTGGGTTCCCTTTCTGCTATTTGTTTTTCTATGATGTATGTACATTGACATATGTTGTATTTTTATGTGATATCCAGAAAAATAGTTACTGTACTAATAATTAGTTTTCTAGCTTAATGGTTATGTATACTACTCTGATAAGTACAATTTTCCTTTCAATATATGATTATAAAATTTAATAATATCCAACTGAGTACTTTTTATTTCAATTCCTGGAATACAGAGGGTTACTATCAATAGTCCTTCTTTTCCTTATGAGTAAATTAGGAATAATGAGTATAGGTTAATAAAACCCTTAACAAAATTTAACTCGGTACTTTCCCAGGATACATGGCTTACATTCATTGCATCCCAATGGGGTTTATTTAAGCTGTAGCCCATTATGTTATTTCAGATAGTAGAATTTCTGTGTCAGTAGGTTGTTTGACTATTTTTCTTTTCCTGACAAGTGGGCAGAATCTAACAGAGACTTTTTTCCCATTAGGGACATATCAATGACACCCATCTTTCTATTATAAGAGTTTCTTCATTAGCATATAATTTTAGTTCTATTTACCTATTTTGGTTATCTATAATATATCCTAGACGGTTTCATGATATGAGAATGTGTCTAGGTAGGATTTCATTATCTGCCTTGTATTGGCCAAATGTACATATTCATATCAGTCTTTTAAATGATTTAACTTATCATTTCTATTTTCTTACTTCCTTCAATGTTGTGCAGCTTTCTATCTCATGTATTTAATTCATGTAACAAGAATTATTTACTTCTCATTTTAGATTTTCCTTTTTAAAACAAAATGATTATAGTTTACCAACATGCACTTTAATAAGGTATCTCTGCAATCTCAGCACTGTTCTTAATCACTATAAACTCTTCTAATTTCATAGCTGGTTTTTCATCTTCTAATTCTATCTTCCTATTTCATACAGAATTTGATTTATACTTCCACAGAAATAGATTAAAGTTCCAAATTTAGTGATTTATGGGAGTAGTATAAATCTCCATATTTAAACCATTAGTAGGTTTACAGCTTCTAGATGATTTTCCCCATAGTTCTTTTTCCTACAAATATACAGAATTGAGAGGATTAAGTTCTTCTAAACAGTTTTGCTAAATGTATGGAATATCAATTTTAGAATTTTTGAAGTAAAATAACATCTACAGTGATTAACCATATTGCATAATAACAAGTAATTCTTAACCATTCATAAAAATTGTGAGCATACCACTTCTACAAATGACCAATCCTCCCAACCTTAGAGTTCCTTTATCCCCATAACTCACCCTCGAGCTGAGATCATATCCTAGAACAGACCAACCAGAATCTGTTCTGGAGTAGCTTATTTAAGCTTCTTCTCCCCAAAGCCTGTTTCTAATTCTATGTCCAAAATTACAGGATGTTTTTATTCCTGTTTGCCTAGGTTTCCCTTATTTAGGGAATTTTAAAGCTTCTTTCTACTTTTCCAATTTTTTACCTCTTCCCAACTACTCTCTACCTCATTGGGGAAATCTAGATTTTTCCTCAAAAATATAAATTAGAAATAAATTCTTTCAAGGATTTTTAAAATGTTTTTGGGGAAAGTATTAGCCTCTTTCCATACCTCATGGATTTGGCAAGTGATCTCAAAAATCTCATTTGGTCAATATGCATAGAAATAGTTTATTTATTTTTCATGATTAAATAATTAATTATATCCACACCATAGCTATCCATTGGGGTCCACTCCCCTTTGGATTGAAGTTCAAATGTCTAACTTGAACACATAAAACAAGGGGTGTTACATATTCCCCCTTTGAAAACAAAAACCGTCCTCGGTGTTAACAACTAACTACCAAAGTTCATTTTGAAAATAAATATGGATATTTTTCCATCATATCAACTTCTCTTTCCCATGTAGCTTCTTCAATAGTAAAGTGCTTCCTCTGCACCTTTACACTTGCTACTATTCGGTTTCTCAATTTAATTTCTTCCCGCTCCAATATTTGAAGTGGCTCTGGAAGGAACTCCCCTTCTCGGTCCACCTATATCACATTCCAATCAACAATGTGAGAATCATCATGTACATATCTTTTTAATAACGAAACATGAAACACATCATGAACTCTAACATGGGGCGGTAGGGCCAGCTTATAAGCCACTAGTCCCACCCTTTCTAACACCTCAGAAGGCCCACAATATCTAGGAGCCATTTTTTCACAACTTCCAGCATAAAGTGTGCTCTTTTTGGGTTTAATACATTGGTACAAATGATCACCCACTTTGAAATCTCATTGCACTCTCTTCCTATCAACATAGTTTTTCTGTCGATCTTCTGCAGTCTTGATATTCCTCTGTATTTGTTTGAAAATTCTTTCCATTTCTTGTAGAGTGTCTGGCCCCAATACTAGTTTATCTTCAGGTTGGTTCCAACTTAAGGGAGTACGACACTTTCTTCCATAGAGTGCTTCAAATGGACTCATCTTGATAGAGGATTGATAACTATTGTTATAAGAAAATTCGACTAAATGCAAGTAGTCTTCCCATTTTGACGGCCTATCCATCACATAAATTCTCAGCATATCCTCCAAAATCTGGTTTGTTCTCTCTGCCTGACCATCCGTCTGAGGGTGATAGGCAGTACTAAAATTTAATTTAGTGCCCATGCCCCCAAACAGGCCTTTCCAAAAGGTGGTTGTGAACTTAGCTTCTCTATCTGAAATAATCATTTTTGGGACCCCGTGTAGCCTTACTATTTCTTTTAGGAACTCATCTGCTACTTGGGCTGTCCCAAAAGTATATTTCACAGGGATGAAGTGTGCAGCTTTTCTTAACGTGTCCAACACAACCATCACTGAGTCATGTTGGTGCTTTTTTCTAGGTAACCCGGTTATGAAATCTATAGAAACAGTGTCCCATTTCCATTCTGAAATTGGCAAGGGATTTAAAATACCAGCTGGATGCTGATGTTCAACTTTGACTAGTTGACATTCCAGGCACTGAGCTAAATAGTCTGCCATATCCTTTTTCATTCCTGGCCAAAACAATTTCTTTTTCAAGGCTGTAAGCATTTTCTGATATCCAGGATGTCGTGCATATGTCTATTTATGGTATTCATCTAGGATTTATTTTTTCAAGGAATCCACATTAGGGATGTACAATTTGTTTTTGTAGCAAATCAGCCCTTTCTAGTTTTGAGTGTATTCAGCCATTTCTTTTTTCAGTATTCTCACTTGTAGATTCTAATAAATTGGATCTTGATCTACTACCTTTTTAACTAGTTCCTCTAAATCAAAACTAGCGCTACTCCCAATGCTGCTTATGTTTTAGCAAGCATTTCCTCTTAGTGCATCAGCAATTTTTTTTTCTTTCCCTTTGATATGTTTTATGTCCATATCAAATTCACTCAGAAAAGAAAACCATATGGCTTGTCGAGCATTCAAATCTGTTTGAGAAAAGAAATACTTGAGACTAATATGATCAGTCATCAATGTAAATTTTTTCCCAAGAAGATAGTGTCGCCACATCCTCAACGCATGGATTACAGCAGCCAATTCCAGATCATATACATTATAATTCTGTTCATGTTTCTTAAGTTTTCTAGATTCATAGTCAATAACATAATTTTATTGCAACAAGACTCCTCCCAATCCCTCTCTACATGCATCAGTACACACAAAAAAATCTTTTCCAAGATCTACAATATTCAATATAGAGGGTTGTAGTGAGTTTTAATTTTAGTTGTTCAAAGCATTTTTGGCATTTTTCGGTCCACTCAAATTTGGTGCCTTTTCCCTATAATGAAGTTATGGGATATGCTATTGCGAGGAAATCTTTCCACAAACCTTCTATAATAACCTACAATCCCCATAAACGACTCTTGCTGAAACATCGGTGGGCACCGACCATTCTCTAATAGCTTTTATTTTCTCGGGGTCCCGACCAATCCTTGTTCGAGAGAAAAAATATGCCCCAAATATTGAATCTTATCTTTATAGAATACACACATTTACTTAATTTGGCATATAGTTTTCTTTCAAAGTTTGAAAAACTATCCTTAAGTGTTCTTTGTGCTCCTCCTAAATTTTTGAATAAACGAGAATATTGTCTATGAACACTAGTACGAATTTATCCAAGTATGTGTTCAATACATTAATTAAGCACATAAAGGTGGCGGGGGCATTTGTCAAACCAAAAGTTTAGGACTACAAATTCTAAAGTGACCATACCTAGTTCGAAAAGTTGTTTTTGCTAATGTCTTCCTCCTTAATTAAGGTTGGTGATAACTAATCCTCATATCAATCTTAGAAAATCTGAGGCCCCTCTCACTTGATCAAAAAGGTCATCTATTTTGGGCAATGGATGCGGATTTTTGATTGTCAACTTATTCAATTGACGGTAGTCAATGCACATTCTGAAGGTTCCGTCCTTATTTTTCACAAAGCGACACGATGCTCCCCAAAAGGAATACACTCGGTCTGATGTACCTTTATCAAACAATTCTTGCAAGCTGGCATCTTCAACTCCATGAGTTCGGGAGGGCTCATCAGGTAAAGGCTCTAGAAACGGGTGTTTCTCCAAGCACCAAATCAATGGAAAATTCGATTTCTTTTTTGGGGGAAGATGAGGAATCTCGTCTCGAAAAACTTCTTTGAAATATCTTATCAATGGTAAAGTTTCTAGCATGTTTTTCTTAGTTCTTTGTCCTAATTCTTCAACATGTACATCATATACTTGATATCCTTTTCTGTTGTTCTTTTTAATTGCGGCGATATTTGTCTTATTGAGATTGGTTTTTGTTTTCCTTTTACTATAATGGGTCTCCTTTCCTCATCATGCAATGTGATTTTTATCCCAATGATTCATCATAGCCCTTTTCTTTTCTAACTTTTGCCCATTCTTATCGACCAAATCATATGAGCCTAAGTGAAAAATGTTTAAATTTACTTGTCTAAAAAATCATTTAATTTAATTGTTGTTTGAGAGGCAACTTATGGGTTACTTTTCCTTGGTACCGGTAGCTAAGCTGGACCAACCAAGACTATTGGAATTTTCGGTTTTGAGATTGCATTTTTCTACAAATTGGGGAGTAATATAACTTAAAGAAGCACTCGGATCAATCAAAACTATACCGTATTGGCTGCTGATTCACTTCCATCTCGACCATAGTAGCTCGATGTTCTCGCTTGTCGGCTCAAAGTCACATCGATAGTGGGTATGTTCCTGGCTATATCATTCACCGTGATAGCTTCTCTATCTCAAAACTATCCAACATTTCATGGGAGACAATCCCCAACAAATGAGGTTCCCGCAGCCCCAAAAATTCTAAAAAATCTCTCGCATTTTAACTCATCTTCCTTCTTCATTATCTCCATCTATTTGTTTTGAAATCCACCGGACTCCTAGCTTGACTTTCGTTTGTTAAATTTCTTCGATGATCCCTACCAAATTTTTCAAGTAAGCTGGTTTCTTGTTTCTTTATTTTAAATTCACCCTTGTTTACCCAAATGCCTTCTTCCATGTTCACCTTAATTTAAATCCGTTGGTAACATACCCATTTCCTCACCGTTTCGTCCATCGTTGGATTATCAACTCTTTTTTCTCATATACGACAACAGCATACAGTTAAAAAACCTTTTGCAATTTTCCCTTTCGTAACAAGAATACAAATTTCTATTGATTAGTGAACTTGTGAAAACTCATCTATAGTGATCCTGTCTTCTAATCTCGAGTTCATGAACCTTTTCTTTTGTCATCACAATAACGTTCGTTCAACAGATTTTTTAAATCGTAGACTTCAGAAATTTTCCCAAGTCATTGTCATCAATGGCATGAAAATTTTCGCCCTCCGACCACAAGGCATTCTTGCCCCGCAACCGGTAGACAACTAATGTGGCCTTCAAATTTCTCTCATATTCTGAGACCTGGAAATACTGAATTCATTCAACAACCATGCCTCAACATCTTCCTTCTTCTCTCCATCATAGAGTGAGGTTTAATTTAATTCATCTGTAATTCCTTCCTCTATTTAGACCGATGTCTATGAGTGTCATCTTCCTTAATCATCTCGAGAACCTTTCCTTTCTTTCTTTCTAACCTTCTACCTTCTTTGGCTATTCCGCGAGGTCGGCCTTCTTATTAGCTTTTCCCCGCTCCTCACCGGCTAATGATAGCCCCGTCATTCGGCTTAGCTCAAATTTCCATATCCTTACAAAATTTCAGCAAGAGCACGACCACAAAGGAGCATTAGGATCCGGCTTGTTATCTTCATCACACACAAACATCAACATAAATTTCATCTCCTTCTTCCATTGACTTTTCACTTCGAGTACCACTATACACTAAACAAAACAACATTAATAACAAAGAAAAAATGTGTCGACCCCTTTGATGGTTTCGTCTTACAGTTTTGTCCCACATACTAAATAAGTCTGTAGTACTTCTACAATGATATTCAGAGTCACTTTGCACTACTGTTATCCCTAGATTAAGTCTTCTCGTATTTCTCGAGAAGAGAAGCGTTACTTGAAGTCGTTTCACATTTATTTACTCGGCTCGAATTCATAACTTCTATTAACCCCATTAAAGACCTTTTGAGTGCCATTGATTCAACTCATGTCCACACAACTAGCAGATTTTTTCCATCCGGGATGGTACGGATACATTGTGGTTTGACGTTCTAATCAATTGGAATTTCTCTGAGCAACATTCATTTTTTTCCACACGTTCGTGGGCTGTGGTTTCTACTTGGTGGTGTCGATGGTATTTCCATCGAGACTTCGATGCACACAGCTCACTTGGTTTGCATACAAGAGCGACATTCCGAGGTAACATGTTCTCCTTATTACGCCATGCCTGTTTGAGTTTATTCCCACTAGACATCAGCATATTTCTTATTATGATTATGACTTAACTCACAGTGAGGAGCTTCTGAAATTTTATTATTTTTTCGTGTTTGTAATTAGCTCGCTCGAGAGCATTAGTGTCGTAGCGACTTCTCATATTTGTTGAGGCATTTTTTCCAGGCAAGAATAATGCGATCCACATTTAGGCTTTGATTTCTCTGCTATTGAACACAATGAGTCGAATGATTTACAATTATTATTGCCAGATAATCACATTTGCCTTTCGTAACTGAATTAAATTAACTAAATTTTACGCCTTATTTCCCAAGGTAAATTAATATGTATATGGGCATTTGTTAATTTCTTGTTGCATCGATATTCACTTATCCTCGCCTTTTTAATTTTTCATTTTGGTTTCTTGTTACCTACAGTGGATTATATTATCATCCCCATCATAATATTCACTCTTATCATGCTCTCGTCACTTGTTCTAGTTTTTCCCTAAGATGTTTGTCTTTGCTTGTGAACTCAAAGCTGGTTCCTTCACGTCACAGAATTTTTGATTTCGTAGTTCGATATTCCCATATGTATGGGCCGTCTTTTAACTGGCATTTTCCGTCCGAGATTTTTTTAACAATTTTATTCGCGCGGTGTTATAAATCACAAATTGTGAAATTTTGTAAACGTATAATTGACCTAATATAAACTTTTGGCCTTAGAATACGACCAAGATTTTTGACTATGGAACACGTTATAATATAATATGGTTGTCTTATACTATTTTCCCTTAATATTTAATGTCATGAATTTCAACGCTGGGCGAGGCCTATCGTAATTCGCTTTGGGACATCATATCTATTTTGTAGAAGAAGACATATATTTCTAACGGGGATGTCATATATTCAATTATTACACTTATTGTTTATTTCTAGGTTTATTCAATATTTCCACTTGATTGTTGTATATATTAATTGATGGAAGTTTAATACACCACCATGGCTACATACAAATGTATTCTTGTCCCCTTTCTACTATTTGTTTTTCTATGATGTATGTACACTAAAATGTTACTTTATGTGATATCCGTACAAATAGTTACCGTACTAATAATCATTTTGCTAGCTTAATGGTTATGTATAATACTCGATAAGTATTATTTTCTCAATGCACATTTAAAAATTTAATAATATCCACTCCTATATTTTTTATTTCAATTCTGAACATACGTAGGGTTACTATCAATAAGATTTTTCCATATGACATATTATTAGGAATAATGAGTATATGTTAATAAAACTTAACAAAAATTTAATTGGGTACTTTACCAGGATACACCACATTCATTACTTCCCAATGGGGGTTTATTTAAGCTATACAGCATTATCTTATTTCGTATAGTAGAATTCATGTGCCGTAGGTTGTTTTACTACTATTCTTTTCATGTCAAGGGCGTTAATCTAACAAGAGACTTTTTTTCCCCATTAGGGACATATCAATGACACCCCATCTTTCTATTATAAGAGTTTCTTCATTAGCATAGAACTTTAGTTCTATTTACCTATTTTGGTTGTTTGTAACATATCCTAGATGGTTTCGTGATATGAGAATGTCTCTAGGTAGGATTTCATTCTTCGCCTTGTATTGGCCAAATGTACATATATTCATATCAGCCTTTTAAATGATTTAAATTATAATTTCTATTTTCTTACTTCCTTCAATGTTGTGCAAATTTTCTATCTCATGTATTTAATTCATGTAACAAGAATTATTTACTTCTCGCTCATATTTTCCTTTTCAAATCAAACATTATAGTTTACCTACATGCACTTCAATAAGGTATCTCTCCGCAATGTTAGCACCGTGCTTTTAATCACTATAAAATCTTCTAATTTCATAGCTGGTTTTTTATATTCCCAATTTATCTTCCTATTTCATACATAATTTGATTTACATTCCACAAAAATGCAGATTAAAGTTACAACTTTAGTGATTTATAGTATAAATCTCTGACGAAACCATTACAGTTTAGAACTTTAGATGATTTTCCATAATTCCTATTCCCAAATATGCTTAACGAGAGGATTAATTTCTTTTCTAAAATGTATCATAAATTTATGGAATATCAATTTTAGAATTTTTTGAAGTACAATAACATCTATAGTGATTAACCATATTGCACAATAACAAGTAATTTAACCATTCATAAAAATTGTGAGCATACCACTTCTCAAGAATGACCAACTTCCAACCTTGGGAGTTCCTTATCCCCTAACTCACCCTCGTGCTAAGATCATCTCCTAGAATAGACCAACCCCAACTGCTCGAGCAGCTTATTTAAGCCTGTCCCCAAAGCCTCGTTTCTAATGCAGCCTGCACTGCTTGATGTTTTTAGTTCCGTTTGCCTAGGCTTCCCTTATTTAGGACTTAAAGTTTCTTTCTTCTTCAGTCTACCTCTTCCCAACTACTATCCACCTCATCAGAACCCAGATTTTTCCCTCAAAAATCTAAATTAGAAATAAATTCTTTCAAGGATTTTTTGAAAGATTTTTGGGGGAAAGTCTTATCCTCTTTCCATACCTCATGGATTTGGCAAGTGATCTGAAAAATATCATTTTAATAATATGCTAAAAATAGTTTATTTATTTTTCATGATTAAATAATTAATTACATACACCATAACTATCCATTGGGTTCCCACTCCCCTTTGTGTGAAGTTCAAATGTCTAACTTGAACACATAAAACAAGGGTGTTGCACATGCGAAAGAATATATATTCCAAAAGAGTCTCCAACGAAGCATGTAGCTTCCTTCACAAGTCTTTTGGAAAGGAAACCTCAATGCTAGTGAGCATGTAAACATACGTTTTCTTTTGTAAAATTATGCAATGAAGAATATAAATACATGTCTTATTTTTCAAAGATTATACTAAACAATCATTTTCAATATATTTTAGCACCACATGCTATCTTTCCCACCTACAAATATTTATATTCTTTCCAATTAAAGTTATTACTTATGTTGCATGCCCATGCGTGAGCTTCTTCCAAACGGAATTAACATCATAATCATGATAAAAATTAATCACGCAATTTGTTCATCTAAAGAAATATGCTGAGTAGTTCCTCTATCCGTGGATTTATTAAATAGCCATTCTTTAATAACAACATAGTAATCTGTTCATGGAATTGTGAATTAACTAATATTCACAAACACCATGGTAATCTACCCATGGTTTTATGGAAATAATTAATCTCTATCAACACCATGGTAACTATTCATGGATTTATTAATTCATTTCTATTTACAACATGGTTAATGAACATAAATGCGAGAAAACTTCTCTTTTCTTCTTCATCGCATGAACATATTTCAAGAGTTACCCTCTTTAATCTATTTCGAAAAATACCTTGGATTTGTTCTCATTTCCCTAAGCAGTACAAAATCCATTTTAAAATAAAGATCATGCATCTTCTATTTTCTTGCTTATACCATATTATGTAAATATTTATATTAAAGAGCTACACTCTTTAATATGTTCAAAAAAGCACTTTTAAAATATAGAGAGCATGCATATTATATTTCTTGGTATACGATATTATATAAATATTGATATTAAAAGAGGTTTCTTTAAAAGAAAATATCTTTTAAAATATAAAACATACATATTCTATTTTCTTGCTTATACCATGAATTTAGTATGCATCTCTTTCAATAACATAATAATTATTTATATACAAACTCTTGTTTCAAGAAAGAATAATAAGAATACTTGCCTCCAAAAACATATTGGTCGAACGGAATTTAAAGATACATTGTCTTCTTTTCACGGTATCCTTACTCTACTCCATAAACTCTTGTTGTAGGTAAGTATATAATGAACGATAGGTTCAAGGAAAGAACTACCTCTCTCTTGGCGATGCTTTTGAAAGGAGACTGCTTTGCTTGACCTTCTTATTTGCCACATTGGTATGGAAGCCATGTATAAAGTTCAGAGGTCCTTTCACTAGATGAACACTCCGTTGCATATGAATTTCAATGGCGGAACCTTTAAATACCGGTTGAACCCCTATATTCTTGTATCGAGGTGGAGGGAACCTCAATATTTTTTTACCTCCGCAATCCAATGGAGACCCACCCATCACCATCCTCCATCATAGCACTCACTTCGGTCATGATCGAGTGCATTCGCATTAATATGCTCCCGGCTTTTCCAATTTAAAATTGTGTGGCAAAGAGTTGTGTCTATATGAGTAATCTAGGTTCCAAGTAATAAAGAATAATAGGTCGTTACCAAGAATTGGTTTTACATTAAGCGAATCTTCATTTTCTTGGTTTGAACGATTAAGAATAGCAAAGTAATAATTATTTACCGGGAGTATGTGTGTTACAAAAATGTTATAAAATTAAATTAAAATAAAATATTTTAAAATATCTTGATTGTGAAATAAGTTATGGTTATTGGCCATGTGGTATTGATAAACACCATGGTATTGACCATGATATTATGCAACAAATCCTATTTACATGCACCATAAATTGGGGATAATTTCCATGATTAAGAATCACCATATTAAGAAAAGTATTTCCATTGTGAGAAGAAGTGACATCAATATTTATGGCATGGTAACAAAACCTATTGACAAGTTAATAAATAAACATTTTACATATAACAAATTGACTTTAACCTTAACTTTTATTACATTCAGCAAATTTAGCCCAGGTTTTATATTACTTTTTAACATTTGTTTTATTTTTTGTATTAATTTATATTACATAAATGTTAAATGTTAAACATTTATGTTGACATTTTTACCTCTGTTATGGCAAGAGCACCTCTCAAGAAACTATCTATAATTATTAAGTAGAAAATATTTAATAGTGACTTAAGACAAAGGTTTAGGATTTAATGTATTTTTCTTTTAAACTTTAATTAAAAAATGATGTATCACATATAATGAAATTAATGATAAAATATGGTATATAATATTTTTGAGCATATAATTTGTTATGGTTTTTTGGGTAAGTGATAATCATAAGCCTGGTGTCTATAACAAATGGTGAAGTCACTACATCTACACTCTCCATGATAAAGTGGAAGTATCTTCGGGGTTAAGAATGTTAGGGTTAAGCGTGTTGTTAGGGCGATATTTCCATCATCTGTAAATTTAGAAGAGTTATTGAGATTGAGAAACAGTGCCTTGTTTGTTTTCATTGTATCACATCTTCTATTTTGAGTAGGGTTCCTTTTCCTTTTCCTCGTGTCTTGCCTCCTTTTTATTTTCGTTGTTTATTTCTGCTTTATATATATATATATATATATATATATATATATATATATATATATGTAGTAGGTTTGATGTAGGTTTCTTAATTTATTTTGTTAATTGTATAATTATATATTTTAAATAGCATTTCTAATGTTAATCATGTATTTAGTCTATATTTGGTATTTTCTTTCCCTTTTATTTAGTATTATTTTTTATTTATACGTCCATTTATTTAAGTATTTATTTTTATTTCTATATTTATTTTATTTTTTATTTTTTTTACTTTAGTCTTTATTTATTATTTTATTATCTTATATTGTTTTGTATGATGGTGTGCTTAATTATCTTTCATTTTATTTATTAGTTGGTTGTTTTTATTTTGAGTGTTGGATCATATTTGTGATTTTCAACGTTCAATTTCATGGATTTTATTTTATGAAATGTAATATTTATTTTAATATTTATTTAACATTTATTTTTCCATTTATCTAAGGTATTCAATGCCCATTCTAAAAATTTCTATGTGATTTACACTCTCAAATGTTGTTAGATTTTTTTTTAAATGTAGATATTTTATGTTATTTTTTTTAATTGATGGTACATAATAATTGAGAATAAAGTTATATTTTAGATAATTTTAATAACTTTACCATTTGAAGAAAGATAAATGTTTTGATGAGTATAATGATGAATCAGTATATGTTATACTTTAATCAAACCATTTAATATAATAGATTCGTGATCGTATTTAGTGAATCAGTTAATATTATAACTTGTATTATAGCATTTTCACTATGTTTATTGTATAATTAAAATTGTCGTGCTTTTCAAATTAATTCTTCTAAGCCTCCCTCACCAATAGAAAGTGTCTTCAAATCCCATTCCCTCTTTTAACATCTTTGTTTTGACTATTTTGGATTTGTTGAGAAAGTCTTCAGGGATCCTGATTCCTCTTTAACATCTTTATTTTAGCATATTTGGATTTGTTGAAAGAAAAGTCTTCAATTCCTCTTCCCTTTCTAACATCTTTACTTTACTATCTTTGAATCTGTTAAATCTCGTGTTGCTTTCTTGATAGAAAGTACACCCTTGTTATGAAATTTAACTGCTTATTCACGCTTTCTAAATATTTGAAAATAAAATTTAACTATGCGACAATTAACAAGCTGTTGTTATGAGAGAATTATCATGAAATTAATACATGACATAAAACTATATTAGAAAATACGCGAAATTAGTGTAACTAAAGATATATCACTTCTAAATATAATTTATTTAAAATAAAAATACAGAATTAGTATAATTAAAGACATCACACCTTTTCTTTAAATATAATTTATTTAAATAAAATAGACCTTCACTTTAATCCAATTACACCTCACCTTAAAAGAAATATATTTACTTATATTAATTACCAACGTAGTTATCCTTTCTCAAACATATCTCAATTGGTAAATTGAAACGGATAGTACGTGCATTAACTTTAATAAAAACGTTAGATAACCATACATCATGAGTTTAATAACTTAAATCCAGACGGAAGCGTTTTTGTATGTTCATTCAAATAAATTTGAATTTGAATTTTGAATAACGGATTAGAAAATTGGGTGAACCGTTGGATGCCAAGAGGAATAATAGCGAGGGCAACCACCACCATCTAGCAAAACGGTCCAATTGAAATTTAGTGGAGCAACGTCTAATTTTTAAGCTCGAATGTGGTATGTCACCGCTTAGTGAGAAACCATTGCAGCTTTAGTGAAACACTGTCTAATTTTTGCTGAACGTTGGGCACGTGTCACCGTTTTTAGTGGTGAAAACAACTGAAAGCCAAAGCCTGCTTTTTATCCACTAGTTCCACTTCCCGGAGACAAATGATCGAACCTGTCCCGAGGTTTTCTTGAGCTTTCCAATTGCGGAACGGCGGCTGGATGTTTGACTGTGTGTTTGATATATGGGACTGCGGCTATTCTCTCTTGGTACGTTCTTCGCTTCTCTCTGCTACGTTTTTCGCTTCTCTTCTCGTATTTAGAAATCACAGGATTCTTCTTCTGCACATGTTCTTGTGTTGTCCTTGCGTATGTGTTGGGTTATGTGTATGTGTGTGTATATCATACAGGGAGAGAGATGGCATGAATACAGATATTTAACAGCAGATTTTTGCAGATATAGACAGAACAGTACGGCAGATTCTTAAGTTCTTTTTGCAATGATGGGGTAGCCTGTTTATTTTATTTTGTTTTATCTTTCGTTTTTTAATTTCATTAATTCGAACAATGCTTGGATCTGTAGATGGTGGTTCGAGTTCGGTTTAAGGATCTGTTTGATCGATATTTAACGCGTAGGGTTTTGCAAGATCTGACGGAGAGCTTTTTTCATGATTTTGCATTTTCTGGTACTTCTGGTTCTAAAAGCCAAGGTTATTATTAATTAGGGTGTTTTTTAAATGTCTCTCTATAGTTTTGTTAAGCCCCTAGTTTTCTTTTCAAAGAACAACAAAATTGTTTTTGAATTCATAATTTATTTCCTCAAAACTAAGTTTACATTGAGGTAGATATTGTTTCTTTATATTAAAAAACTTAAGTGCATCTTGGATTTGATATATACGTAACTGCGTGCCATCGCTTAGAAAAGCTCAAGTATGAAGTTTTTTTTCTTCTCATTTATTTCTACGTATTGTAAAAACAAAGTCTATTCTCTTTTTTTAAATCATCCTTACACCAAATGGCTCTATATAATGTTTATTGAATTCATACAATATTATTTGATTTGTGAAGGTGTAGTAGATGCTTCGAAGATGCAGACAGATTATAACGCCCCATTATTGAATTTGCAGCTGCTGGTATTTACGGTCTCCGCTGCGGTCAGTATTAATTGGTTAAGTTGTTTTTAAATAGTTTACATTCTTTTAAGCTTGTAAAATTGTATATATTTATTTTTGAGTATTGATTATATATTAATTTGATTGAGTAATTTTCCTTTCGTCGGAACTAATTATATATTAATTTTGTTCATAATTTTTTCTTTCTTCGGAAATCTAATTAAAACTCAAGCCTCGCATAACGTTTTTTAATTAAATATGTGAAAAATTTAAACTGCATGTTTTTGCTACAGAAACCCTTAATCGTGCAACTTTTCTTTGGAACCATTTATTACTATTCTCGACGAGAAAAAACAACATCTAGTTTCTTTTATTAAAGGTTAAATTAGAAATAGTATATTATGTTTAAAATGTAGAATATTGCCATATTGTTTCCTATATACATGCCTTCAATTTTGTTTGATGCATTGTCTTTAAGTCGATAGAAATCTTTAGAAGCTAGTCACAAATACGTATATTGTTATTAATTTCTTTTCTAAATATTAAGGTCAAGATTTTTAGATGTCTACTCATCTTTACAATACATGTTACAATATATGTTAAAGTGGGTTTTTATAAGTATAGTGGCTTTTTTAGAGTGTGATTGATCTTTCTATCTTTTCATTACAAATTTTTAAAATGATTGTTTCAGAGAGAGAGAGTGATGCTTGAGAGTGTGAGTGGGGAGATAGTGAAAGAGAATGAGTGCTCTAGTGAGAAAGAGAGAGAGAAAGAGAGAGTGAGTGTGTTCAGAGAGAGAGAGAGAGAGAGGGAGGGAGAGAGATTGAGGGAGAGAGAGGGGGAGGGAGGGGACGAGAGATTTGAGGGAGAGAGAGGGGGAGGGAGGGAGAGTGCAAGGGAGAGGGAGAGGGAGAGGGGGAGGGAGGGAGAGAGAGTGGGGGAGTGGATATAGAAAGCTAGGGAGAGAGTGAGAGAGAGAGACGGGTATAGAGCGAGGGAGAGAGAGGGAGGGGGGAGAGAGAGGGAGGGGGAGGGGAGAGAGAGGGAGGGGAGAGAGAGGGAGAGAGAGAGATGTGGAGGGAGGGAGAGGGAGGCGAAGATATATGGAGGGAGGGATAGAGGGGGGAGAAAGGGTGAGAGGAAGAGAGTGGGGGAGAGAGAGAAAGAGCGAGAGGGAGAGGGAGAGAGAGAGAGAGGGGGGGGGAGAGAGAGAGAGGGAGGGAGAGAGGAAGGGAGAGGGAGGGGGGAGAGAGATGGAGGGAGGGAGAGAGGAGGGAGAGAGGGAGGGCGGGGGATACAAAGGAGAGGGAGAGAGAGAGAGAGAGAGAGAGAGAGAAGGGAGAGAGGGAGGGATTGAGGGAGGAGAGAGGGGGGAGGGAGGATAGGGAGAGAGAGGGAGGAGAGAGGGGGGAGAGAGGGGGAGAGAAGGGAGAGAGGGAGGAGGGAGAAGGGAGAGAGGGAGGGAGGGAGAGGGAAGGAGGGACAGAGGGAGAGACGGGGAGGAGGGATGGAGAGGGAGAGAGAGGGAGAGGGAGAGGGAGAGGAGATATATATATAGAGAGAAAGAGTGAGGGAGAGAGAGGGAGGGAGGGAGGGAGGGAGAGAGAGGGAGGGAGGGAGAGAGAGGGAGGAAAGTGAGGGATGGATGGAGGGAGGAGGATATGGGAGAGGACAAAGAGGGAGAAGGAGAGGGAGAGAGAGAGAGATAGAGGGAGGGAGAGAGAGAGTAAGGGGAGGGAGAGATAGGGAGAGGGAGAGAGGGAGAGGGAATGAGAGAGATAGAGGGAGGCGAGAGGGAGAGAGAGAGAGAGGAAGGGAGAGAGGGAGAGTGAGGGGGAGGAAGAGATAGAGAGAGAGAGAGTGGGATAGAGAGATAGATGGATGAGGGAAAGTGCGAGAGAGAGAGAGAGAGAGAGAGAGAGAGAGAGAGAGAGAGAGAGAGAGAGAGAGAGAGAGAGAGAGATGGAGAGGGTGAGGGAAAGAGAGAGGGAGAGAGAAAAAGGGGCGAGAGGTCAAGTCGAGGGAGAGAAGGGATAGTGAGAGAGGGAGGGAGGGAGGGAGTGAGAGGGCAAGAGAGGAAGAGAGAGAGAGAGAGGGAGAGGGAGAGAGAGAGAGAGAGAAAGAGAGAGAGATGGAGGGAGAGAGGGAGAGGGAGTGGGTGAGAGGGAGGGCAAGCGGGAAAGGGAGAGGGTGAGAGGGAGAGGGAGGGCAAGGGAGAGGGTCGAGGGTGAGAGAGAGAGAGAGAGAAAGAGAGAGAGAGAAGGTGAGAGAGATAGAGAGAGAGAGAGATGGAGGGAGAGCAAGGGAGAGGGTCAAGGGTGAGAGAGAAAGAGAGAGAGGGAGAGAGACGGGGAGAGGGATAGGGATGGGGAGGGGGAACGAGAGGGAGAGGGAGGGACAGGGACAGACAGTGGAGGGGAAGAGAGACTCGATAGAGAGAGAGAGAGGAAGAGGTGAGTTCTCTAAATGGTTGAAAGGTATTACTAGAGAGAGGGATTGCACTTATTTACTTCTTGCACTATATGCATTGATTTCTTGTAGATGACATTTCTAATTCTAATTTATTTATTGCAGAATAGATGTATTGATTTTTGGTATAGATGGTGATTTCTAATCCTATTTGATTCATTGAACTATATGCATTTATTTAGCGTATAGATGCCAATTTCTTAATCCTATTTGATTGTTTACATTAGATGCATTGATTTTAGGTGTAGATGTTGATTTCTAATAGAAGTTAATTTCTTGCACTATGATGCATTGATTTTGCAGTAGACGATGAATTACTAATCTTATTTCATTGGATTTCTCTTGATGCACTGATTGTACTACATAGATGATTGAATATCATCTTTGATTGCTTGCATTATATGCATTGCATTTCATGCAAGAATGACTTGCATGATGATTTGGGATTTGATGTAACTCAATGTATGATGGTACATTAACTTAAAGTGATTGGATTAACAATGTGAATTAATATAAAAATGTGACGATTGTTTCCCTCAACTAGAACCAACCTAGTGTTGGACATTGGGTTCAACATTCGGTGTGTTTCGCTGACATGCACTACCGCCTCTCGTGGGATCCTAACTCTTGAAATTGTAGTGGAGACTAAAGCGCTAGTAAGTTTGGTCTAACGGCAAATCATGATTCCATCAAGTGGTATTAGCAGTGACAGTCTCAGTTCAAAACCCACCTGTTCACATGATGGAGTAATATGGATGTTTTCAAATGTGATGGTGTTCGACTTGGCCATAAATTTGGATGTTATGGAATTATTAATTCAATTTTGTTAATGATATTTATATTTTTAAAATAAAAAATTAATTAAATATATTTTTTATTAATTTTTCTAATTCAATATATAATATTTATGTTAATTTATTATATATAATTTTTTAAAGCAATATATACTATTATACAACTTCGTAGGAGACTTAATGATGAAGAGCATTATTTGTTTCGTAAGAGGTCATGACTTCAAATCGAGATGTATTCTTACAATTTCATTTTATTATTGAAAATTTACATACATTATATGCATGGATAAACATGAGTGGATTATGTGTCGAGATGACTTTAGTTTTGGATATATAATAACAGAAGAAAAATAGTAAAGTCATAGAGGCTCGTAAATCCTTTCGTAGATATTGACAGAAAGGGTGGTATATTAAGCAAGATATTTGAAGGGTTCATCATAGCCTTCTGATAATCCATATAGGTCATTCCCAATCAACAAACACACCACCCTATGTTGCGTTAGCTCTCACACCGAGAGGTTTTACCCTCCCGAGATTGTTTACAACAATTTTTTTTGTTGCAAAAGTAAGTTTGCTACTTCCCACATGGATGGAAAATAAGGGATTTTCTGGTTTCTTTCCTTATTTTTTTGAGATATTATATTTTCTTGAATGGGAAGCTTGGTAGATTTATCAATCAAGTATCCATTATCCAAATTCTTCTCGCAAGTTGGAGGAAGGTGTAGAGGAGGATACGGATGGAGAGAAATAAAATCTTGTGAGGCCCCAATGCTGCCCCGACAGTAGATTGAATATGAGGCAAGATGGACATTTATGCCCAAAATTTTACTTTCACACAACACACAAGTCCCCTTCCTTATCACTTTAACGAAAAAATATTAGAGGAAATGTCAACCTAAAAGTGGAATCCTAAGGAAAAATAATAAAACAATGTATAGTAATAATAAAATAATAGTTATGAATTTTGAAGGGAAAAGAAGAAAAAATAAAATTTAATTGTATTTATAATATCGCTATACGCTTTTACTCAAATTTCATGTACACATTCATTCAGTAATGGATATGAGAAGACCCATATTGATAAAAATGGGAAGATACGCCTAAATAAATGTGAGTTATGTTTTTTTAATGTATCTTAATTCCTTATCAATGTGGGTCTTCTCAAAAGTATGTATAATGGGTACTCGTTGGAGGTTGAATTTTAATTTTACATCGAATGAGTGCTTCACATTTTGAAATTTGAGTAAACCCTATAAGGAGATAAGTAAAAAATACGATTAAAAAAATAGTTATTCTTACTTTCCCTCCAAAATATTTACTTGTACCTATTTTTAAATTTAAATTATCTTGTTTGGTTTTACATAGTTATGACATGGAAATTACGTGAAAAATCACTTTTAGGCTAAATTTTCCTCTAATGAAGTTCCTAACTTCAAAGGGACCATTGCCAAGTGTTCCTATCCCGTGCACCTCCATAGCACGTGATGACTCACATTATCAAATATGATGTAATAAATCTTCATCAAAATATTTTTACCCCTTGGAAAATGTCATGGAGGGGGAGGATGATGACATCTTCCTCTTTCTCTCCTCTCGTAGGGTATCCTCATTCACATAAACTACAATTATCGCAGAGAATAAAAATATATATCTTCATGCCAATCTCCCTCAACCTTCTACTTCTCACAAATGAAACAAAGACAACCAACTACATAGCAAAGTACATGGAATGAATGTCTCTCTAGGAATAATATCTAAATCGATGTCCCAAGTAGTCTATGTATCTTTTTAAATCCTTATCTATCCACCACCTTCCCCTCTACATTGAAATCTAATTCACAACATTAAATGGATGAGTATCACAACCCAAAACCCTATCAATTAATGCTTTATATTGCGTTGGCATGGGAGACATGATGGAAATCATAATTTGATAGGGAACCCTAATCCAGGGATTTGTGCATGGAGTATTATATAAGCTTTCAAAATAAATCTTTCATAGTAGATAGAAGTTCATTTGTTTATTATGTATTAATAGTCTAGTTATTATTATTATTATTATCTGTGAGGAATTAAGAGCATAAGTAAATTATTTTCTGAAGTTACATTATAAGAAATTTGGAAGAAACATACATCCATGTACATTAGACATTAACCTACAAAGCTAACTCCCACATAAAGGAATAGGAGAAAAGGGGATATTAGAATTTTGAAGAGGCTTGATCTCGAGCTCTAAAATAACCTTAGTGCAATATGAAAACCATCTAATGACAGGATCGAAATTGAACATTCAATTTTTGAAGATGCAAGAGTTCATAATCATGATTAAAGATAATTGGAAACCGCTGCTGATTGCACTATTTATAGAGACCCTTATTTATCTAATTTTAAAAGCAAAATATGAAATAACAAAGAAAACATAGCTACCTAATGGGAAGTGAGACAAAAATAAAAAAATATGGGATATGTAATTCAAAGAAGTGGAATGGAGTAAATCCTTTGAAAAAAAAATTACAATAGTAATGGGTATCATAGTTTGAATGAGGATGAAAAATTGATTGTAAAGCTTGAGAATAAAAGGAGATAAGAACATAATATTAAGATGAAATACATAATGAATGCTTAAGACTAGCTACCATATGAATAAAAAGAAAGGTCATGGAGAAATACCAAGTTTCCTACTGTAGAGCATGTAATAATAGAGAATAGCATACAACTCATATTTGGAAAATTAACAAGAGAAAATTATAGTCCAACACAATATGTTACTCGAAGTGAGCTCAATTACTTCAGGGACCCTAGGTTGTTATAATTATGTAAGTAGTATAGCTATAAAAATGCATTTCCTAGACTTGTAAATATGACAAAAAAAGTTGTAAAATCACAACTGTGCAACAAGACATAGATATTTTTAAAAAGATAATATTACTACATGGGCCTTTCCTATATAATTATTTATAGGTTGTTTTGAGTTCTTAAAAGAAATATTTAATTGGTAGGAGATTATAAAACTAATTTTATAACATATTGATTCCTTAAAACAAAACCCAAACAACTCTTTTGAAAAAAAAGTCAATGTCCTTAGTACAATTGCAGCATCTATCAATTACCATCTCGAAGTTTATTGCTAAAAGTAGTACAAAGTGTTTTATCAAGGAAATTTATGTGCCAATAGTTTGAGTTTTTATATGGGAATACACTCAAAAGAGAATGGGTATCACACAAGAAATTATTCACCCAATGAAGGTTATGGATTATATAGATCAATATGTGATTAAAGTTCACACCTATAAATCACATGATAAGGTAAGATTGATTTGCCTAAGACTTATTCTTATACAGTTCTATTTTTTATTTGGGTGAGGACCTATATTACTTTGTTATATTTGGCTATCATAATCAATTAGTCTAGCACTCCTCGATGGCACTAAACTAGGAAGGGGTATTGGGATAAGTGTTCCCCATCGTACTATTTTTTTCTATTGTTTTAGTTTTCAAACTAGTAAATAGGTTAATAAAGCGTAGGCTTTTAAAAATGGTCATTTCAAAGTGATAAATGATGGAACAACATATAATATCACACACCTCCCTTTTTTTGGATAATGTCAGAATTTTTTTAATGGAACAAGAAGTATGTAATTAATAAAGTTGATGTGTATTGGTGTTGTAGCATCTACAACACTCCGACTCAAAAAAAATTCCTATGCTGAAATTTTAGAGCGTACCTTTTGTCTAGTAGCGAGAATATCATTTTCACTATCGTTAACTATTACTTTTTTTATTTTATAGTGTTTTTTAATCACTTATATTTGCATGGAACACTTGTGTGATGATTATATAGTAGTCCCTATTGATGATAGTTGAATGACTTTTTTATGGAAATTAAACTCTCTCCCAAACACAAAGGTAAAATCTTTTCCGATTTAGCACTATTTGTTGGTCTTCCCTCAAGGAACTACTAAATCCCATGCAAATCAGAAATCTAAAAATCTCCTGTATACAACTATAGTTGTATGCTAATACCATGACATAGGAAGTCACTGAGAAAGTTAAATGCATTATCCTCCTATGAGAGTCAACACTATCAAAATCAACTAAGAAAGAGTGAATTTAGAATACCTTGTCACCTAAAATTACGTCAGAGATTTCCACACACGATGACTCATACTGCTATTCCAAAACGAAGCCACTCATAGTCCTCAATAGGGAAAGGCACATTCCTCATGACCATGTAGCACAAGTTTCTATTTCTCGATCTATGGACAAGTTTTCTTTCTCCTTGATTTTATTCATGCACATCATAAACCACAACCCGTTAATTCATGAGGGTTAAATATATATAATAGAGGTTTTGTAGAGCTCATTTTCACATTTTACATTGGAGCTGATAGCCATATCCATGAGTTCAAGGAGCTTCGTATTTGGTTTGCATCACTTTTCCATAAGTTTCTAAAGTGTCTACTTTTTCTTTCTACATTTTCCATCGCTTTTGCTTTCTTTTGTGTGAAAGTGCCACTTTTCCTATTTCTTCGTATTTATTAGATTTTATGCTATTATTACCTTGTATAAAGTGTTTGTTTTCAAATCTATGGAGTTATTTTTACTAGTAGTCAAGCATCCCTTCCTACGTTTTTTCTCCAACAACAAGCATTTAATCGAGAGGTATTTTTATGCATGCATTTTATTTCCTTCTATTTTGTTCTTATCTCGTCACACTAGTGATTGGTATAACTCATTGAAAATAAAATCTACACTCTATTCTTCCTCATTCCCAAATACTGAATCTGTTTCTTGGTATGAACTACAAACATCCCTAAGGTTTGTCAGCTCCTCCCATTATGCACTTGCGTGATCCAAATTTACGTAGGAAACACAATGAACTACACATTCAAAAATATAAATCACAATGCTATAAAAAAAATAAAATGAACTTGAATTCATTAATGATAAATAATGGTAATTTTTACATGCGTAATAGAAATAACCTAGCTCGTGAGGGTAGCTTATCTCTCGATAGAGATGTGATGGCTACATACCTCAAATGTGTTACAATGAGGCTCGAAGGAATTTCTTACTATTATTAAATAAGGTATAACACTAAAAATCTAAAAACCTAACCCTTAGGGAGATGACATATTTCAGCCCTTTAGTTCATATATCAACCTCTTGGGGTCATAAGTTTTGCATACAATCTTTTGTCTAATGCTTATAATACCTTGTTAGAAATATATATCGAAATGTAGTAATTTGGATAAAAATCCATGTTATTGGCATATAAGTATTTCCCATTTAACAAAAACATCTTTTAGGGCCTCAAAATGGCTACTAGAAGTTAGAGGACTCAAAAAAATGCTTAAAAATATTGTAACTACAATTAAGGGAATAGATTGGTAGTGGTCTAACTGGAGTAGAAGGGTGGCCACCAATATACAATCGGATAATTCCTCCTACATTAAAAGGTAATGGTCCCCATTGCGTTGAGTGCCTCCATGAGATGGGGAAACTTCACAGTTGAATTTAGTCCTATGAGAACCAATTTCTCGCTATGAGCTAAAAAAAAATTTAAAAACTTCAATATAGTTGGAGCATTTATTTGTGAGTTTTCTTTCGATCTATGTTTCCATGATCCAATCAATTTTTTTATGTTTAATGCATTCTAGGTTGAGCGTACGATGTCAACTACTCAACGATTTCTTATGTGTCCAACAATGGTGGAAATTAGGGCCAAAGGTGGTCCACATTTAATATGAGAGGTGAAAGCCAGTGGAATCTGGGAATACCGAGATCAAAAGTGTTTTCTCCTCGCAATCTTGGGGATAGTGTAAGTCTTGTATCAAAGTGATCACAGGCTTTTGATGGGTTCCCAAAAAAGGCATTATATTTTTCAGATGTGAACGAAACTTTTATCACCCACCCACCAAACTTATATAAATTCAATGGTTATCATGCTATTTATTATATCTTTCAGTTGATTGCATTTCTTAAAGATGTTACATTAACCTACTATAAGTTAGTGTTGAATGTGTCTCAATAAACATGGCGACTTTATCACTTTACCCTGCATTTGATACATGGTCGTAGTCTGTCTGCATGTAGTTGCAAAAACAAAATGCAACATCAAGGGAGACATAATGGCTGAAATCCCTAAGCCCACTTCAAAATGGACTATAGGTCATTTCGAGCTATGGAGAGATATTGTTACATGAGCACGTTACACAGGAGGGACATACTCTCATCCCACTTTTCATGGATGCTTGGAGTTGTACATGTGTAGTATGTGCATAGTCATCCTTTTGATGACCTTTGTCATTGCCAGTGAGTGTGGGCGGAATATAGTCGACTTGGTGAGCTCAGTGTCCAATAACGACCAAATGTTCATCCAAAATTTTCTTAGATATTGATAATCTTGATACGATATAATACGCCTATAGATCTCAAAATGCACCCAATCTATCAGGATGTCTGTGTCATGTTTCATGTATACCTTTATTATGCAACCAATATGGGCATCTGAGAAAATTTTTGTCAACTACAACAAATATATAGTTATTTCATGCCTGTAGAAGGATGGCTAGAAATATAGTCCAGTGGAGATGAATTCTAATGGTCGTACTAGGATTATGAAGAAGGGTATATAGGCATTTCTTGTTAAATTTTAATTGCTGTGGCATAACGGAAATAAGAGATGATGTATTTTGCAACATCCTCTCAAATATTTGGTTAGATGAAAAATACTTATATAAAATGACCACATTTTTATCCGCACTCAAAGTGTCCCATGACCCGACTTTAGTAGCCCAAATTGCATTGGGCACACTCGTTTGAAGGAACAAAATGTGGCCTAGGTAGCATAATAATGCATCTTGGAGGTGGAAGAGAACTGCTGCCATCCACTTACATCTACATGTATGTAGCCAAATCAAGATAATTTTTATATATTTGTGGCTACCCAAAGTCTCTATATTTTCCAGTAAGAGTTGGAGAAAAATGGTCAATGTTGGGCTAACAGAGGCATGACTTAGGTAAATAGGAAACTCGATTGGTGCTACCATTCTTGTATTTAATGTTCAAATGAAATTGTTACAGATATGTGTACCACTTGAGATGGTGATCATTTTGAAACATCCCTTGTGTATGTACAAATTGAAGATGTTGGTGATTGTGTGGATGACCATCTCCTTCCCCACAATGTAATGTTTCCATTGTCAGAAAAGTTTTACATTATTGGATACATCTCTTTATCGTAGGTGTGGGATATTTCAAAATTATATCGTAGTGTCTCATTTTCTGATAGACCACTGGATGCCCTAGTTAGGGTGATAAATCGCATCAATAACATAGTCGAGAGTGTTTGTCTCAATTTCAAATGGTTGTCAAAGTCGAGAAGATTAAAGATGATGCTTCATGTTAGTATTAAAATTCTTAGTATGTGTACAAAAAAATATCTTCCCTTAAATTGATAGCTGAATCAAAACCCCACACAACGAAAATATGGTTGTATACATCATGTGATCTCGTAATAAAAAATGAAGAAAAACCCTACATCCAAACATATCTTGCAAAAATAAACACATAATAGTAAGAAATTAAAGTGTAATAGCCCAATGAAGGAATTAATCAATTGATAATTTTATTAAATCACCTAGTGAGGAGAAATACAACATGGGTCCGTAGTTTTCCCTATGTGGGATGGGTCCTTTCTGTCCTTGTGCTTAAGCTATGTGATTCTCTCCGAACTTGCAATGGGAAACAAGAACAAAAAGAAACTTGAACTAAAAGTTGGAGCTCAAGTGTAATGGAAACGATAATGGTGATGATGAAAATGGTCATGTGAAGGTTATGGAGAGAAAACCCTCGAAAAATACAAAAAAAAGTATTAGAATAGATTGAGAATTAGAAAAGAATAAAATATTTGTTGACTATTTCAAAATCCAGATCATTGTGATATTTTATTATATTTTTTTGAGAGGGAAAAAGGTAGATTAAAAGGTAAAATATCTTTTATTTAGAAATTGGTGAGTAATTAATAATTAAAAATGATAAATTAATCACTTTATAGAGAATTAAAAAGGAAACAATTCTTAAATAATGGTTTAATAATGATCTCATAAGAAAAATAGAGGATACAAATAGGAATGAATAAACACAATAATGGTTTATTTATATTTTTCTCAAGGTGATTAAGTCAAATGTATAGAAACTAATTATCAAATAATGATTTAATAATTATTTTCTTGAGAATGTGTTAAATAAATAATGACTTATTTAATTATTCTCATGGGGTTTTTTAGATTTTAATGAGAAACTCGATGCCCAATATGGGTGTTTGGATTACTACTAGATATACCTATTTTCTCTATAGAAAGGGCTCCATATTGCATCAGATATATATACAAATTGCAGAACATATAATCAATCAGTCAGGGTATTGAATCTAATATAAAACACAAGATCCGTATGCGCCCTTTTTATTTTACACAAAATCTAAATCTCTCAACAACACATTTAATTGCTAAAACTGAATGTGTTCTTAATGCCATTCGTGGATGCTTCATTCAAATCTAGAGATTTGGCATTCCATTGTGAGGAAACACATGAATGCTCCTTCTATATAACATATTAGACTTCTTCATCACCGAAAAACATTCTTTATGCCCTTTATCAAAGACTTGTGCCTTCCCCGGAACCTTTTCCATTGATCTTATCAGCTGCACTGGATCTCTCTTGGAATTGATGTGATCAATCGGTGAGGTTGATGGAGCATGTTTCAATGTACAATGGAAAAAGCACAATGTTCACGCAAGTAGTGATTCTGCCTATCTAGATACTGAGAAGTCTAGAAAAATCAAGATTTGGTCATAACCCCGTGTTTTCGACGAGTGAAGCACATCTTCACATGATGCATGTGTTTCACACACACCAGAGATGTGTCTAATGTAAAACACCTTTGAGGTGCTACGCATACAATCGTGGTGTTATGCTTTACTTCACACCCTACGGCTTTCACCCATATGCTAACTCTCACCTCGAAACCGACAAAGTGATCGATCTCAAGATCTGGCTACGCGAACTTTGATCCTTTTAACAACAAATTTTGACTACATTTAGAGAAACAAACTCCCTACGTTCAAATCATGACTTATAGAACTTTATTGAACCTTGTCATAATAAATAGATAAATCCAAAGCTTGATCTCGAAGTCTATGAACCTTAATCGGTTCAAATCATCATTTTGTCTTCTCCTCAAAGGGATTTTATTCTACTGCTAACCCAGAAAAAAAATCACCACATATTCCTTTGTGTACAAGAGTGAGCCAGATCTAACTTGATCACTCTATAGCTTCTTTCACTTCCCAAAGTATTAACACAAAGATTCACAAAGATCAAATCTAAACTCGAACCAAATTCATAACAAGAAAATATAGTACTAGTCTCCGCTTTCACTACCGTGGTATACTCTATTATAACAAGAACCAAAAAAAATTGATCTCATTCACTCTACATTAATGGATCATACACCCAATCACACTCGTACTCAATTTCAATCAGGAAATTCAATAAAACTAGTATTATTTCTACACCACAAAGGGGATCAATACAATTAGCAATAATTTCACACTTCCTCTCCTTTTGGTCTCATGGACATTATCTTACTCACACTTCTCACTCTCTTCTACTTACTATCTACTCCCTATACAATCCAACCATGAATGCCTTCAAGGGCATATCATATTTATAATCAAAGTATTCGAACTAATTTTAGATCATATCATATAAAATCTCCCTCACCAAACTCCTAAAAATCCCTCACGTTAATCTCCAAGATATATTTCATCTCCATAAAATATGCATGGAAATCTATAACACCTTAGACCTCAAATGTTCTCAAACATTCAATAATAATCACAAATTAATCATCATTTTAATAATTAAAACATTAGGAATCACTCCCTTCAAAAATAAAAATTTCCCCTTAGATTTCTTCAAAAAACTCAATTTATGGAGTAGGATGTCCACATCGACTCCTAAGGAACAAAATATTCCATGATCTCCTAATCATGAATTTTAGTTTTTGAAATTCATACCCTGGTTTCCAAACCTTTATGTTGTTTGCTCACCACATGCTTTGTCATCTTATTGCTGTATGTCAGTAGCTCTTAGGCATCCTTTCAATCCCATCTAAATTTCCTTTTCAGTGTGCTCATATTTCTCTTACTTGAATTAACAATCACCTTCTTGTTGTTTCTCGTGTTCCCCTATTATCCATTTGAAAGATTTTATTTCCAATGTTGTATTATTTATCTCTACCTCGTCATCAGATTATCCGTCGGATCGAATAATTTACTCCTTCTAGAAGCTGATATCCGTAGCACTCAACAAATTTCTGTTTCTCAAGGTTTGAAAATATTTTAAAACCTTGCTCAATGCACTCTTTTATCAATTGTTTTATCTTCGTGCTTCCACTATCACCATCATGGGTTGCTTCCAAGAGGTTATTTTTCTAATCATGATGAATATCAAGACACAATTCATCGAGGTAAAGTTATAATATACCATTCCTCTACTTTTTCCCATTGTCCACACATCCACTTTTCTTTTATCGTGGAAGTCCTTCATCTTCAAACCTACTTAACTACTATGCTTGGCATGAAAACAAAAAAACAATCTGCATATGTTTATTTTCAATCATGTGAAAATTTTCTCTTCAATCTCTTCATCTTGCCAATGATATTTGCATTCACATCATATGTATCCACTATTGTCATCATTCTACACCATCAAATCTTTGGTCTTCACCTCCTTTTTGACTATGGGACAATTAGTTCAAATTTTTCCATGTCTCTTTCTCATATACATCTCCTCTTTTGGCTTCACTAGTACCTTGCATAAGAGTTTGTATAAAATTATTCTTTATTTCACTCCAAATTTCGCATCCCTATTGGGAACATCGCTCTTCATGCAAACCATCCACTAAATTTTTCTCTAAACCCTAAAAAAAATTAAAAATGAAATATTTCATGATCATCATGGTCATCTGGAAATGATCATACAAAATTACATCTTAGAAATTATGATATTCCTACTAGAACCAATTGAGAAAATTAAAATATGAATTATCTTCAAGCCTATCCCTTTATCTTTGTCAATCTTCCAAACATTTCTTCTGTTAGAGTCGGTCCTTATAGCCCCTAGATGGAATCATTTAGCTTTGCATATCATTTTTAGGTGTCTCGCATCATTTCACTTCGGTTTGCATTGTTTCAGCTAGAGACATGCTATTGAATGACGAAAGGAGTTTGCAGTGAGTCTTGTATTTCCTCATGCTTGTACTGCGAGAGGCTTAATTAAGATTCTCAAAAATCATTGAAGTTGAGTCACTTCATTCATGGTCATAAATGATTATTTTTTCGTCGAAAGAGTCTTTAGTCGCTGAGTCTAGGGTTTTCGGTCTTTTTCTACATGTGATAAAAGCATAGGGCCTTGAGGTTGGTTTCCAAAAGGTTCCTATTTCACGTTTTTATTCTCAAAAACATTTGAAGACATTTACTAGTCTAAACTACTGTTTTGGAACTAGAAAATTGTCAGAATTTCATTTTGTAATAATTGTGTATTTGTTCCACCATAAGAAGTTCAAAAAGCGACCTCTGCAATCTTTTTGCCGAAACCAAAATGCCAAAATCCACCAAGAATCAAGACATTTCATCAGGTCCAAGACTCGAGAAAAAAGTAATAGACAAAAGAAACTGACATTGTGTGTAAGTGATAAAATTTTCGAAATTCAAACATTACACAAAGTGGGTTATGGAGCAAAAATTAAAATCAAATTTGATTTTTTATGAGATATTTTTCTACACATATGAGCCATGGAAGACAACTCATTTGCAGAAATTCAAAAAATGAGGATCGGAGTGGTGAGTTGAGGGCGAAAACTTGTTTTTTCAAAGCGCGTGAGGCCCAGGAGGTGGAAGTGCGCGCTGTGCACGAGAGGAGCGCGCTACGCACACGGGCGGCGACGACGCCGCGGGCTACTGGGCCGTGAAAATTAGCACGCACGCGAATACGCACATCTTTGCTTGTGGCTTGCTCGGGTGAAGCACGCTACGCGTATGATCTCGAGCCAAAAAAATTTGGCTCCTTCGTGCGATTCATGCCAAATTACCTCCAATGCCTTTATGCAAGTAGGGTTTTTCACGATTACTCGGTGAATTTTGGATATGATTATGGTGTTTTGAAAGTGGCAAAGAAACAAGTGTTTGATGAGGAGAAATGTGTAAACCCTATGTTTATTTCCAAATTTATTTCTTAGGGTTTTGAAGCAAATGATAGTGATATGTGTGGGGGTTTGCAAACTTGTGTGGATTTGATATATATGCTCATGCCTCTCTGTACATGTGGTGTCTGCTCATTATTTACCTCATCCTCACACGCCCTCTCTTTACCATTACATGCTACTATCATTATCATTATTATTGTCCATTGACCATTTGCTCATCATATCATGTTATGACATAGTCCCATTTTCACTTGTCCACTTCCTCCATTGACATTTATTGATACTCCTTTTGCAAGAGATATTGTCATTTGTTCCCTATGAGTTGTTTTCCCCCACATCTATACTCTCTTCTACTCGCTTGTCAAATCACTCTTATGATCGAAACAGATGAAGTTGTTTTTCATCTGCGAAACCTATTTGATGGAGACATTACACTTTGTGGCTTTGCTTTCTGCGATACTTTGATACATATGTGACATATTTGGGTTTTGAGCATACATTTGAAACTTTTTGTCTTCACTACACCTATATCGACGCACATTTTGCAAACAGTTCGGTTTCAGCACGATGTACGAGACGGATTCAGTTTATCGGCGACAGTATGTAGCTGAGTGATTCCACAGTGAGGAATTAATGTGCCATGGAGGTCTCACAGAAAAAGTGGCAAAGTGGTAAGCATCTCGGGCATGAGCCTACTTCTTTTGTCTCAATTGCGGGCTTGCCGCTTGCACATGGATTGTTTTCGACATCAGTCATGTTTCCACTACGTTTGTAGAGATGATTTCACAAAACCCGGCATCATCTATGAGCTGAAAGCTCATCTATTTGTTTTTTCTACATTTACATGATGGTCGTGTAAACCTTGCCGGAGTAGATTTCATCGTTTGTCATCGAGAGACTATTGCTCGGTGCCAAGGATACCAAATATGAGGGAGAGGAATGGAACAAACGACGAGCGTGAAAATCCTACTATGAGCCATACATCAAACCTAGGTTTATGAGGCGGTGGAAATGAAGTGTTCCATTCGAGTTACTGAAAGGATGAGTTTGCACTCATTGATAGAAACTCATCATTCGATATTTCGATTGCAAAGAGCGATTCTCACGTCTCTATGCGTACCATGTCAGATTTGTTGATGCATTTTCACGAGGGTACGTATGATGAGCATTCCATACTTCATGTGTCATGACATCGAAAGGGACTACAATTTTTTGTACTGGGAAAAGACCCAGCCACGACGGCATGCAATTACTATCATTACGCGTTGAAGTCGAAAATCATGGTACGTTTATCGATTGTTGACACGACGGGGCATTGCTTGGGAGGATTTCATCTCCAGTGAGCTTCTTCACGAGCGCACGGCAGCCTCCGGAAAGTGATTCATGATGAGGAGAGCCTTCACCTTTATCGACTAGACATTCTTGAGATCGAGCATATCAGTGCTCCATTGTATGCGACATACTCGCAGGAGCCACGGGAGCGGCCTTATTTGTGACTACGATGAGTACTTATCTCCCACCGGGGGTGGAAGCGGTCTCGTTGACTTCATCGACGTGCGGTATTATCTCACTGAGGGTGGGAAGGGGTCTCGCCTTCTTCTTCGACACGGAGTCCGGATCCGGGACGAGAGGCAAAGGCCTATGCACGATCGGGGGCCCATAAGGCGGTCGAGACAATTTCCGATTTCACATTCATCGTCGTGCTCAGCGCGAGCTCTCCTGGCCGCTCGGCTAGAAAAAGATCATCCGGGGGAGAAAAAGGCGAGGACTGACACGTGCTGAAAAGAAAAGATACGAGAGGGGCTCGGTGGGTGATAAACTACACCAGAGCTTGAGCGTAACAAACTGACTAGAGGATGAGCACACACACTTTTAGAGGCTCGGCGAATCGTTGAGGATCGAGCGAATTGGCCGGAGTAGACCGGGTGATATGACATGAAAGTACGATCGAGATTGCTTGCCTCACGCATGTTGCGCATTCATACGGAGAAATTGTTTGGCAAATGCAAAATGAGAGACAAAGACATGCTTCGTCACATGAAAAGGTCATTATTGGGCACGCCACTGCACGTGAAGAAAAAATGAAGATGCGAAGAAGGGTTGAGACGAGCACTAAAAAACGGTGGAAGAGGCATGATCCACTGCGGATTTTTGGCCGAGGCTTCGTCTGGCTGGACATGATACATGATGGAAGATTCTTCGCTCAAATCTTTAGGCGGGTGGAAAGAATTTTGTCATTTTGGGAAAATTTTGGTCTCAAAAACGATTTTGACCAATGACGTGGCCCAGCAGTCGACGCATGTCGCTTATGAGTGGGACACTTGTACGGAGGAAAAAATTTATATTTTGGGATTTTCATGGTAAGGTTATGCATGCTCGGTGGAGGACCCAAATCATTTCACCAAGTTACGGATGATCAAGGGCCAAAAACACCATGAAAACCACCTTTTCTGCCGACCTTTTGCACCGTGAGGCAGTACTTGTGGGAGAATGAAGTTTTGGAGGGGAAAATGAGCTCCAAATTGGGAAATTCCACTTGGGCTGGATAGAGGACATCTAGGGCTTTCCAACAAAGCTATCATGAGCTTTGATTTTGATGCTGAGGAAGTACCCCAAAAGCGAGGCTTAAAGGCGCGCGTTGCATATGACTGATGCGCAGCTACGCATGAGTATTTTTGGCTGATTTTTCATCTTCGATTTCGAAATTTCGGCCAGTTGGACAGTTTTTGAGTGTGGATGTAATTTTCAGGTTATCTTGATGTAATTTTGTGTTTGGCATGTAACTTGGGCTCACTTTTACCTATTCTAGAAGATTCACTCCTGAAAAAAGTAAAAATCAAATGTAAGAATGAGTTTCCTTCCTTTTTAGAGGCAAGTTGTTTGGGCTTGCCTAGATTCTAGCTCCTTGTTTAGAATTAGTTGAAGCCTGCTCCTAGAAGGAGGAATTCGACCCCTAGAGGTGTGGGAGATGGTTTAGGATGGTCTATATGATGTAATTTCTCAATCATTTTCTGGAGGTTGCATAGGTTGGACTCATTGGGAAAACTTTGGCACACTATTGTACATATTTTTCATATTTTGGCTGAAAGGAAGATCGGAGGTTTTGCAATGAAACGTTTGTTGGGATTCTTGTGGATTTCGAGTTCTTGATGGTGTTTTTTCTCTCGGTTTATTGTAAGTTTCTTTCATGTTTAATGTATGCTGCATTCCCTGTCTTATGTGCAGGAAACTAAATGAATGAGTAAATGAGGTTGAATCCATTGTTTCGATTATCTCTTTGCCTTTAAATTTGTTTGAGTTTTACATGTTTCGCTTTGTTTTGGAGAGGGATTTCATATTATCCCATACCCTCTTCGGCTCCTTTTCATTCTGATCCATCACTATACACACGATCGAAAAGAATCGAGACTACTGCTCTGCCTTGCCCCAACTCGAGATTATAAAAAAGTATGTGGCTTATCCACCGAACCCAAAATTGTTTTCCCATTTTTTTTCAACAAAGAAACCCAAAAATCAAAATCTAAACTTTCCTATCTCTTTACTAGCCTAAAATTCAGTTTCAATTATCAGTCATCTAGGCCCCTTTGAAGATCTTTTGTCGAGATGGGCGGAGAAGAGAGCCCTCTCTGTCCTCGTAGGGGCTAGCTACGAAGTGAGCGTGGTTTGATGTGGCGCTTGAGTTTTACCTTATTTCGGCCCTAAGGGTAGATTTGAGCGCTAACATCTTCCAATTCTCAAACCTATATTTATAATTCTTGTCATCCTAAATTAATCCTTTCCATTCAGCCATCAATGTTCCAACCTTGTACTATGAGATAATTTCAAGATTTTTCTCCCACTTTCCTTCATAAACTTCCAAATAATATGATTTGTTTAACCATTCTCCTTTTAGCTACTCCATGGAAGTTTAAGTTATTCCATCTTCTGTACCTACACATTCAAACATTTTGTAGAAATTACATTCTTCCTGACATTTCTTGGGCTCATGCTCAATTTCCAACATACATTTCTCTTCTTTTTGGCTACAATTTTCTGTTACATGAGCTTCTTCGTGTACTTGTTATCCATATTTTATAGCTCTATGATCACAATCAGCAATTTGATTTCTATCCTAATTAATTCTTGGTTCTGCATAAACCTCTTCATGACCTTTCTAAGCATAGCCATATTCTGTCCTTCCATGAGAAATTTCTACAAATTCTTATCCATGATTGTCTTCATAAGTTAGTCACCTTCTTTTCCTGACTACATGAGATAATAATATCTCTTCTTCCTTGGATCCTTGGAAGCTTCCTAGTCTTTGAATCTTCATATTTTCTTTTCCATTGACAGAATTGTCTTGAGCTGCACTCTCCTTACCAGCTCTTCCTTTTCCATAATTGCACATCTGTAAGACATACATTGTCTCCTCCTTTTCCAGTTTCCAATAACTCTCCATCATACAAACAATTTCTTCAGAAATATTTAGATAAACACTCAATAAAATTTTTTACAACCAATGAATTATACTTCCCATATTACTCCTCTTTTCACAAAATTGTGAAATTTTTATATGATTTATTTCATAACCGTCTTCAAGGTTGTCTTCATGACACAAGGTTGAACTTCCTTATTCTAAAAAACTCCATTGAAACTGTCCAACTCCATAATCAACTACTACTTGTGGTCCTCTACAAGCATAGACCTTCTTTTCTTTGAATGTTGCTCCTTCCTTCATTTTTCGCATTTTTAAAGCTCCATTTGGTTGATACTTAGTACCTAAAACTTCCTACTCATACAAAAAATTAGGTTGAAATACATTACAATTTCCTTCTTCACTTGATGTCATCGGCATCTCCTTTCTTTGTTACTCCAAGCACTCCATCATCCCATCACTCTCATCATCATGCTTTCCTAGGATTGATCCTTCTTCGGGTTCACAAAAGTGAACTTCTTCTCTATGTTTACTTCTACTAGTTTTATTTTCCTCCTTCATCCAAATATTCATCTTTTGCATCAACTTCTTGGAAAATAACCCCATAACAGACCACTTGACACCTTTCCTTACATTCATTCCATATTTTAGAACCTCTCTAATCTCTTTTTGTAGCAGTTGTTCAAAATTATTGATTTGTGCCCTTAATTCAACCATATCACTATCAACGTTTTCGTCATATACTCTCCTTCTGCCATCTGTTATAGCATATCCTTTCCTCTTTATATAGATTTATTATAAGCCTTTCCTTTGAATCTCTGGAGTGATTTTCACCTTTCCTCTTGTGAAATTTGCATGTCCACTTGGGAGCCACACTAAAGTTTTTATTTTGTAGCTAGTCTCAATTACTGCTACACAATCCCCTATCAAGATTCCCTCTTATGCTTGATCTCATGGGATAAATTGGTTCCCTTTCCTCTAGAACCCTTTTGACCATTCCCTTGCTCTTATCTAGCTTTTGCACTTCTTCTCCCTTTCTTATTCTTCTTTCTATGGCTGCCACAATTCCCTTGTCTACGGCTACCTACTTATAAACATCAGTATTCATCAAAATTAAACACTTAACAAGACCTTATTTCAATTATCTTGTCTTTTTATCACTCTTCCCTTAAGTGGAATGATCTCAATTTTTAATTTTCCTTAGTCTTTAGGTACCTTCTGCTAACTCTCCTATGCAATTCACTATACTCTTTTGCAATTCCACTGCTGGAAATTCACCTATGCACACAAAATTCAATATCGATACGTAAGTTTCACTTATACTACCTCAAATAGCATTAAAAGCTCCGTACCCAATTCAAATCTCTCCCTCTTGAAACCAGCTCCAAAAAGAGAAGAAGAGAGATATCAATGCCATAGAAATGAGCCACTTTGAGGGGGAAACCTCCAATACATTACATGAATGAACAATTATTGGATGATAAAAATGACCAAAACCTCCTTCTATATATAGGAGTCCATAGGGCCACAATATAATCCTAGTGGGGGCACAATATAATCCTAGCCAACCTAACAATATGGGGGTTACAGGGGTACAACAATAACAATAAGGGGGGATACACTAACATAATAAGGGAATACACTATTAATATGGGACTTAACATGCCTCTCTCCTTCAAACAAGTGTTGTCCTCAATGCTTGATTATTTCTTGATGCTTCTGTATAAAATTTTCATCCTCCCATGTGGAATATTCTACAGGAAAGTTCTTCCATTTGCTGAGAGACACTGAAATTGATCGTACTTGTCGAGTTCTTGTTTATGTGACTTCTTCAAAAATTATTTCGATTTGATGTTTATCTTCCTATTGTTTCATTATATTTTGCACAAACGTTAGGTTATCCTTTGAGAGTTGGAGAACTTGTTGTTGATGTTCGATGTGATATTCCACTAATTTATCATCCATATTAGCTATTATTTGATCCTTCAAACCATCAAATTTAGCCTTCATTTCTACTTTTAAACCATCTATGTCATATTTGGTTGCTCTTCATAAGATCGAAATTTGTTGCAGCACTTCGTACCGTAATTTTGATATCTCATACTGCAATTCTTCCTCTTCATGTTTCGTAGTATAGACTTCTAAAGTCTTAATGGGTGTTGAATTCTTTTTACGGGCCATTTTAGAATCCAATACTAATATCTATTCTACAATATTCCCTTGGAATCAATTCAACTTGATTCTTGAAAAGGGACTTATGCAATTCAGAAAAAAATTACACACCTTTTACTTCCTTTTGAGGAGCTTGATATTGAAATTGAACTCTCTGTATAATTGTAGATCCTCAATATTTGAAATTCAGCCCTGTCATAGCCCTCAGAATCCTCTTTCAAATTCCACATGTCTGATCTGATTTGGATTCTTTAAGGAAAATTTATGTCGAATCTCCCACAATGACCCAATTTTTTATTGGTTCAGTAGAGAAAACTTGTATGACTTGCCATGTGTCATATTTTCCTCATTTGGCTCTGAAATTGATATAACAAAAGTTATAGTCTGAGTACTTGTGAACACTTTTTACAACATTCCAATCTGATGCTCAGACAGAGAGCTATGAAGATTTTCCCATGATCACTTCTTTGAGATGAAATTCAGAAGTCTCAAAAAGCCCTAACTTCCATAGCTCATATCTTCGAAAATATTGTGAAGCAATATCTAAATTTTTGGGATGATGTACCTTAGGATTTTGGGTACACACTCTAAAAATTCTAGCTTCTGAACGTTCGTAGAAGAAAACTTATTACGAAAATACCACGATGACCTGTTTAGGTTAAATTTAGGAGCCTGCAAAATGACCTAACTTGCAAAATATTGCAAACCAAGCTCTGAAATGTTGCGATGATGTTCCTTAGGATTTTGGCTTCGCATTCTAAAAATTTTAGATTTTGAACCTTCGTAAAAAAAATTTATATCGAAAATGCCACGATGACCTGTTTGGAGAAACGAAACCCTAGAATCTCAAAGCTCTAATTGCAAATGTTGTGAAACCAGCTCCTAAAAGAGAAGAAAAGAGATATCAATGCCTTATAAATGAGCCAATTCAAGGGGGAAACCTCCAATACATTACATGAATGAACAATTCTTGGATGATACAAATGACCAGAACCTCCTTCTATATATAGGGGTCCATGGGGCCTCAATATAATCCTAGTGGGGCCACAATGTAATCCTAGCCGACCTAACAATAATAATGTAAGGGCATAATAATAACAGTATGGGGGTTACAGGGGTACAACAATAACAATAAGGGGGGCTACACTAACATAATAAGGGACTATAGTATTAATATAGGGACTTAACATCTTTCCACTATCATGGTCTTATTTAAACCTGCAACATATAAAAATACTTGTTCCTCAATTTCAAAATGAATTGAACTGAGCCTCCTTGATCATATTTTAGAGAAAATCATGCTCTGATACCAAATGATGCCCAATATGGGCCCGATTACCTCTAGATATAAATGTTTTCTCTATAGAAAGGGTTCCATATTGGATATAAAAAAAAACAAATCTGCAACATATAATCAATCGGAAAGGTTTGAGTCTAATAAAAAACCCCATATCAGTATGGACAATTTTTATTTTAATAAAAAATAAATCCCCAAAAACACATTTCATTGCTGAAACTGATGATGTTCTTAATTCCATTTGTAAATGATTCATTCAAACTAGAGATTGGCCTTCCATTTCTAGAAACAAGTGAATGATCCATTCAAACAATAGATTATACATTAATAACCAAAAAAAACATTCTTTAGTGCACTCTGGAACCTTTTCCATCGATCTTATCATAGAATTGGAGCTCTCTTGGAGTTCGTGTGATCAATCTGGAGGTTGATGGAGCATGTTTCAATGTACAATAGAAAAACACAATGTTCACGTATATTTATTCTCCAAAGATCTAAAGGAAGTATAGAAAAATAAAGATTTGACCATAACCCTGCGTTTTCAATTGAGTCTGCACATTCACTGCACATGTGTTGGACACACACTAGAGATGCTACGCAAACACCTACGAGTCACTACACATAAAATTTTGGTGTTATGCTTGCCTTCACATGCTACAGTTTCACCTGTATGCTAACGCTCACCTCAACAACTGAAAGAATGGTTGATCTCTAGATCAGGGCTGGAACTTTGACCATTGACAACAAATTCTGAATATAATTGACATAAAAATATATCTTCAAATCCGACTTAAGAACTTTGGATTAACCTCATCTAGTGAATAGATAAGCTAAAGCTTGATCCTGAAGCTAGAACCTTGACTCGTTCAAATCATCATTTTATTTCATCAAAGGGATTTGATGCTCCACAAATCAGAACAAAAATCAACACATATTCCTTTGTGTACAAGAGTGAGCCAATATGACTTGATCATTGTATAGCTTCTTTCACTTCCCAAAGTATTAACACAAAGAGTCATAGTATCTAATGTACACTCGAATCCAATTCATAATATAAAAGAGTACTAGTCTTGTCACTAATGTGTATACTCTATTATAACAATAAAAAAACAAACTTGATCTATTCATCACATTAATGGATGATACACCCAATCACACCAGACTAATTTCAATCAGGAAATTCAATAAAACTATGATTATTTTACACCACAAAGGGAGGATCAATACAATTAGCAATAATGTCACACTTACCTCTCCTTTTGGTCTCATGGACCTCCTTTTACTCACACTTCTCACTTTCTACTTCCTATCCAATCCAACCACGAATGCCTTCAAGGCATATCATATTTACAATAAAAGGATTCTGAACTAATTTTAGTTCATATCCTATAAAATATCCTCACCAAAATCCTAAAATCCCTCACTCAATCTCCAAGAGATATTTTAGCTCCATAAAATATGCATGGAACTTATAACACCTAAGACCTCAAATTTTCTCACACATTTGAGACTAATCAAAAATTAATCATAGTTTTAATAATTAAAACATTGGGGAATCTCTCCCTTCATAAAATAAGAATTCCCCTTAGGTTTCTTCAAAAAATGAATCTATGGAGTAGGATGCTCCTACATCAGAAATACCTTAGGAAAATGGTTCACTAAATTTTTTCTTATGTTGAAATTGAGTTTCCATGGGAAAAATTATCCTACATGGTGTATTTTGATCCACCTAGTAAGAAATAGCTAGGCAAACATTTTTTGGGTGATAACACTTCAAATCAACAAACAACCTCGGTTGAGATGGATTAAAAAAAAAAATCTTTCACTCTACCCTTAGAAACTTGACTCAGAGGCCAACTGATATGGGATAATCACAACACAAACCTCTGAGAAAAGCTGTCAAGGTCCAAAAAGCTATGAAGTTCTATTAGAGTGACTAGGGTTGGCCAATCTCAAATGACTTGGATCTTAGCCAAATCCATATGCATGCCTTTTTCATCAATGATGTAACCCATATATTGCATCTTGCTTGTGCCAAAGGTGCATTTCTCTCTGCATAGTTTGTGCTATCATAGTGTTTGAAGGACCTACCAAATGTGTTGGAAGTTCTCTTCCCAGTTCTTGTTGAAGATGAGGATGTGAATTAGTTATAGAACCACGAATGACTTAGTAAAGGGCCAGAACATGTCATCCATCAACCTCATAAATTTTGTATGGGAACTTTTCAACCTGAAAACCATGACCAATCTCTCAAAAATACCCTCCTTAGATTTGAAGGAAATCTTCCACCCATCTGTGGATTCTATTAGAACTTGGTGATATCTAGACTTCATTATTGAAGTACATGCCCCCCTTGAGCTGGTCAAGAAGGTAATCAATCCATGGGATTGGGTACTTGTTCCTACGACTAAATTTATTTAGTGCTTGATAGTTAATGCAGAGTCTCTAGGTCCCATCCATATTTTGTACAAGTAAAACCAAGCTCCCACAAGGTCAGGAAATTAGTCGGATTTTCCCTTTTTGCAACAACTCCTAGACTTTTTGCTTTATTTCTTAATTTTCTAAAATGCGGTACTGATTTATTGTCCCATTGGTTAGAAATGCTATGGGGGTTATATTGATGGAATGCTTCACCTGATAGTGGATATGTACCCATATGGGTGAGCAGATGATGTACCACTATTCTTCCATGATATTCTCTACCTACTTCTACTATGTGAGGTATCTCTTCGGGGGATCTTCCCCTTATTTCGAGAGTCACTAAGAAAGAAAACAAATTTACTAGTCTAGGAGATGATCTTGTTTCATTTCTTAGTAGAGCTCAAAGAAATGGTGATAGGTGGGGTTAAATTTGGTATCCTTTATAGATTATTTCCTAAAGTGATAATAATAGTGTGAGACCTAGACTCATACACAACATGAAGCCTCCCAAAGTATGGTTTGAATAATATTACATCACAAATATCGGGATGAGAATTACAATGTTACAGAATATTAACATTATATTTTGATCCATATCTCTTGATAACCTCAATCTATTTGGTGTAGCATTGGAAAATCATTACAAAGTCACATAAACATTAGTTTTTGATTCATATCTCTTGATAACTTCAATCAAATTGGTGTAGGGTTGGAAAAAAATTACACAGTGAGATATGCATGACTTATTTATTTGTTAAATTGACAAAAGAAATCCATATTATTGGATTTTTAATATAGGAAATATAAGTATATTAACATATAATATCAATATTAGTGATGAGGATTAAATCTCACAGAATTTTTTCTCATTGCTGCTTTGAATAGATTCTTTGCATGGAAGATGATCTATTTTCCTTCAAATTATACACACAAATCTTTCAATGAATTTCCAAGTTATATATATATATATATATATATATAGATATATATATATATCTTAAAAAGTTTCACATCTGTGTTAAATATTTTTTTTTTATGAATTAATAAAATTAATTTAAATATTTGTTTCTTGTATAACAAATATTATATTTTTTTTCACATTTAATTTTGATGACTTTTATACCCTCATTTTCATATTATTTTTATTTATTGTTAAGTTATATATATATATATATATATTCTCTTAAGATTAAAAAAAATTGAGAAGAATGATCTAGATTATCCACAGTGTTATAAGAAATCTATGGACATTTCAAATCACAACAGGGATCCATCTTCAAGAGTGTTTTTGAATGAATCAACTAAAGTAGAATTTTAAGTAGTGTTAATTTTTTTTTAGTTTTTTTTATTGACCATCATGTTTATTTTATTAAAAGAAAATTGAATAATATCCTAAAAAAATAGATATGAAATCTTGTAGTACATTGTATTTGTAGCTAATGATGTGAATACCTAGATTTCAACGTACTATTTAATTATACGATATTTTTTGGATTATATTTTTTTTTATCTTGGAATACAGATTTCATAATTTAAATTTAACCATCCTATAACCATCTTAACCCTTTATCTATCAAGTGCTGAGAGGGATCAAATCTCTCGAGGTGCAAACATCTTTTTCGATTTCAAATCTTAATGAAAGGTTTTCTTCTAGGGAGATTTGATCGCTCGCGACACTTGATTGATCTAGGGTTAAGATGGATCTAGGTTGGCTTCTCTCTCTCTTTCTCTACTCTCCCTATCACTCTCCTCTCTCCAACAATATCTCTCCATCTTTCCCTTATCACTCCCCCTCTCTCTATACTTTTATCCCTCCATGTATTTCTTCTTCCCTCCCTTTCTCTCCCCTTCCAACTCCATATTTATCTCTCTATTGACTCATATCTCTCTTTTGTATTCTCTATTTCATTTTTTCCCACATCCCTCTAACTCTCACCCCCATCACTCCCTCTCTCTCTTCCCTCTAACTCTGTCACTACCTCCCCCCCCCCTCTCTCTTCCACTTCTCTCTTTGTATCTCTCCTTTCCTCTTCTCTTTCTTCCCTTCTATATCCCTCACTCTCTCCCCATCCGTCCCTTGTAACCGCCTCTCTTTCTCCACCTCTATCTCTCTCTATATGTTTTCTTTGCTCCCTCTCTCTCCCTCTCTCTCCCACCTCATTTTCACTCTCCCCCTCCCCCCCCTCTCTCTTAAATTTGATTCCACCATATTGTGTTTAAGAAACTATCTAAATTAAAAAAAAATACAAAAAAAATAAAAAAAATAAAAAAATCAAAAAACCATTTGGTTGTAAAATATTAAGCATATGTTTTGGGCAACCATGTCAAAGAAACTACAATAATGAAAAAATTAAAACAACCATGCACTATCTTTCCTATATTATGGTTAGTCAATTTGTTTGTTCTCATCACTTGGATGCTTAGTTAAAATGAATTTATGTTGCTTCTTAGTAATATTATTTATATAAAATTATTCTCATTTTTAGTTTTATTGAAACTTTGATTTAATTTCTATGGGAATATACAATAGAGAGTTTATATATATCTCAAAAGTAATGATAACATTTTTCCTTTTAGAATTATTTAAGAAAATGTTATTAAACTAAATTATTTTAAAATATCTTGATTGTGAAATAAGTTATGGTTATTGGCCATGTGGTATTGATAAACCATGGTATTGACCCATGATATTATAAGAAATTCTATTTACATGCTGATAATATTGACCATAAATTGGGCCTCAATTTCCATGATTTAGAATCATGTCATATCGTTAAAAATTATTTCGATTGCGAGAGAAGCGACATTGTATTGACCCATGGCATGCTAACAAAACTTATTCACAAGTTAATAATAAATTTTAAATACAAGAAATTGATTTTAACTTCAATTTTTTATTATTAATTGAGCCAACATTTAAATGTTTAGAGGTTTTATATTACTTTTAACATTTTATTTATTACTTTTAACTTTATTTATTACTTTTTTTTAATAATTTAGTGGACATGTAAATGTTAAACATTTATGCTTGACATTTGTACCCATTATAAGGGGGTAGAGCACCTCTCAAGCAATCATTGATAAATAATAAGTAGAAAATATTTAATAGTAATCAAGACAAGGGTTTAAGATTTAATGTATTTTTTCTTTTAAATTTAATTAAAAAATGATGGTCATATAATTAAATTAATATATAAAATATCTTTTACCATATAATCTGTTATGGTTTTGGGGTAAGTGGTAATCATAACCCTTGGTATTGTAACAAAGTGGAAGCTTATTTATAGGTTAAGAGTCTCCATGATAAAGTGGAAGTAACTTCAGCGTTAAGAATGTTGTTAGGGTTTATGCTTGATATAGTTATTTATATAGTTATATAAATACTTATTTATTGTTACAGTCATTTAGTAGGTTTGATGGTTTTTAGGTTTCTTCACTTATTTTGTTAATTTACAATTATAAATTTTAAATAATATGTCTTATGTCAACCAAGTTTTAGTCTATATTTGGTTTTTTTTTTTTTTTTTATTTATACATCTTTTTTTTTTAGTCTTTATTTATTATTTTTTTGTATTTTATTATTTTTATGATGATGTTTGATTTTTTTTTTCTTGGTTTTTTTTTTTTTATGGTTGATGTTGTTTTTTATTTTCAATGTCTAATTTTATGAATTTTATTTTATAAAATGTGTAATATTTATTTTAATATTTCTCTAACATCTATTTTTCCATTTATTATAGGTATTCAATGTCTATTCTATAATTTCTTATGTGATTTAGCAGAAGATTTATTATAATATGATATGGATCACAAAATCTTACACTCTCAAATGTTGTTACATGTTTTTTTAGATGTGGATATGTTTATGTTATTTTTTTTAATTGATGGTAATAATAATTGAAAATAAAGATAAATTTTAGCTAATTTTAATAAATTTTTTGAAATTTAGCAAACATAAATGTTTTGACGAGTATAATGGATGTATCATTATTTACATTTACCAACCATTTAATATATATGTCTACACCTTATTAGTAATTATTAATATTATAACTTGTATTATAGCATTTTCCTTGCATATTGCATAATTAAAATTAATGGTTTTTCAAATTAATTTTCAAGCGCCCCTCACCATGAATGTCTTCAAATCCTCTTCCCTTTTTAACATATTTCCTTTACTATTTTCAATTTTTTGAAAAATTCTTCAAATCCTCTTCTCTTCTTAACATCTTTTCTTTACTATTTTGAATTTGGTGGAACTTTGTTGTTTTCTTACTAGAATCCACACCCTCATTATGAAATTTGAAAATTTATTCACGCTTTAAATATTTGAAAATAAAATTTACCCATATAAAAATTAACAAATTATTATTATGAGAGAATTATTATAAAATTAATACATCACATAAAGCTATATAAAAAAAGAGAGAGGTTAAATTACTATAATTAAAGATATATCACACTTTTTTTTAACATAATATATATATATATATATATATATATATATATATATATATATATATATATATATATATATATATATATATATATATATATATATAATTGTTAGTTAATTTGTTTGCTTTCATCACTTGGATGCTTAGTTAAGATGAATTTATGTTGCTTCTTAGTAATATTATTTATATTATATATATTTCACATCTTTATATATAAAAGTATTCTCATTTTTTATTTTATTGAAAATTTGATTTAATTTCTACGAGAATATACGATAGAGGGTCTATATATATCTCAAAGGTAATGATAACATTTTTCCTTTTAGAATTAATTAAGAAAATGTTATAAAATTAAATTAAAATAAAATATTTTAAAATATCTTGATTGTGAAAAAATTTATGATTATTGGCCATGTGGTATTGATAAACCATGGTATTGGCCCATGATATTATAACAAATTCTATTTACATGCTAATAATATCGACCATAAATTGGGGCTGAATTTCCATGATTAAGAATCATGTCATATTGCTATAAAATATTTCCATTGTGAAAGAAGTGACATTGTATTGACCCATGGCATGGTAACAAAACCTATTCACAAGTTAATAACATATTTTACATATAAAAAATTGACTTTAACTTTAATTTTTTATTATTTATTGAGCTAACATTTAAATTTTTAAACGTTTTATATTACCTTTAACATTTTATTTATTACTTTTAATTTTATTTATTAGTTTTTTAATAATTTAGTAGACATATAAATGTTAAATGTTAAATATTTATGCTTGACATTTATACCCCACATAAGTGGGTAGAGCATGTCTCAAGAAATCAAGACAAAGGGTTAGGATTTAATGTATGTTTTCTTTCAAATTTAATTAAAAAATGATGGTCATATAATTAAATTAACATTATATATATATATTATTTTTGACCATATAATCTGTTATGGTTTTTGGGTAAGTGATAATCATAAGCCTTGGTATTGTAATAAAGTGGAAGTTTATTTATAGGTTGAGAGTCTCCATGATAAAATGGAAGTAACTTCAGGGTTAAGAATGTTGTCAGGGTTGAGCATTTCCATCAGTTGGTTTTCATTGTTGGATCCCATCTCTGTGCTCTGAGTAGGGTTCCCTTTTCCTTTCTCTCGTGTTTTCCTCTCTTATTAGTTTTGATAGGTTTATATATATATATATATATATATATATATATATATATATATATATATAGTCATGTGCTAGATTTGATGTTTTCTAGGTTTCTTCATTTATTTTGTTAATTTATAATTATATATTTTAAATAATATTTCTAATGTTGACCAAGTTTTAGTCTATATTTGGTATTTTCTTTCTTTTTTATTAAGTGTTCTTTTTATTTATATGTTCATTTATTTTTATTTATTTATTTATTTTTATTTATATATTCATTTATTATTATTTTTTTACTTAGTCTTTATTTATTATTTTATTATCTTATATTATTTTTATGATGGTGTTTAATTCTTTTTCTTTTATTTACTGGTTGGTTGTTTTTATTTCGAGTGTTGATGGCGTTTGTGATTTTCAATGTCTAATTTTATGGATTTTATTTTATAAAATGTGTAATATTTATTTTAATATTAATTTAACATCTATTTTCCATTTATTATAGGTATTCATTGTCGAAACTAAAATTTCCTATGTGATTTAGCGGAAGATTTATTATACTATGATATGGATCACATAAGTTTACACTCTCAAATGTTGTTACATGTTTTTTTAAATATAGATATTTTATGTTATTTTTTTAATTGATGGTAATAATAATTGAAAATAAAGTTATATTTTAGCTAATTTTAATAACTTTTTTGAAATTTTGCAAAGATAAATGTTTTGATGAGTATAATGGATGAATCATTATTTAGATTTACCAACCATTTAATATATATGACTAATTATTAATAATATAACTTGTATTATAGCATTTTCCTTGCTTGTTGCATAATTAAAATTAATGTTTTTTCAAATTAATTTTCAAGCCCCCTCACCATGAAAGTCTTCAAATCCTATTCCCTTTTTCACATCTTTGTTTTACTATTTTGAATTTGTTGAGAAAGTCTTCAAATCCTCTTCCCTTTTTAGCATCTTTGCTTTACTATTTTGAATTTGTTGAAACTTTGTTATTTTCTTACTAGACACCATACCCTTGTGATGAAATTTGACAGTTTATTCACGCTTTAAATATTTGAAAATAAAATTTAGCCATACAACAATTAACAATTTTTTGTTATGAGAAAATTATTATAAAATTAATACATGACATAAAACTATATTAAAAAAAAATAACATTAAATTAATGTAATTAAAGATATATCACATTTTTTAAATATAATTTATTTAAACAAAAATTACAAAATTAGTATATTAAAGATATATCACACTTTTTTAAAATACAATTTATTTAAATAAAAATTAGACCTTAAATTTAATCCATCATAAATTTACTTTAAAAGAAATATACTTACTTATATTAATTCACCAACGTAGTTATCCTTTCCTCAAACATATCTCAATTGTAATTGTAACGGATAGCATGTGCATGAACTTTAATAAAAACGTAACGGATAGGCATGTGCATGAACTTTAATAAAAACGCATGAGTTTCATAACCTAGTCAGATTGAAACGTTTTTCTATGTTCACTGAAATAAATTTGAATTTGAATTTTGAATGACGGATTAAAAAATTGGGAGAACCGTTGGATGCCAAGAAGAATAATATGCGAGGGGAACCACCACCATCTACCAAACCGGTCCAATTGAAATTTAGTGGAACAACGTCTAATTTTTAAGCTGAAAGTGGAACATGTGTCACCGTTTTAGTGGAGAAAACAACTCAAAGCTTTAGTGGAACAACGTCTAATTTTTAAGCTGAACGTGGGACATGTGTCATCGTTTTAGTGGAGAAAACAACTAAAAGCCAATGCCTGCTGTTTATCCACTACTTGCATTCTGGAAAAAGATAAAAATGATCGAACTTGTCCCGAGCTTTCCAATTATGTGAAATGCCATGGTCGATCAGGTGTTTGATCTGTGGGAGGGTTCGTTTTACGGTGTGATGGACTGCGGCTATTCTCTCTGGTAGTTCTTCGCTTCTCTGTGGTAGGTTTTCGCTTTTTTTCATTTTTTCTAGACTCTATTTATCGATAGATTCATTTAGAAATTTGTTTGATCAGAGGATTCTTCTCTCGCACATGTTCTTGTGTTGTCTCGGTGTATGTGTGTTGGGATGTGTGTATTGTGTATGTGGTGAGATGGCATGCAAGGCATTGGCAAATTTTCAAGTTCTTTTGCTCGATGGGGTTCAGAGCCCATTTATTTTATTTTATTTTATCTTTGATCTTTTATTTTCATTAATTCAAATACTGCTCGGATCCGTAGATGGTGTTTGAGTTCGATTTAAGGATCTGTTTGATCGATATTTAACGGGTAGGTTTTTGCAAGATCTGATTTCTTGAGTGCTTTTTTTCTTGATTTTGCATTTTCTGGTACTTCTGGTTCTAAAAGCCAAGGTTATTATTGATTAGGGTGTTTTTAAATGTCTCTCTTGTCGTTTTGTTAAACCCTAGTTTTCTTTCAAAGAACAACAAAATTGTTTTTGAATTCATAATTTATTTCCTCAAAACTAAGTTTACATTGAGATTGATCTTGTTTCTTTATATTCAAAAACTTAAGCGTGCATCTTGGATTTTATTTTATTTTATTTTTTTAAATTTGTGAAAAACGTAAACTACCTGCCATCGCTGAGAAAGCATAAGTGTGAAGTTTCTCTTTCTTCTCATTTATTTCGACGGCGAGAAAAACAAAGTCTAGTTTCTTTTTTTTTAAATCCACCTTTACACTCAAATGGCTCTATATAATGTTTTTTGAATTTGATGTAGCTTATGTAAGAAAAATTATTCATACAATATTATTTGATTTGTGAAGGTGTAGTAGATGCCCGAAGATGCAGTAGATGAAAAATGCCTCATTATTTATTTGCAGTTGCTGGCATTTACGGTCCTCGAAGCCAGGTTAGTATTAATTAAGTTAAGGTGTTTTTAAATGTAGACCTATTTTTGAACTATTGATTATATATTAATTTTATTAATAATTTTTATTTCGTCGGAACTAATTATATATTAATTTTTTTCAAATTTTTTCTTTCCTTGGAACTAATTAAAAGTGAAACCTACATCATTTTTTTGATTTAAATGTGTGAAAAATTTAAAATGCCTGTTTTTGCTAAGAAACTTTAACTGTGCAACTTTTCTTTCGAGCCATTTATTACTACTATGAGAAAAACAACATCTAGTTTCTTTTATTAAAGGCTACCTTTATAGTAAAATGCTTCCAAAATTATTATGCAATATTATAGTATATTATGTTTAAAATGTAAATATTGCTATTCGTTTCATATTACTATTCAATTTTGTTTGCTTGCTTGTTCTTTAAGTCGATATAAAGCTTTAGAAGCTAGTCACAAAGATGATATTGTTATTACATTTTTTCTGAACATTAAGTTCAAGGTTTTTAGAGGCTACTCGTCTTTACAATATATGTTACAATATATGTTAAAGTGGTTTTTTATATGTATATTGGTTTTTTTAGAGTGTGATTGAGAGGGAGGGAGCAAGAGGGATAGAGAAAGGGAGAGAGAGAGAGAGGGAGAGAGATGGAGAGGGAGGGAGGGAGAGAGGTGGTATGATGGGGAGAAAGAGAGAGAAAGAGAGAGATTGAGAGGAGGGAGAGAGGGAGAGGGAGGTGGGGGAGGAGGCGGAGGATGAGAGAGAGAGAGAAAGAGTGAAAGAGAGAGAGAGAGATAGAGAGGGAGGGGGGGGGGGAGGGATAGAGAGGGAGGGGGCGGGAGGGAGAGAGAGGTAGGGAGGGGGAGAGATAGATAGGGAGAGGGAGAGATATGGAGGCATGGATAGAGGGGGAAGATAGGGAGAGAGGGGGGAGAGAGTGGGAGAGATAGAGAGAGAGTGAGAGGGAGAGGGAGAGAGATGGAGGGAGGGAGTGAAGGAGGGAGAGAGATGGAGGGAGGGAGGGAGGGAGAGAGATGGAGGGAGGGAGATGGAGGGAAAGTGGAAGAGAGACAAAGAGAGATGGAGCTAGGGAGGGAGAGGGAGGAAGAGTTATAGTGGAGATATAGGGAGAGGGGGGAGAGAGGAAGGGAGAGGGAGAGGGAGGATGGGAGAGAGGGGGAGAGTGAGGGAGAGGGGGGGAGGGAGAGAGAGAGAGAGAGAGGGAGGGAGAGAGAGAGGGGGGCAGCGAGAGGTAGAGATAGGGGAGATAGATAGGGAGAGGGAGAGGGAGAGGGAGGGAGAGGGAGAGGGAGAGATATCGAGGCCGGGATAGAGGGGGGAGGGAGGAGGAGAGACAGAGCAAGAGTTAGAGGGAGAGGGAGAGGGAGAGAGATGGAGGGATTCAAGGAGGGAGGGAGAGAGGGAGGTAGGGAGAAGGAGGGAGATGTAGTTCAAGAGGGAGAGGTATAGAGAGAGATAGAGGGAGAGAGGGAGAGACGGGGGGAGAGACGGAGGGGGGGAGAGGGAGGGAGAGGAAGAGAGAGAGAGAGAGAGAGAGGGTGGGAGGGACGGAGGGAGAGGGAGGAAGAGTTGTATTAGAGAGATAGAGAGAGAGGGGAGAGAGGGAGGCAGAGGGAGAGGGAAGGCAAGAGAGAGGGGGAGAGTGAGGGAGAGAGAGAGAGAGTGACAGATGTTGAGGGAGAGAGAGGGAGAGGGAGATAGAGGGAGATCGAGGGAGAGGGAGATATATATATATATATATATATATATATATATATATACAGAGAGAGAGAGCGAGAGGGAGAGAGAGAGAGACAGAGAGGGAGGAAGGAAGGGGGAGAGTGAGGGAGAGGGAGGGAGAGAGAGAGAGAGAGAGAGAGAGAGGGTGAGAGGGAGAGGGAGAGAGAGAGAGAGGGAGGGTGAGTGAGAGAGAGAGAGAGAGAGAGAGAGAGAGAGAGAGAGAGAGAGAGTAGTTCTATAAATGGTTGAAAAATACTTCGAGAGAGAGGGATTTCTAATTCTATTTAACTGCTTGCACTATATGCATTGATTTCAATATAGATGATGACTTCTAATTCTAATTTATTTATTGCAATAGATGTATTGATTTTTAGTGTATATGGTGATTTCTAATCCTATTTTATTGATTCCATTATATTCATTTATTTAGTGTAGATTCCAATTTCTAATCCTATTTGATTGCTTACATTAGATGCACTAATTTTAGTGTAGATGCTGGTTTCTAATAGAAGTTGATTGCTTCTACTATATGCATTGATTTTAGTGTAGATAATGAATTCTAATCTTATTTCATTGATTGCTCTAGATGCATTGACTTTATTGTAGATGTTGATTTCTAATATTGTTTGATTGCTTACATTTGTTTCATTGATTTTTCAGTGTAGATGTTTTCTAATATTATTTAATTACATGCATTAGATGAATTGATTTTAGTGTAGATGATGATTTTGGATATGATTTAACTCAATGTATGATGGTAAATTGATTTAAAGTGATTAGATTAACATTGTGAATTGATTTCAGTGTAAGCACAAAAAAATGACTGACAATGTGCATTGATTTTTGTGTTGTAGTAATTCAACCTGTTAATATTGGAGAGCAAGAGAGATGAGATATGAGGTGTACTACAATAGTTTGAGTTCAATAATTGAATGGTTTATGATCTCAATTTTCCTTTTCATATCATTGATATGAAAGGATGAAAAGCTAACAAAAAATGTAAATATTTTGTAAATCTGACCATTCATTAAAAAAAGTTTCAAAATTACATTATTTCTTGACTTTTGCAAAGTAAGCTATAGTTAAAAAGAAATCGTCAAAATTTTTCAAGGAAATAAATTATTTCAAACATTAGAAATGAAACAAATGATTTCAACAGTAATATGGATGCAGTAAATTATTCAAACCAATCTTCAATATATATTTAGTAATACTTGGAGGGACATTTTTAAGTATTATTGATTGTCAAAAGTTGTGATACCTAAAATTCAATGAAATAAATTCGCATTATCAATCCTCTTGTAAACTATTGAAGAGATTGTCTCCCTTCTTCATGTCCAACTAATTACTAATAGATAACTAGATACACATACAGAAACATAACACAAAAATTGTAGCATTCACACACTTTACCATCCAAATCCAAACACATAAACACACAAACCACTCAAAGCATCCGAGGTAAGACATACAAACTATGCAAGGCAAGCAAAAAAAACAAAATTAAAAAAGGGTGATATAGCCATGTAAATTTAAAAGTATGAGGTTTATCTCAAACACATAAATAATAATGATAATATAAAAATATGTCATTGTTTCCCTCAACTAGAACCGACTTAGTGTTGGACATTGGGTTCAACGCTCCCCGTGTGTTTCGTGGCATGCACTAACCGCCTCTCGTGGATCCTAACTCTTGAAATTTTAGTGGAGACTAAAGCCTCTAGGTTTTCGTCTAACGGAAATCATGATTCCATCAAGTGGTATCAGAGTGATAGGTCTTGAGTTCGAAACTCACTTGGCTCACGTTGGAGTAATATGGATGTTTCAAATGAGTTGGTGATAAATTTGGATGTTATGGAATTATTAATTCAATTTTGTTATGGATATTTATATTTTAAAATAAAAAATTAATTAAATATATTTTTTATTAATTTTTTTATTTCAATATATAATATTTATGTTAATTTATTACATATAATTTGTTAAAGCAATATATATTATTATACAACTTGAGGAGACTTAATGATGAAGAGCATTATTTTTTTGTAATAGGTCATGACTTGAAATCTAAATGTATAATTGAAATTTCATTTGATTATTTAAATTTACATATAGTATATGCATGGATAAACATGAGTGGATTATGTTCGAGATGATTTAGTTTTGGTTATATAATAACACAAGAAAAATAGTAAAGTCATAGAGGCTCATATATACTTTCGTAGATATTGATAGCAATGGTGATATATTAAGAAAGATATTCGAAGGGTTCATCATAGCCTTCTGTTAACCATATAGGTCATTCATAATCAACAAACACACCACCTGTGTTGGTGCTAGCTTCATACTGAGAGGTTTTGCCTCTCATATTGTTTAGAACAATTTTTTTTCTTGCAGTAAGTATGCCACTTCTCCACATGGATGGAAAATAGGGGGTTTTTTGGTTTCTTTTCCTTATTTTTCTAAGATATTATATTTTATTGAATGGGAAGCTTGGTACATTGATCAATCAAGTATCCATTATCCAAATTTTCCTTGCAAGTTGGAGGAAGCTAGAGGAGGCAGTGGAGGAGGAAATAAAATTCCCAGAGCCCCTAATGCTGCCCTTAGAGTAGATTGAATATGGCCTAGATGGATATTTATGCCCAAAATTTTTCTTTCCACAACACACAAGTCCCCTTCCTTATCAATTTAAGGAAAAAAAATTAGAAGAAATTTCAACCTAAAAGTGGAATCCTAAGGAAAAATAATAAAACAAAGTTAGAATAATAAAATAAGAGTAATGAATTTTGAAGGGAAAAGAAGAAAAATAAATTTTTAATTATATTTTGGTTTATCACATTATAGGTTTACTCAAATTTCAAGTGTACACATTCATTGGGTGCATAATTAAATTTTCATCCAACGTATACACGTATTGCATACTTTTGAGAAGACCCATATTGATAAAAAGGAAGATACGCTAAAAATGTGTTATGTTTTTTAATGTATCTTAATTTTTTATGAATTTGGGCCTTCTCAAAAGTATGCATAATGGGTACTCATTTGAGTTTGAATTTAATTCTGCATCTAATGAGTGCCTGCACTTGAAATTTGAGTAAACCTATAACGAGATAAGTAAAAAATACAATTAAAAAAATAGTTTTTCTTACTTTCCCTCAAAAATATTTACTTGTACCTATTTTTAAATTTAAATTATTTTGTTTTCTTTACACATTATGACATGGAAATTACATTAAAAAATCACTTTTAAGCTAAATTTTCCTCTAATGAAGTTCCTAACTTCAAAGGGACCATTGCCAAGTGTTCCTATTCCTGTGCACTTTCATAGCTGCGACCAATTATCAAATATAATGTATTAAATGTTCATAAAAAAAATTTTCCTCTTGAAAATTTCATGGAGGGGGAGGATGATGAAATATTCCTTTGTCTCCTCTCATAGGGTATCCTCATTCACAGACCATAATTATTAGAGAAGAAAAATATATGTCTTGAGTGCTAATCTCCCCAACCTTCACTACACTACAAATGAAACGAAGAAAACCAACTACATAGAAGTACGTGGGAATGAATTCCTCTCTAAGGAATAATATCTAAATCGATGTCCCAAGTAGTCTATATACTTCGAATCCTTGTCTGTCCACCACCTTCCCCTCTACATTGAAAGAAATCTACAACCTTAACGGATGAGTATCACAACTAAGCCTCATCCATTAATGCTTTATATTGCATTGGCATGGGAGACATGATGGAAATCATTATTTGATAGGGAACCCTAATCCAGGGCTTTTGCATGGAGTATTATATAAGCTTTCAAAATATATTCTTCATGGTGATAGAAGTTCTATTTTTTTTTGTGAGGAATTAAGAGCATAAGTAAATTATTCTCTAAGTGACATTATAAGAAATTTGGAAGAAGTACAATCCATGTACATTAGATAGTAACCTATAAAGCTAATGCCCACCTAAAGGAATAGGAGAAAAGGGGAAATTAGAATTTTGAAGAGGCTTGATCTAAGCTCGAAAATAACCTTAGTGCAATATTAACCATCTAATATATTCAAATTTAATGTTCAATTTTTTAAGGTGAAAGAGTTCATAATCATGATTAAAGATAATTGGAAACCTACGATTACTATTTAGGAAAATTTTCCTTTATTTAATTTAAAAAAAAAATGAAATAACAAAGAAAATGTAGCTACCTAATGGGGAGAAGATAAAAATAAAAACACAGGATATGCTATTCAAAGAAGTGGAATGGCATAATCCTTGAAAAAAAATTACAATAGTAATGGGTATCACAGTTTGAATGAGGATAAAAAATTTAGTGTAAAGCTTGCAGAATAAAAGAGATAAGAACATAATATTGGTGAAATAATAATGAATGCTTAAGAACAGGGCCATATGGATAAAATCAAGGCCATGAAAATACCAAGTTTTCGTTAGACATATAATAATAGGAACAACATCAACTCATTTTGGAAAATTAACAAGGGAAATGATAGTCCAACAAGATGTTGTCGAAGGAGCCAATTACTTCTAGGGACCCTAGGGTTTTTATAATTAGGTAAGTAGTATATCTATCAAACTCATTTCCTATACTTGTAAATATGACCAAAAAAAAAGGTTGTAAAATCACAATTGCAACAAATATTATTGATATTTTGAAAAGATAATATTGCCACATGACCTTCCTATATAATTATTTATAGGTTGTTATGAGTTCTTAGAAAATTACTTAAATTGTAGGAGATTATAACACTAATTTTATAACATTGATTCCTAAAAACAAAACCCAAAAAGCCGTAAAAAAAAAAGTCAATATCCTTAAACGATTTCATCTACACAATTATCTCAAAGTTTATTGCAAAAAGAGTGAAAGGTGTTTTATCAAGGAAATCTATGGCCAATAGTTTGAGTTGTTATAGGGAATACAATACCAAAAGATAATGGGGATCACAGAAGAAATTATTCACCCAATGAAGGTTATGGATTAAAAATCAATGGTGATTAAATTTGACATCTACAAATCACATGATAAGGTAATATTTATTTACCTGAGACTTATTCTTATACAATTATGTTTGTTATTTGGTTGATGATCTATATTACTTCGCTATATTTGGCTATCATAATCAATTAGTTGACACCCCGATGGCCTAAACTAGGGAGGGGTATAAGATCAGGGTTCCCCTCATAGGCTTTTCTATTTCTTTTAGTTTCTAAACTGCTAAATAGGTTAATAAAGGAGGTTTTAAAAAATGGTCATTTCAAAGTGATAAATGATGGAACAACATATAATATCACAAACCTCCTTTTTCTGGATAATTTCCAGAATTTTTTTTGATGGAAAAAGAAGAGTAATTAATAAAGTTGGAGGTATATTGGTGTTGTAGCATCTACAACCCCACTCCAAAAATTTTCCTACGCTTCAATTTTAGAGCCTACCTTTTGTCTATAAGAGCTAACATTTTCACTATCATTAAGTGTTCCTTCTGATTTTATAGTGTTTTAATCACTTATATTTGCATGGAAAATTTGTGTGACGGTGACTGAGTCTTCTCAATGACAGTTGAATGAATTTTTATGAAAATTAAACTCTCTCCCAAACACAAGCTAAATCTTTTCCTAATCTAGCACTATTTGTTGGTCTTCCCTTGAGGAACTATAGAATCTCATGCAACTCGAAACTTCAAAACTCCTTAATAAATTGAGTTTCATAATACTATGACACAGGAAGTCATTGAGAAATTTAAATGCATTATCCTCCTATGAGAGTCAACACTGCAAAATCAACTGAGCAAGTGGACTCTGTAATACCTTGTCACTGGAAATTTCACAGTATTTCCTACCAGTGGACTGCACAGTATTCCAAAACAAGCCAATTATGCATCCCTAAAAATAGGGATTGAACATTCCTCTTTGACCATGTGGCACAAGTTTCTATTTCCGATCTATGGACAAGTTTCTCTTTCTCCTTGATTTTCGTCATGCACATCATAAACCATAACCCTAATTCCATGGGGTTAAATATATATAATACAGGTTTTTAGAGCTCATTTTCACATTTTACATTGGAGTTATAGCCATATCCATGAGTTCAAGGAGCTTCATATTTGGTTTGCAACAATTTTCCATGTAAGTTTCTAAAGTGTCACTTTTTTCTACATTTTCCATCGCTTTTGTTTCTTTTGTGTGTGAAAGTGCCACTTTTCCTATTTATTATAATATTGATTAGATTTTATGCTATTATTACTTTGTACAATTTTTTTTTCAATCTATGGAGTTAGTTTTACCAGTGTCACATCCCTTGCTAGTATTTTCTCCTAACAACGGTTACGGCTGATAGGTATTTTTATGCATGTATTTTTTTTCCTTCCCGTGATGTTATCTGGTCCACACTAGTGATTAGTATAACTCATTAAGAATAAAATCTACACTTTTCTCTTCCACATTCCCAAATCTCAAGCTTTTATCTCTCTTGTGATGAATGACAAGATCCTTAAGGCTTGCTGCCTCCTCCCACTATGCATTGTGTGATCCAAATTTACATAGGAAAAAAATGAAATACAAATTCAAAATTAATGATAAATAATGGATAATTTTTACATGCAGAATAGAAATAAACTAGCTCGGGTGATGGTAGCTTATCTCTTAGAAGAGATGTGATGGCTACATACCTCTAAATTGTTACAATGAGGCTCGAAGGAATTTTTACTATTGTGAAATAAGGTGTAACACTAAACATCAAAAAACATAACCCTAGGAGATGAAGCAAAAAAATTTCGTGGGTTGTGTTAGTTCATATATCAACTTCTCAGGGTCATAAATTTTGCATACAATCTTTGTCTAATGCTTATAATACCTTGTTAGAAATATATATCCAATGAATAGAATATTTGGATACAAACCCATGTTGTTGGCTATAATATTTCCCATTTAACAAAAAAAATGTCTTTTAGGACCTTAAAATGGCTCTGGAAGTTGAGGACCAGAAAAAATGCCAAAAATAGTAAATTGTGCTACAATTAAAGAAATAGAAAAAAAATTGGGGGTCTAAGTGGAGAAGAAGGGTGGCAACCAATATCCACCTAGATAAGTCCTCCTACATTAAAAGGTAATGGTCCCCATTGTATTGAGTGCCTCCATGAGATGGGGAAACTTATGTTGAATTTAGTCCCTAGTGAACTAATTTCCCCAGTGTAGGAGCTGGAAAGATTTAAAAACTCGATATAGTTGGAGAATTTATTTGTGAGTTTTCTTGATCTATGTTTCATGATCCGATCAATTTTTTTATTCTTGATGCATTCTAGGTTGAGCTATGTTGGTGGCAACTACTCAATGATTTCTTATGTGTCCAAAAATGGTGGAAATTAGGGCCGAAGGTGGTCCACATTTAATATGAGGTGAAAGCCAAGGAATTAGGGAATATTGAGATCAAAATTGTTTTCTCCCACAACCTTGGTGATGGTGTAAGTCTTGTATCAAAGTGACCAAGGCTTTTGATGGGTTCCAAAAAGGCGTTAATTTTTCAGATGTAACCAAACTTTATCACCCACCCAAAACTTATGTGGCACCAAATGGTTATCATGCCATTTCTTATACTTCAAATTGGATTTCTCAAATATTTCATATACCTACTAGAAGTTGTGTTGAATGTGCTCAATAAATATGGCGGCTTTATCAGCTTCAGACCAAACATAGTCAGAGTCTTCCTGTGTATTTGCTCAAACAAATGTAAAATCAAGGGGACATAATGATTCAAATCCTAAGCCCACTTCAAAAGAGCTATGGTCAGTTGAGATATGGAGAGATTTGTTACAGTTATGTTGGATAGAGGGAATACTCTCATCCCATTTTCATGGATGCTTGGAGTTGTACATCTGTAGTATGTGCGCAGTCATCCTGTTGATGACCTTTTTATCGCCATGAGTGTGGGGGTGGAATGTAGTCGGCTTGGTGAGGTTGTGTCCAAAAATTACCAAATGTTAATCCAAAATTTTCTTATGATCTTGATATCTTGATATGATATAATGGCCTATGGGATCCCAAAATGCACCCACAATCATAGAAAGATGTCTTTGGTAGTGGCTTCTGCTATAATACTCTTATTGCAAGAAACTAATATGGGCATCTTAGAAAATTTGTGAACTAAAACAAATATATAGTCATTTCCATGCCTAGTAGAAAGCAGACTAGAAATATAGTCCATGGAGATGAATTCTCATCGCCGAATAGGAGTAGGAAGAGGAGTATATAGGCATTTCTTCTTAATTTTTCATTTGGTCATGGCATAGCCAGTGAAACATCTAATGTATTTTGCAACATCCTCTTAGATATTTGGTTAATAAAAATACTTATATAAAAAGACCACATTTTTATCTGCATCGAAGTGTCCCATGACTTGACTATAGTGTGCCTCCCAAATCAGCTTGGCACACTCATTTGAAGGAACAAAAAGGTGGCCTAGTTAGGATAATAATGCATTATGGAGGTGGAAGAGAACTTAATTTCCATTCACTGACATCTGGTATGTGCTAGTGAACTCAAGACAATTTTTTTATATTTGTTACCATCCAAAGGTCTTGTTTCGATAAGAGTTGAGGAAAATGGTCAATGTTGCAACTAGATGATGACTGAGGAAATCTGAAACTCGATTGGTGATACATTGTTGTATTTAATGTTCAAATGAAATTGTTACAGATAAGTGTAACACTTATGATGGTGATCATTTTGAAACATCCCTTGTGTATGCAAAAATTGAAGATGTTGGTGATTGTGTTGATGACCATCTCCTTCACCACAATGTAATGTTTCCATTGTTGGAAAGTTTACATTATTGGATACATCTCTTTATCGTAAGTGGGATATTTTAAAATTGTATCGTAAAGTGTCTCATTTTTATAGACCATTGGATGCCCTAGTTGGCTGATAACTGCATCAATAACATAGTCAGAGGTGTTCGTCTCAATTTCAAATGGTTGTTGCATGTCTAGAAGATTAGAGATGATGCTTCATGTTAGTATTAAAATTCCTAGTATGCGTACAAAAAAATATTCCCTTAAATTGATGGTTGAATCAAATCCTAACAATGAAATATGGTTATATATTCTTGTGATCTACAATAAAAAATGAAGAAAACCCTACATCCAAACATATCTTGTAAAAATAAACACATAATAGTAAGAAATTAAAGTGTAATAGCCGAATGAGGGAATTAATCAATTGATAATTTTATTAAATCACCTAGTGAGGAGAAATTACAACATGGATCTGTAGTTTCCCCTATGTGGGATGGGTCCTTTTCTTGTCCTTGTGCTTAAGCTATGTGATTCGCTCTGAACTTGCAATGCGAAAGAAAACAAAAAGAAACTTGAACTCAAGTTGGAGGTCAAGCGTAATGAAACGATAATGGTGATGATGAAAATGGTCATGGTGAAGAATGGAGAGAAAACCCTCTCTTTACAAAAAAAATATTATAATAGATTGAGAATTAGAAAAGAATAAAATATTGTTGACTATTTCAAAATCCAGTCGTTGTGGATATTTTATTATATTTTTCGAGACGGAAAAGGTATTTAAAATGGTCAAATATATTTATTTAGAAAGTGGTTGAAGTAATTAAGAAATATAAATGATGTATTAATCACTTTGTGAGAAATAAAAAGGAAAAAAATCTTAAATAATGGTTTAATAATGATATCATAAGAAAAATAGAGGATAAATAAGAAATAAGAAATAAATAATGGTTTAATTTATTTTTCTAAGGTGATTAAGTAAAAATTAATAAGAAATAGTTATCAAATAATTATTTAATAATTATTTCTTAAGAATTTTAAATAAATAATGACTTATTTAATTATTCTCATGGGGTTTTTGGATTTTAATGAGAAACTGATGCCCAATATGGGTTGGATTACCACTAGATCTACCTATTTTCTCTATAGATAGGGTTCCATATTACATAAGAAAAAAAACCAAATTTGCAACATATAATCAATCAGCAGTGTTTGAATCTAATAAAAAAACCTAGATTTGTATGCACCCTTTTTATTTGAACAAAAGCTAAATTCCCAACAACACATTTCATTGCTAAAACTGAAGATGTTCTTAATGCCATTCACGAATGCTTCATTCAAAATAGAGATTGGCATTCCATTATCAGAAACATATGAATGCTCATTTCAAACAATATATTAGACTTTCATCATCGAAAAAACATTCTTTATGCCTTTATCAAAGACTTATGCTCTCTAGAACCCTTTCCATCGATCTTATCATAGAACTGGAGCTCTCTTGGAATTGGTGTGATCAATCAAGAGGTGGATGGATCATGTTTCAATGTACAATGGAAAAACACAATGTTCACACAGAGTTATTCGACACAGATCTGGAAGAACTCTAGAAAAATCAAGATTTGGTCATAACCCTGTGTTTTCAGTTGAGGCTACACATTCGATGTGCATGTGTTGTGCACACACTAGAGATTCTATGTAAACACCTTTGAGGTGACACACACACAATTTCGGTGCTACGCTTGCCTTCAAACGCTACAGTTTCACCCGTATGATAACCCTCACCTCAGCAATTGGTGGAGTGATCGATCTCTAGATTCGGGATGGAAATTTGACCTTTGACAATAAATTTAGACTACAATTGACAAAAAAATCTACATTCAAATATGACTTAAGAACTTCAATTGAACCTCATCTAATAAATAGACAAACCAAAGCTTGATCCTGAAGCTAGAACCTTAAATGGTTCAAATCATCATTGTGTTTCCTCCTCAAAGGGGTTTGATGCTTTGCAACTTAGAAAAAAAATAACCACATACTCCTTTGTGTACAAGAGTGAGCCAATCTAGCTTGACCACTCTGTCACTTCTTCCACTTCCAAAAGTATTAGCACAAAGATTCACAGTATCAAATCTAAACTCGAATCAAATTCATAACAGAAAAGTACTAGTCATGTCACTATTGTGTATACTATATTATAACAATAACCAAACAAAATTGATCTATTCATCACATTAATGGATCATACACCCAATCACACCAAACTAATTTCAATCAGGAAATTCAATAAAAATCTTATTATTTTACACGAAAAAGGGATGATCAATACAATTAGCAATAATGTCACACTTCCCTCTCCTTTTGGTCTCATGGACCTTCTCTTACTGACACTTCTCACTCTCTTCCACTCACTATATGCTCCCTATCCAATCCAAAAATGAATGCCTTGAAGGCATATCATATTTACAATCAAAGTATTCCGAACTAATTTTAGTTTAGATCCTATAAAATCTCCTCACCAAACTCCTAAAATCCCTCACTCAATCTCCAAGAGATATTTCAGCTTCATAAAATATGCATGGAAATTATAACACCTTAGACCTCAAGCGTTCTCACACATTCAATAATAATCACAAATTAATCATCATTTTAATAGTTAAAACATTAGGGAATCTCTCCATTCATAAAATAAACATTCCCCTTGGGTTTCCTCAAAAAATAAATTTATGGAGTAGGATGCTCCTACATTAGACTCCCAAGGAACAAAATCTTCGATGATCTCCTAATCCTGAATTGTTGTTTTTCAAGTCATCCTGGTTTCCAAACTTTATGTTGTTGATCACCACACGCTTTTCCATATTGTTGTTGCCTTGTAGATGTATGGATTCCTCCTGGATCCCAATTCTTAAATTGTATTTGTGCAATTATCTTTCTCTTGCTTAAATTAAAAATCACCTTCTTGTTGTTTCTTTTGTTCCCTATTATCCACTTGAAATATTTTATTTCCAATGTTGTATTCTTTATCTCTACCCGCTACTAATTTCTGCCTCTTCGGAATGAATAATTTACTCCTTCACAATATATCTTACACTCAAAAAATTTCTTTCTCAAGGTTTCAAAATATTTAAAACCTTGCTGAATGCACCTTTTATCAATTTTTTTATGTTTTGCTTCCACCATCACCATCATGGGTTGCCTCCAAGAGGTTATTTTCTGATCATGATGAATATCAATACATAATTCATTGGTAGAAGTTATAATATACCATTCCTCTACTTTTCCCATTGTCCACACATCCAATGCTTTATGTGGAAGTCCTTCATCTTCAAACCCGCTTAACTTCTTTCTTGGTATGAAACAAAAAACCAATCTCCTATATGTTGATTTTCAATTGTGAAAATTTTCCATTAAATTTCTTCATCCTGCCAATTCATCTTTGCATTCCCATCATATTTATTTGCATTGCCAGGTTCTACACCATCAAATCTATGGTCTTCACCTCCTTTTGGACTTGTGAACAAATTTTGTTCAAATTCTTCCATGTCTCTTTCTCTACAGTCCTCTTTCGCTTCAATAGTACCCTGCATAATAGTTGTTAAAATTATTCTTGGTTCATCCAAATTTCCATTCTATTTGGAACACTACTCTTCATGCAAACCATCCACTAAATTTTTCTCTAAACCCCGAAAAAAATTAAAAATAAAATATTTCATGATCATCATGATCATCTAGATATAATCATACACAATTAGTTCAAAATTGTGATATTCCTGTCGCAACCAATTCAGAAATTTAAAATATGAATTATCTTCAAGCCTATCCCTTTGATCTCTGTCAATATTCCAAACATTTCTTCCATTCTCAAACCTATATTTATAATTCTTGTCACCCTAAAGCAATCTTTTCCATTCAGCCATCAATGTTCCAACCTTGTACTGTGAGATAATTTCAAGAGTTTTTTCCCACTACCCTTCATAAACTTCCAAAGAATATGATTTCTTTGACCATTCTCCTTTTCAGCTGCTCCATGGAAAGTTGATTTCTTCCATATTTTGTACTTACAAATTCAAAGTTTTTGCAGAAATTACATTCTTCCTGACATTTCTTGGCTTATGCTCAATTTCCAACATACATTTCTCTTCTTTTTGGTTGCAATTTTTTGTTACATGAGCTTCTTCTTGTACTTTTTATTCACATTCTATAGTTGTCTTATCACAATTAGTAATCTTATTTTTGTTCCAATTAATTCTTCGTTCTTCATAAACCTCTTCATGACATTTCTAAGCATAGCCATATTCTATCCTTCCATGAGAAATTTCTACAAATTCTTCTCCGTGATTGTCTTCATAAGTTAGTCACCTTATTTTCCTGACTACATGAGATAATAATATCTCTTCCTCCTCAGGCCCTTAGATGCTTCCTAGTCTTTGAATCTTTACAGTTTCTTTTCCATTGAAAATTTTTTCTTGAGCTGCACTCTCCTTATCAGCTCTTCCTTTTCCATAATTGCATATCTGCAAGATGTACATTGTCTCCTCCTTTTCCAGTTCCCAATAACTCTCAGTCATACAAGCAATTTCTTCAGAAATATTTAGATAAACGCTCAGTGAAAAAATGTATAACCAACGAATTATACCTCCCATATTACTCCTCTTGTCACGAAATTGTGAAATTTTGATATGAATTCTTTCATAACCTTCTTCAAGGTTATATTCATGGCACAAGGCTAAAATTCCTTATTCTAAAACACACCTTTGAAATTGTCCAACTCCATAATCAGCTACCTCCTGTTGTCCTTTACAAGCATAGTCCCTCTTTTCTTGGAATGTTTCTCCTTCATTCATTTTTAGCATTTTTTTAGCTCCATTTTCTTGATATATAGTACCTAAGACTTCATACTCGTACAAACAATTAGGTTGAAATACATTAGAATTTCCTTCTTCACTTGATGTCATCGATATCTCCTTTCTTTTTTACTTCAAGCACTCCATCATCCCATCACTCTCATCATCATCCTTTCTTAGGATTGATCCTTCTTCGGGTTCACAAAAGTGAACTTCTTCTCTATGTTTACTTCTACTAGTTTTATTTTCCTCCTTCATCCAAATATTCTTCTTTTGCATAAAATTCTTGGAAAATAACCCCATAACAAACCACTTGACACTTTTCCTTATGTTCAATCCATATTTCAGATCCTCCCTGATGTCATTTTGTAGCAGTTGTTCCAAATGATTGATTTGTTCCCTTAACTCAACCATATCCCTATCAATTTCCTCATCATATACTCTCTTTCTACCATCTATTTTGGCATCTTCTTTCCTCTTTATATGGCTTTCTTTTAATTCTTTCCTCTCACTCTCCGGAGTCATTTTCACCTTTCCTCTTGTGAACTTTCCATGTCCACTTGGGAGCTACACTAAAGCCTTTCTCTTGTAGCCAGTCTCAATTACTGCTACACAATCCCCTATCAAGCTTCCCTCGTCTCCTTGATCTCATGGAATCACTTGGTTCTCTTTCCCCTAGAACCCTATTGATCATTCTGTTGCTCTTATCTAGCTTTTGCACTTATGCTCCCTTTCTTCTTATTCTTATTGTATGACTGCCACAATTCCCTTGTCCGCTACTACCTACATATACACATCAACATTCATCAAAATTAACCACTTAACAAGACCTTCATTCAATGACATTATCTTTTTATCGCTCTTACCTTATATGGAATGATATCAAGTTTTAATTTTCCTTAGTCTTCAGGTACCTTCTACTAACTCTCCTCTACAATTCACTACACTCTTTTGCAATTCCACTCCTAGAAATTCACCTCTGCACAAAAAATTCAATATAGACACACAAGTTTCACTTATAATGCCTCAAGGAGAATTACAAGATCTATACCCAATTTAGATCTCTCCCTCTTGAATATTTTTTGTATTCTTTCCACAGTCATGGTCTTATTTAAACCGCAACATATAAAAATACTTGTTCCTCAATTTCAAAATGAGATGAATTGAGCCTCCTTGATCATATTTTATAGAAAATCCTACTCTAATACCAAATGATGCCCAATATGGGCTCTATTACCTTTAGATATACATGTTTTCTCTATAGAAAGGGTTCCATATTGGATAAAAAAGTAAAAAAAAAAAACCAAATCTGCAACATATAATCAATCAGCAGGGTTTGAATCTGATAAAAAACTCTAGATGTGTATGGGCCCTTTTTATTTTAACAAAAGATAAATCCCCAAAAACACATTTCATTGCTAAAACTGAAGATGATCTTAATTCCATTCACAAATGCTTCATTCAAACTATATATTGGCCTTCCATTTAGAGAGACAAGTGAATGATTCATTCAAACAACAAATTGTACTTTCATAACCTGAAAAAATATTCTTTATGCCTTTATCAAATATTAGCGCACTCAGGAACCTTTGCCATCATTCTTATCATAGAATTGGAGCTCTCTTGGAATTGGTATGATCGATCTAGAGGTTGATGGAACATGTTTCAATGTACAAGGGAAAAACACAACGTTCAGGTAGAGTGATTCTCAAAATATCCGAAGGAAGTATAGAAAAATCAAGATTTGGTCATAACACTGCATTTTCAGTTGAGGCTGCACATTCATTGCGCATGTGTTGGACACATACCATAGATGTTATGCAAACAACTTTGAGGTGCTATACATAAAATTCTGGTGCTACGCTTGCCTTCACATGCTACGGTTTCACCTGTATACTAGCCCTCACCTCAATAACTAACAGAATGATCGATCTCTAGATCTTGGGTGGAACTTTGACCCTTGAAAACAAATTTTGACTACAATTGACATCAAACTCTATGTTCAAATCTGACTTAAGAACTTCAAATTAACCTCATCTAGTAAACAGATAAGCCAAAGCTTGATATCGAAGCTAGAACCTTGACTGGTTCAAATTATCATTATGTTTCCTCATTAAAGGGATTTGATGTTGTACAACTTGGAAAAAAAATCAACACATATTCCTTTGTGTACAAGAGTGAGCCAATCTTACTTGATCAATGTGTAGCTTCTTTCACTTCCCAAAGTATTAACACAAAGATTCATAGTATCAAATGTAAACTCCAATCAAATTCATAATAGAAAGGAGTACTAGTCTTGTCACTAATGTGTATACTCTATTATAAAAATAACCAAAAAAACTTGATCTATGCATCACATTAACGGATCATACACCCAATCACGCCAGACTAATTTCAATCAGGAAATTCAATAAAACTCTGATTATTTTACACCACAAAGGGAGGATCAATACAATTAGCAATAATGTCACACTTCCCTCTCCTTTTGGTCTCATGGACCTTCTCTTACTCACACTTCTCACTCTCTTACACTCACTATATACTTATCCAATCCAACCACGAATTCCTTCAAGGCATATCATATTTACAGTGGAAGGATTTTGAACTAATTTTAGTTCAAATCCTATAAAATATCCTCACCAAAATCCTAAAATCCCTTACTCAATCTCCAAGAGATGTTTTAGCTCCATAAAATATGCAAGGAACTCATAACACCTAAGACCTCAAATGTTCTCACACATTAGAGAATAATCACAAATTAATCATGATTTTAATAATTAAAACATTAGGGAATCTAGCCCTTCATAAAATAAAAATTCCCCTTAGGTTTCTTCAAAAAATGAATTTATGGAGTAGGATGCTCCTACATTAGAAATGCCTTAGGAAAATGGTTAACTAAATTATTTCTTATAGTGAAATTGAGTTTTCCATGGAAAAACGTGTCCTACATGGTGTATTTCGATCCACCTAGTACAAAATGGCTAGGTCAACATTTTTTGGGTGATAACACTTCAAATCAACAAACAACTTCTGTTGGGATGGTTGAAAAAAAAAATCTTTCACTCTGCCCTTAGAAAATTGACTCAAAGGCCAAGTGATATGAGATAATCACAACATGAACCTCTGATAAAAGATGTCAAGGCCTAAAAACCTATGAAGGTCTATTAGAGTGACCAAGGCTAGCCAATCTCAAATGACTTGGATCTTATACAAATATATATGCATGCCTTTTTCATCAATGATTTAACTCAGATTATGCACCTCGCTCGTGCCAAAGGTGAATTTCTCCAACTTGGAACATAGTTTTTTCTATCACAGTGTTTGAAGGACCTACCGAATGTGTTGCAAGTTGTCTTCCTAGTCGAACTAGTTGTACAACCACAAACGAGTCAGTAAAGGGCCACAACATGTCATCCATCAGCCTCATAAATTTTGTATGGGAACTTTTCAACCTGAAAGGCATGACCAATCTCTAAAAAATACCCTCCTTATATTTGCAGGAAATCTTCCACCCATCTATGGGTTCTATTAGAACCTGGTGATATCCAAAATTCAAATCAATATTATTGAAGTACATGCCCCCCTTGAGCTAATCAAGAAGGTCACCAATCCATGGGATTGGGTACTTGTTCCTAAAAATGAATTTATTTAGTGTCTGATAGTTAATGTAGAGTCTCTAGGTCCCATCCATCTTCTGTACAAGTAAAATCTAACTCCCACAAGGTGAGGAACTTAGTCAGATTTTCCATTTTTCTTTATTTCTTAGCTTTCTAGAACATTGTAGTGGTTTATTGGCCCATTTTTTAGACATGATATTTGGGTTTTATTGATGGTATTCTTGACCTAACAATGAAAATGTACCCATATGGGTGAGGAGATGTACCACTATTCTTCCATGATATTCTCCACCTGTTTCTGTTATGTGAGGTACCTCCCTCAGGGGCCATGAATGTGGTGATGATCTTCCCCTTATTTTGAGAGTCACTAAGAAAGAAAACAAATTTAATAGTCTAGGAGATGATCTTGTTTCATTTCTTAGTAGAGTTCAAAGAAATGGTGGTAGGTGGGGCTACCTTCGGTATCCTTTATAGCTTATTTCATAAAGTGATAATAATAGCACGAGACCTAGACTCATATACAGCATGAAGCTTCCCAAAGTATGGTTTTAATAATAGTACATCACAAACATCGAAAGGATAATTACAAAGTTACAGAATATTAACATTGGATTTATAACTTCAATCTATTTTGTGTAGCGTTGGAAAATCATTAAAAAGTCACATAAACATTAGTTTTTGATTCATCTCTTGATAACTTCAATCAATTTGGTGTAGAATTGGAAAAAGATTACACTTTCAGATATGCGTGAGTTATTTATTTGTTAAATTGATGAAAGAAATCCATATTATTGAATTTTTAATATAGGAAATATGTTTATATTAACATATAATATCAATATTAGTGATGAGGATTAAATCTGATAGATTTTGTTTTTATATGAGGATTAAATCTCATGGAATTTGTTCTTATTGTTGCTTTGAATAGATTCTTTGCATGGAATATAACGTATTTTCCTTTAAATTATACACACAAATCCTTCAATGAATTTCCAAGTAGAAAAAAAGAAAAAAATAAACATTATATAAAATAATGTTACAAAATTTCACATTTATATTAAATATATATTTTTTATGAATTAATAAAACTAATTTAAATATTGTTTGTTTGTCTAAAAACTATTATATTGTTTTTTACGTTTAATTTTGATTATTTTTATACCCTCATTTTGATATTATTTTTATTTATTGTTATATATATATATATATATATATATATATATATATATATATATATATATATATTCACTTAAGATTAAAAAAAATGGAGAAGAATGATCTAGATTATCCACAGTGTTATAAGAAATTCATCAAGGGGATCCATCTTGAAGACTATTTTCGAATGAATCAACTAAAGTAGAATTTTAAGTAGTGTTAAACTTTTTTTAGTTTTTTTATTAACTATCATGTTTATTTTATTAAAACAAAATTGAATAATATCCTAAAAAAATACATATGAAATCTTGTAGTACAATGTATTTGTATCTAATGATGTGAATACCTAGATTTCAATGTATTATTTAATTATACGATATTTTTTGGATTAAATATTTTTTATCTTGGAATACAAATTTCCTAATTTAAATTTAACCATATTATATCAATCGTAACCCTCGATCTATCAAGTGCTGAGAGGGATCAAGTCTCTCAAGGTGCAAACATCTTTTTTGATTTCAAATCTTGAGGAAAGGTTTTCTCCTCGAGAAATTTGATCACTCTCGACGCTTGATTGATATAGGGTTAAGATGGATCTAGGCTGGTTTCTCTCTCTCTTTCTCTACTCTCCCTATCGCTCGCCTCTCCCTCTTCCCTCCCACTCTGCTCTCTCCCACACTATCTCTCCATCTCTCCCTTATCACTCACCCTCTCTCTCTACTTTTATCCCTCCATGTAATTCTTCTTCCATCCCTTTCTCTCCCCTTCCAACTCCATATTTATCTCTCTCTATTGACTCATATCTCTCTTTTATATTCTCTATGTCATTCTATCCCACATCCCTCTATCTCTCAGCCCCATCACTCTCTCTCTCTCTCTCTCTCTCTCTTCCCTTTAACTCTATCACTACCTCCCCCCTCTCGCTCTTTCCCTTCTCTCTTTGTCTGTCTCCTCTCCTCTTCTCTCTCTTCCCTCCTATACCCCTCGCTCTCTCCCCATCTCTCCCTTATCGCCCCCTCTATTTCTCAACCTCTATCTCTCTCTATATGTTTTCTTTCCTCCCTCTCTCTCCCCTTCCAACTCCATCTGCCTCTCTCTCTCTCTCCCTCTCTCCTTCTCTCTCCCCCTCAACTTTGTATTCCTTCCTCTCTCTCCCTCTGATGTAACAACTAAACTGAGAGTCAACCCCTGAGGAGAGATCGATCAATTATAGACGTGGCTCTGTCAGCGTTTCCCTTTGAACTTCGTTCTCTATTCCACCTAGTCTACTTTCTCTTTTTTTTTTAAATTTTATTTATCAATTTCGAAGAAATTGATAGATAACTATATTCCGAAACTTTTCAAATATTAACCATAATCTTGTGCTTTAACATCACTATTTCATGGCTCAGATTTATATATCTCCGCCAAGCCAACAATACAATTGCGGAGTTCAATTAACTGCATTTACTATACCTTACAACCAAAGTTTACCCTTCACACTTTATATTAATCCAACATTCTATTTAATCAAACGACCGTATAGTGGCCTATGGCCCCACCTCTACGAACAATAGACCAATCAACGCGTGCACCGTACCTCTTTTATCCATCGCGCACCTTGATTATCCCCCGGGCAAGTTCAACGAGCGCCCACCGTTGGATAGCCCTTCTCCAGATCAACGAACCGTATACATTTCACTCGGCGTCCTAGGATGAGGGTTAATGCACGAAGGCACACTTTAATGGGTGGTTTTGAAACTTCTCTTGAGCCACGTTTTATTCAATGAATAGAATCGCTCACCCGCTAGACAATACCGCTTATGGTTGAAAGGTGGTGCTGAATGGGAAATCCGCTCTTGGAAACCCACTTGTGGTTTTTCTACAGTGATTTACCAAGGGAAAGGTGTCGGGTTATGTATCCTTCGTTTTCCTTAACTCAGGGTTTAATCTCTGGCTGGGGAATTCTGATTACCAAGAAACAAATGTATTTCTCCTTACAAAGTGAGAATTCTATTATCATAAAATGGAGTTAAATAACCACGGTTCCAAAGTCAACGACTCTTTTTTCTCTCTAATAAACGGGAATTTATATACGAACAGGTTTCATGACCATGGTTCCTCTGTACCGACCCACCTACGGGTGGAATCAACCCAACAGGGTTTATCCAATTAAATTTAAGGGAAACAATAGACTGAGAAGTACATAACCTATGCGGCGGGTTAGTCTAACAAATATATATATATATATATAGTCCAACCAATTCACAGTTAAACCAATTTCTTCACAATAACGACACCAAACATTTAGATACTCAACATAAATTGAAATTCATTCAACTGGAAGCAATTTCTCAATACACAGAGTTCTATTGCCAAAATCTCTCACCACTCCTCTCTTTCAATACATATGAGGATTCGATTTATATTCATTATAGTGTGACTCTTCAGTTCTTTAGTGAGGATCGTTTAGAAAACCAACAGTCTAATTACAATAATTCAGTATAACTGATGTACTAACTAGAAAATTCGACTCCTACAACTTTTAACTATTCTAAATGAAACAATCAGCTGAGGTATTGACACCTAGCTGTTACAATTCAACTGTTCTCGAACCCTCCTAGCCACAAAATGTGGAAAAACCTCCTACATTGCTGGCTAGTGCCTAATGCCCGTGCATCAAACTACTGAGGGAAAATTTCTTCATTTGCTCCTGTCCATGGGCTCTTCCACTGATCTGCCTACCTTCTGTAACATCCCTTCAGTCATCTAAGTGGCATCTTCCTCTGGTTTATCCTTCCATTTGATTAAGTAATGAAAGTACTCTTGTCCTCTGGTCCTTCTGAATGGTCTCTTATCCAATATCTTCTCTCGTTACAATGGCTGTGTTGGAGGTAGTTGTTCTTTCCATTCAATTTGTTCCTTGTCTATTGATCCTTCTTTCGCAACATCATCTTCATACTTGTACAAATCTGCAACATTAAAAATGGGAGATATTCCAACATCAGGTGGCAATTCAATCTCATAAGCATTTGCAGAAAAATTTCTAAGTATCTTTCATAGCCCAATCTTTTTGAACTTCAATTTGTTGTACTGCTTCCTTGGGAACCTCTCCTTTCTCAAGTGTGCCAAAACTAGATCTCCTACTTCAAAATGAACTTCTTTCCTGCTCAAGTCTACTCTATTTTTGTATCTGATGCTGCTACCTTGTAGTTGTTGTTTCACTTGTTCATGTATGGCTTGGATCTCTGAAGCAAATTCCTCACCATCTGCACTTCTTAGCTCTTCGCTTCCTAGATTTCTTAACTCTGATAATCCTCTGGGGTGCATTCCATAAACAATATGAAATGGACTCTGTCCTGTGCTCCTGTTTGGTGAGTCATTATATGCATATTCTTCCTGGGGAAAAATATGATCCCACTGCTTGGGATGCTCTCCTGCAAGACTTCTCAATAAATTTCCCAGAATCCTATTCACTACCTCAGTCTATCCATCAGTCTGGGGATGATAAGATGATCTGAAACTCAGTTTGGTACCAAGTTTCTTCCACAATGTCCTCCAAAAGTGACCCACAAATCTGGTGTCTCCATCTGAAACAATACTCTTGGGCAACCCATGCAATATAACCACTTCTTTGAAAAACAAGTTAGCAACATGGGTGGCATCACTAGTTTTATAGCATGGAATAAAATGTACCATTTTGGAGAATCTTTCCACCACAAAAAAAGACTGCATCACTCCCTCTCTGGGTCTTGGGAAATCCTAGAATAAAATCCATACTCACCATGTCCCAAGGCCTATCTGGAATAGGCAAGGGAGTGTACAATCTTGCATTATGGCTCCTTCCTTTAGCATACTGACAGATTTTGTAATTCTTCACAAACTTGTCCACTTCTGATCTCATCTTGGGTCAATAATAGAAAAGAATCAGCTGCTCATATGTCTTATCAGTACCAAAGTGTCCAACAAGTCCACTACTATGCATCTCCTTGATCAAATTTTCTCTCATGGAACATTTTGGTACACACAGTTGGTTCTTTCTGAATAACAAGTCTTCCTGCAGGAAATAATCCAGCCATTGACTTCTATCTGTTAGAACAGGGTTACTACATTCCTCAAATGCTTCTTTAAAATCAAGATCTATTTTATACAATTCTTTGAGAAAATCAAATCCTACAATTCCAAAATTAGTTTCTTGAACAAGCATGTGCCTCCTGCTCAAAGCATCAGCTACTTTATTTTCTTGGCCACTTATGTGTTTCAAAACAAAATTAAAACCTTGGAGATACTCAACCCATTTAGCATGCTTATGTTTCAACTTGGGCTGTTGTACAATATACTGCAAAGCATGATTGTCAGAATACAATACAAATTCCCTGGACATCAAATAATGTCTCCACTTCTTCAGTGCCTGAACAATTGCATAGAATTCCTTCTCATAAGAGGAATAATTTCTCCTGGTGTCATTCATCTTCTCACTGAAATATGCCACAAGCCTATCATCCTGGCTCCACACAGCTCCAATGGCCTCTCCACTGGCATCACATTTTACTTGAAATGGTTTAGTAAAATCAGGCAGAATCAAAACAAGCTTCTCTGTTATCTTTTTCTTCAAAACTATAAAGTTTCTTTCTGCTTCAGTAGTCCACTTGAATGGCTGTCTGCTCTTATTTATTGTCTCTAATATGGGTGCATTTATCTTACTGAAGTTTCTTATAAACTTTCTGTAGAAACTAGCAACTCCATGGAAACTTCTTAGCTCAAAAACATTCCTGGGTGAAGGCCACTCCACAATTGCCTTCACCTTTTCTGGGTCCAACTTCAATCCTTCTGCAGAAAAAAAAAAACCCAAATACACCAACTATTCTTTCATGAATGAGCATTTCATAAATTTTATCAGCAGTTTCTCTTGGTATAGCTTCTTCAAGACATGATTAAGATGCCTTAAATGTTCCTCTTTAGTTCCGCTGAAAACTAATATATCATCCAAATATAATATCACAAATTTACCAATGAATTCTTTCAATACTTCATTCATAAGCCTCATAAAAGTGCTTGGTGCATTTGACAACCCAAAAGGCATTACCATCCATTCATATAATCCTTCATTTTTTTTGAAGGTAGTTTTCCACTCATCACCCTCTCTTATTCTGATCTGATGATATCCACTTTTCAAATCTATCTTTGAGAAATATTTAGCACCACTCAAAAATTCCATCAAATCCTCTATTCTGGGCAAAGGGAATATGTACCTGATTGTGATCTTATTTATTGCTCTGGAATAAGTACACATCCTCCAGCCTCCATCTTTCTTCGGGATCAATACTGCTGGTACAGCACATGCACTCAAACTTTCTCTAATCAATCCTTTGTCCACCAATTCCTGTACTTGTCTCCTGATTTCTTCATTTTCCTTGGGAGTCATTCTGTAGGCTGCCTTATTCGGCAGATTTGAACCAAGGATAAAATCTATCTGATGGCTGACCTTTCTCACAGGTGGCAGCTCATCAGGTAAATCATCCACAACAATGTCACAATACTCATCTAACATTTCTTGGATTTCTACTGGAAAATCAGAAATCTTTGTAGAAGTAAGAACTACCTTAGGTTTGCAAACTAAAGCAAAGCTTACCTCTTCTTCTTCTATCTGCTGCAGATACTCCTTCCTGGTCAGCAACAAGGTCTTTGGATCAATCACTCTGCTGGATGACTCTCCTTCTTCCATGGGTATCAATGTATGATGTACCCCATCTTTGAAGAACTTGTAAGTGTTCTTCTTTCCATCATGCACTGATGCTCTATCAAACCGCTAAGGTCTACCTAGCAGTATATGACACACATCCATGGGCATTACATCACACAATACTTTGTCTTTATATTTGCCCATTTTCAGCTCTATTTCACACTATTCTTTCACAACCAATTGGTGCCCTTTATGTAGCCAGGACACTCTGTAGGGAGTTGGATGCTCCCTTGTCTTCAACTTCAACTTTTCTATCACCTCAGTGGAAACAAAATTGTCTGTTCTGCCACTATTAATGATTAGCTGGTAGCATTTCCCTTGGACTTTGCATATGCTCCTAAACAAAGTCTTCCTTTGGGCAGGCTCAGTGACCTCTTTAGATTGCTTCAACAGGACCTTATTTAACACCAAGGATTCTCCCCTCTCTGGAAGAATTTCTTCTTCAATTTTTTCTTCTTCTCCAGCCTAGGAAACAACATCATTTCTTGGACCAGCACCCACATTTTCTGGACACTCGTAGTGCTTATGTCCCACTTCCAGACATCTATAGCACCTTAATTCTCTACCTCTGCCTGTGTCTCTACCTCCTCTTCCTTTTCCTCTGTAAGAACCCCTTCTGCCCCTTGCATCATCCTCTGTAGATGCATTTTGAGGTGAGCTACTATTAGCTCCATCCTTGGGTGTAGCAGGCTTCCCTCTACCACCCTGACTTCCCTTCCCACGGAAATTACCTCTCTTCTTGGTAGACTGTTTCCTCAGGAGTTTCTCCTCTACTTTCAAGGCCATCTGATATGCCTCTTCTACTGTCTTGGGAGATAGAAGACCAATCTCATCTTGGATCTCCAGCTTGAGACCATTCACATATCTGGTAGTCTTTTCTGGTGTGTCTTGGAATTTCCCAGCTCTTATGCTCACTCTGTAGAATTCCTCTGTGTATTCTTTTACTGTCAGCAACCTCTGTCTCGGGTTCTGCATTTGTCTATACAATGTCAGCTGGTAATCACTAGGCAGGAATTTACCTTTCAACTTGGCCACCATTTTGGTCCAGCTCTTGATAGGTTGCTTGCCAACTCTCCTCCTTTCTGCCTGCACTCCATCCCACCAAAGTGCAGCATGTCCTTTCACCTTGTTACCGCAAACTTGACCTTTTTATCTTCACTTATTTCTTCATAATCGAAGCAGTTTTTTAATTAATTTATTCAGTCCACCAGCTCCTCTGGATTTAGTCCCCCCACATAGCTTGACACTTCAATCCCGGGCTTAACTGCAGAACCCAAAATAGTCCTAAGGAGCCTCATGTCAAGAGGAATTTCAACATTTTCTTCAGCTTCTTCTCTTTCGGGTTCACTGATGTCTTCAGGATCTCTGGTATGTCTTCACTCCACGGAATCCATTCTGACCTTGACCCTCTGCAAAACCTCCAACACCTCTACGTTGGCAACAGGTCTCCTTCTGCCAGCACCTCTACCAACTCAGATTGCCATGTCAACAAACAACTTAAACTTCCCTCTCTGATACCAAAAATGATGCAACAACTAAACTGAGAGTCAACCCTTGAGGAGAGATCGGTCAATTATAGACATGGCTCTGTCAGCGTTTCCCTTTGAACTTCATTCTCTATTCCACATAGTCTACTTTCTCTTTTTTTTGAAGTTTATTTATCAATTTCGAAGAAATTGATAGATAACTATATTCCGAAACTTTTCAAATATTAACCATAATCCTGTGCTTTAACATCACTATCACATGGCTCAGATTTATATATCTCTGCCGGGCCCACAATACAATTGCAGAGTTCAATTAACTGCATTCACTATACCTTACAACCAAAGTTTCCCCTTCACACTTTATATTAATCTAACGTTTTATTTACTCAAACAACCGTATAGTGGCCTATGGCCCCACCTCTACTAACAATAGACCAATCAACATGTGCACCGTACCTCTTTTATCCATCGCGCACCTTGATTATCCCCCAGGAAAGTTCAACGAGCACCCACCATTGGATAGCCCTTCTCCAGATCAATGAACCGTATACATTTCGCTCGGCGTCCTGGGACGAGGGTTAACGCGCAAAGGCGCACTTTAATGGGCGGTTTTGAAACTTTTCTTGAGCCACGTGTTATTCAATGAATGGAATCGCTCGCCCTCTAGACAATACCACTTATGGTCGAGAGGTGGTGCGGAATGGGAAATTCGCTCTTGGAAACCCACTCATGGTTTTGCTACAGTGATTTACCAAGGGAAAGGTGTCGGGTTATGTATTCTTCGTCCGCCTTAACTCAGTGTTTAATCTCCGGCTCGAGAATTCTGATTACCAGCAAACAAATGTATTTCTCCTTACAAAGCGAGAATTCTATTATCATAAAGTGGAGTTAAATAACCATGGTTCCAAAGTCAACGACTCTGTTTTCTCTCTAATAAACGGGAATTTATATACGAACACGTTTCACGACCATGGTTCCTCTACACCGACCTAGCTGTGGGTGGAATTAACCCAACAAGGTTTATCCAATTAAATTTAAAGGAAACAATAGACTGAGAAGTACATAACCTATACGGCGGGTTAGTCTAACAAATATATATATATATATATATATATATATATATATATATATATATATATATATATATATATATATATATATATATATATATATATATATATATATATATATATATATATAGTCCAACCACTTCACAGTTAAACCAATTTCTTCACAATAACGACACCAGACAGTTAGATACTCAACAGAAATTGAAATTCATTCAACTGGAAGCAATTGCTCAATACAAAAAGTTCTATTGCCAAAATCTCTCACCACTCCTCTCTTTCAATACATCTGAGGATTCGATTTATATTCATTATAGTGTGACTCTTCGGTTCTTTAGTGAGGACTGTTTAGAAAACCAATAGTCTAATTAGAATAATTGAGTATAACTGATGTACTAACTAGAATATTCAACTCCTACAACTTTTAACTATTCTAAATGAAACAATCAGCTGAGGTATTGACACCTAGTTGTTACAATTCAACTATTCTTGAACCCTCCTAGCCACAACATGTGGACAAACCTCCTACATTGCTGGCTAGTGCCTAATGCCCATGCATCACCCTCTCTCTCCCACCTCATTTTTGCTCCCCCCCCCCTCTCTCAATATTTTTCTCCTTTCCCTCCCTCTTTGTCACTATCTCTCCCCCCACCTTCTCTTAAATTTGATTCCACAATATTGTGTTTAAGAAAATATCTAAATTACAAAAAAAAAAAACTATCTGGTTGTAAAATTATAAGCATATGTTTTGGATCAACCTACAATAATTAAAAACTTAAAACAACCACGCACTATCTTTCCTATATTATTGTTATTCAACTTTTTTGTTCTCATCACTTATGCTTCGTTAAAATGTATTTATGTTGCTTCTTAGTAATATTATTTATATAAAAGTAATCTCATTTTTAATTTGATTGAAACTTTGATTTAATTTCTATGGGTATATACCATATAGGGTCTATATATATCTCAAAAGTAATGATAACATTTTTTCCTTTTAGAATTAGTTAAGAAAATTCTATTAAATTAAATTAAAATAAATTATTTTGGAATATCTTGATTGTGAAATAAGTTATGATTATTGTCCATGTGGTATTGATAAACCATGGTATTGACCCATGATATTATAAAAAATCCTATTTACATGCTAATAATATCGACCATAAATTGGGGCTGAATTTCCATGATTAAGAATCATGTCATATTGTTATAAAATATTTCCATTGTCACGGAAGTGACATTGTATTGATCCATGGCATGCTAACAAGACATATGCACAAGTTAATAATAAATTTTACATATAACAAATTGATTTTAACTTTAACTTTTTATTATTAATTGAGCTAACCTTTAGATGTTTAGAGGTTTTATATTAATTTTAACATTTTATTATTACTTTTAACTTTATTTATTACTTCTTTTTTAATAATTTATTGGACATGTAAATGTTAAATGTTAAACCTTTATGCTTGAAATTTGTACCCATTATAAGGGGGTAGAGCACCTCTCAAGCAATCATTGATAAATAATAAGTGGAGAATATTTAATAGTAATCAAGACAAAGGTTTAAGATTTAATGTATTTTTTCTTTTAAATTTAACTAAAAAGTGATGGTCATATAATTATATTAACATAAAAAAAATATATAAAATATTTTTGACCATGTAATCTGTTGTGGTTTTGGGGTAACAAAGTGGAAGCTTATTTATAGGTTAAGATTCTCCATGATAAAGTGGAAGTAACTTCAGCATTAAGAATGTTGTTAGGGTTGAGAATTTCCATCACCCTAAATTTACGAAAGCTATTAAGATTGAGAAAGGGTTTATGCTTGATATATTTACTGATATAGTTATATAAATACTTATTTATTATTACAGTAATTTAGCAAGTTTGATGTTTTTTAGGTTTCTTCATTTATTTTTTTAGTTTATAATTATATATTTTAAATAATATTTCTTAAGTTGACCAAGTTTTAGTCTATATTGGGTTTATTTTTAGTATTATTTCTATTTATACTTCCATTTTTCTTTTTTCTTTTTTATTTACTCTTTATTTATTATTTTGTTATCTTATATTATTTTTATGATGGTGCTTGATTTGTTTTCTTTTATTTATTTCTTTGTTGTTTTTATTTTGAGGGTTGATGGTGTTTGTGATTTGAAATGTCTGATTTTATGGATGTTATTTTATAAAATGTGTAATATTTATTTTAATATTTTTTTAACATCCATTTTTCTATTTTTCTTTTAATTTTAATTAAAAAATCATGGCCATATAATTAAATTAACATAATATATATATAAAATATTTGTGACCGTATAATATGTTATTTTTTTTTGGGTAAGTGATAATAATAAGCCTTGGTATTGTAACAGAGTGGTAGTTTATTTATAGGTTAAAAGTTTCCATGATAAAGTGGAAGTAACTTCAGGGTTAAGAATGTTGTTAGGGTTGAGCATTTCCATCACCCTAAATTTAGAAAAGCTGTAAAAGCTGTTGAAGTAGGGTTCCTTTTTCGTTTCTCTGTTGTTTTCCTCTCTTTTTATTTTAGCTAGATTTATGCTATATATATATATATATATATATATATATATATATTATTAGAGTCATGTAGTAGGTTTGATGTTTTTTAGGTTTCTTCATTGATTTTGTTAATTTATAATTATATCTTTTAAATAATATTTCTAATGTTCACCATATTTTATTCTATATTTGGTATTTTCTTGCGTTTTTATTTAGTATTATTTTTATTCATACGTCTATTTATTTATTTATTTATTTTATTTCTATATTTATTTATTATTTTTTTTTTACATAGTCTTTATTTATTATTTTATTATCTTATATTATTTTTATGATGGTGTTTAATTTATTTTCTTTTATTTATTAGTTGGTTGTTTTTATTTTGAGCATTGATAGTATTTGTGATTTTTAATGTCTAATTTTATGGATATGTAATATTTATTTTAAAATTTCTTTAACATTTATTTTTCCATTTATTATAGGTATTTAGTGTCGGTTGTAAAATTTCCTATGTGATTTAGCAGAAGATTTATTATACTATGATATGGATCACAAATGTTTACACTCTCAAATGTTGTTACAAGATTTTTAAATGTAGATATTTTATGTTATTTTTTTTAATTGATGGTAATAATAATTGAAAATAAGGTTATGTTTTAGCTAATTTTAATAACTTTTTTGGCATTTAGCAAAGATAAATGTTTTGATGAGTATAATGGATGAATCATTATTTACATTTACAAACCATTTAATATATATGACTTCACCGTATTAGTAATTATTAATATTATAACTTGTATTATAGCATTTTCCTTGCTTATTGGATAATTAAAATTAATGTTTTTTCAAATTAATTTTCAAGCCCAACTCACCATGAAAGTCTTCAAATCCTATTCCCTTTTTAACATTTTTGTTTTAATATTTTGAATAATTTGAGAAAGTCTTCAAATCCTCTTCCTTTTTTAACATTTTTGCTTTACTATTTTGAATTTCTTGAAACTTTGTTGTTTTCTTACTAGAAAAGACACCCTTATTATGAAATTTGACAATTTATTCAAGCTTTAAATATTTGAAAATAAAATATAGCCATACAACAATTATGAGAAAATTATTATAAAATTAATACATGACATAAAACTATATTAAAAAGAAATAACATTGAATTAGTGTAGGTAAAGATATATCACATTTTTTATAAATATAATTTATTTAAACAAAAATTACAAAATTAATAGAATTAAAGATATATCACACATTTTTTAAAATATAATTTATCTAAATAAAAATTATAGCTTAAATTTAATCCAGCATAACTTTACTTTAAAAGAAATATATTTACTTCTATTAATTCACCAACGTAGTTATCCTTTCCTCGAACATATCTCAATTGTAATTGTAACGGATAGGCATGTGCATGAACTTTAATAAAAACGTTAGGTTAACCATACATCATGAGTTTAATAACTTAACCAGATCGAAACGTTTTTCTATAATTTTGAATTTGAATTTTGAATTTTGAATAACGGATTAGAAAATTGGGTGAACCGTTGGATGCCAAGAAGAATAATATGCCAGGGCAACCACCACCATTTATCAAAATTTAGTGGAACAACTTCTAATTTTTAAGCTGAACGTGGGACATGTGTCACCGTTTTAGTGGAGAAAACAACTGAAAGCTTTAGTGGAACAACGTCTAATTTTTAAGCTGAACGTGGGACATGTGTCACCGTTTTAGTGGAGAAAACAACTGAAAGCCAAAGCCTGCTATTTATCCACTACTTGCATTCTGGAAAGATAAAAATGATCGAACTTGTCCCGAGCTTTTCTTGACCTTTCCAATTATGTGAAATGCGGCTATTCTCTCTGGTAGTTCTTCGCTTCTCTCTGGTAGGTTTTCGCTTTTCTCTGGTAGTTCTTCGCTTCTCTCTGGTAGGTTTTCGCTTTTTTTTTTTTTTTCTTAGACTCTATTTGTCGATAGATTCATTTAGAAATTTGTTTAAAAACTAAAATCAGAGGATTCTTCTCTCGCACATGTTCTTGTGTTGTGTCGGTGTATGTGTGTTGGGCTGTGTGTATTGTGTATTGTATTGACCGATATTTAACGGTATTGTATTGTATTGTATTGACAGATATTTAACTACAGAGAGATGGCATCGGCAGTGACAGATATTTAACGGTAGATTTTTGCAGAGAGGAGATGGCATTGGCACAGTTTTAAGTTCTTTTCCTCGATGGGATTCAGAGACCGTTTATTTTGTTTTATTTTATGTTTGATCTTTTATTTTCATTAATTCGAATCCATAGATAGTGTTTGAGTTCGATTTAAGGATCTGTTTGATCGATATTTAACGGGTAGGGTTTTCCAAGATCTGATTTCTTGATTTTGCATTTTCTGGTACTTCTGGTTCTAAAAGCGAAGGTTATTATTAATTAGAGTGTTTTTAAATGTCTTTCTTATCGTTTTGTTAAACTCTAGTTTTCTTTCAAAGAACAAAAAAATTGTTTTTGAATTCATAATTTATTTCCTCAAAACTAAGTTTACATTGAGGTAGATCTTGTTTCTTTATATTCAAAAGCTTAAGCGTGCATCTTGGATTTTATTTAATTTTATTTTTCTAAATGTGTGAAAAACGTAAACTGCCTGCCATCGCTGAGAAAGCTTAAATGTGAAGTTTTTTTTTCTTCTCATTTATTTCTACAGCGAGAAAAACAAAGTCTAATTTCATTTTTTTTAAATCCACCTTTACACTCAAATGGCTCTATATAATGTTTATTGAATTTGATGTAGCTTATGTAAGCAAAATTATTCATACAGTATTATTTGATTTGCGAAGGTGTAGCAGATGTTTGCAGCTGCTGGTATTTACGGTCCTCGAAACCAGGTTAGTATTGATTAAGTTAGGGTGTTTTTAAATGTTTTGTATATCTTTCTTTTAAACCTACAGTTTGTAGATTTAGTTTTGAAGTATTGATTACATATTAATTTTATTAATAATTTTTCTTTCCTCAGAATTAATTATATATTAATTTTGTCCATAATTTTTCTTTCCTTGGAACTAATTAAAAGTGAAGCCTGCATACCTTTTTTGATTTGAATGTGTGAAAATTTTAAACTACATGCTTTTGCTAAGAAACTTTAACTGTGCAACTTTTCTTTTGAACCATTTATTACAACTATGAGAAAAACAATATCTAGTTTCTTTTATTAAAGGCTACCTTTATAGTAAAATGCCTCCAAAATTATTATGCAATATTATAGCATATTATGTTTAAAATGTAAATATTACTATTTGTTTCTTATTGCTATTAAATTTTGTTTGATTTCTTGTTCTTTAAGTCGATATAAAGCTTTAGAAGCTAGTCACAAAGACGATATTGTTACTACTTTATTTCTAAACATTAAGTTCAAGGTTTTTAGAGGCTACTCATCTTTACAATATATGTTACAATATATGTTAAAGTGGGTTTTTATAAGTATATTGGTTTTTTTAGAGTGTGATTGATTCTCTCTTTATATTTCTTTTCATTAAAAAATTTTAAATGGCATTTGAGAGAGAGAGTGAGCTTGAGAGTGTGAGTGGGAGATAGTGAAAGAGAATGAGTGTCTAGTGAGAAAGAGAGAGAGAGAGAGGGAGGGAGAGGGAGAGGTAGAGGGATAGGGAGGAGGGGGAGAGGGGGTGTTGGGGAGAGATGGAATGGGTGAGAGGGAGGAAGAGGGAGGAGGGGGTGTGGTTCTGGGGGAGAGAGGGTATGGGTGAGAGGGAGGAAGAGAGATGGTTGGAGAGTGAAAGAATTGATGTGTGGTTGGTACAGAGAGGTGGGATGCTGGGGAGAGAGAGAGAGAGAGAGAGAGAGGGGGGAGGGAGGGAGAGGAAAGGAGGGAGGGGGAGGAAGAGGAGGAGGAGGAGAGAGAGATATGGAGGGAGAGAGAGGGGAGAGGGAGGGAAAAAGAAAGGGAGAGATAGCGGGAAAGAGACAAGGAGGGAGGGAGCGACGAAGAGAGGCAGAGAGGGAGGGGGCGAGAGGGAGAGAGAAAGGGAAAGGGAGACAGATAGGGACAGAGAGAGAGAGGGAGGGAGAGACAGAGGTGGGATGATGGGGAGACAGAGAGAGAAAGAGAGAGAGAGAGAGAGAGAGAGAGAGAGGATGGAGAGAGGGAGAGATAGGTGGAGGAGGAGGAGGATGTAAGAGAGAGAGAGAGAGAGAGAGAGAGAGAGGGAGAGAGAGAAATGGAGGGAGAAAGAGGGGAGATAAAATTAAACCTAAAGAGATAACTATCCATTTCTAATTCGAGAGAAAATTTGAATAAAATAGGGGAAACAACTAATATAATTCACCACGAAATTTATTCTAATCTGATTATGTGAATAAAATAGGGGGAATGACTGATATAACTCATCACAAAATTTTGTATTAATTAAAGGAAAAAATTCACATTTAACCAATACAAGTGAAAATAAAAATAAACCTCCAAATGAATAATAAATATTTATCAGTCACCACAAGAATACTTGAATGAATTATAATTTTTTTCGATATGATTCTATCTTGCAAAGATATATTTAACAAGACTTCGATGGTAAAATACCAATGACACAACAATAGTGTATGATATCAAAATAACATAATACTTTCTAGAATTTGAGATAAAAAAAAAATGAAATTTTAATAGTGAGAAGATAATCCTTTGTTCCAGTAATAGAACACAATAACGAGAATAAATTAAAATCATATTAAAATCTCATTACCACAGTCTTGAGAGCATCTTTAACCCTACATAAAATTAGCCGCAATAGTACGAAGCCAGCCACTTTATAACATAATCATATATTCTCTACAATCTTCGCAATCAAACAATAAACACTTTGCAATAGTGCAAAAGCACAAATTGATCAATTACAGAGAAATTCCCCATGCTGGATGATAACCCCTGTACAATGGCTATCCTTCTAGCCCTATAGAGTCTCCTTCTAGCCTCTTTCTTAATGTTTATTCATCCTTCTTATATAGTCAAACAAATTAGTTTGTTTCCTTCTGCTTGAGCTAAGGCTTCAAATAGTCTATTATTCCTCATCTTTAGATTTCATGATTTTTTTTTCAACGGTTTTTTTTAAATCTCAACCAAAAAATTATTAATAAAACTTATATAAATATGATTAATAACAAAATGGAACTATATAAAAGAAATATAAGTTTTTCAAATAAGATCTAAAAACTTTAAATAAAATCTTAAACGTATTATTTTAATGTATGAGAATTCCCTTTTTACGTAAGTTTTTCCATGTGATATTTCATGAATTAGTTTTTTTAAAGCTCGGTAGTTAATATTCTGCTTCCTCTTATTAGTTCTCAGCATTCAGGAGAAGTCTTTTAACTCACCATGAAGTTTCAGAATTCATTTGATACCATTGTAAAAATGAAATCATATTGTAGTAGGGATGCTTGTATTCTGCGCTGGTTTAATTCCACGTAATTTTCTTACTTGGAAGTGAAACAATGTACCATGGTTGCATGCCAAGGCATCCAAGAAATCGTGTTGCTGAAACATGACCATGACAAGAAGATGCATGAATTTACATAAATAATTTCTTACTCAAATTAATAATTTAGGCACCTAACAAACAAACAAATTGTTTGCTATTTGCAAACTGCTGCCTGATCTGAGCACTTTGAGCATGTTGGAAGATAAGATAATGGAGATTTGAGGACAAACGTATGAGGAGGGCTGGGCAGTTTTCGATGAAAAAGGAGCGGGGGACTGGTAGTGCCTCAAAAATGGTTATAGTTAACCTTAGACGTGACATTCCAACCCAACCAGTCCAGGCCATCAAAAATGTGAATCTTTTAAGATTTGATACATCAAACCCTTTACAAAATTGGTGATTTCCCTGCAAACATGGAAAAAATTGATTATTAATAATTGATTTGGATCCAATGCTAAAAATAAATCCGAAATATATGTCAAATATCCTATTCCTTATGCAAAAATTAGTTGAGCGGGTCTTTGAGCTTTTTTTAGAATTCGATATGTCAAAGTCTCTATAAAAATGTTGATTCTCGTTGTAAAATTGTTTTTTTGGATTTTATTTTGTTTTAAAGAGAATTTAATATATTTACAATTTATATTTACCATTTTCAAAATAAAATGTTTTTTTGGGATTTTGATGTTTAAATAAAGAAAATAAACATAGTTTTAAATTAATCTAATGATTTTATAAACTATTAAAATAATGAGATTATATTTATTTATGTACAAGGTATAAAAATGGATAATATGGTAAATTAACGTTTCACTCTTTTATAAACTTTTGAGCGAAGTGATAAAGATACGAAAAGTCAAGAATTTTCCAAAATTCATTTAAAGGAGGGAGTTGAAACATGAAGAGTCCCTGTGATAAGTATTCATAATTTATAAAAAATCTAAAATCAAACAAATAATACAATATACAAATAGAAAGCCAAAGCAGCTAAAGCACATCCAATCTTCAAACAAGTGCATTTCACAACGAGTCAAAATGAGGTCAAAACAAATTAATATAGACATATAAGGACAAATTGAACTCATTTAGGCCTTTCCTCATTCTCAAAATCCAATAATAGTACAATCAAGTGATCGGTTAAAAAGGTCCCCATTTTTCATTTATAAGTGAAAAATGGGGGGTTGTGTTTCACCACAACAAATTCACAATCATGATTAACGATAATTGGAAACCTACGATTACTATTTAAGAGAATTTTCATTTATTTAATTTACAAATATAAAATAACCAAGAAAATTTAGATACCTAATGGGAAGGAGATACAAATAAAAAATAGGATATGTTATTCAAAGAAGTGGAATGGCAGAATCCTTGAAAAAAAAAATTACAACAGAAATAGGTATCGCAGTTTGAATGAGGATAACAAATTGAGTGTAAGGCTTGCAGAATAAAAGAGATAAGAACATAATATTGGTGAAATAATAATGAATGCTTAATAATAGGGCCATATGGATAAAATCAAGGTCATGAAAATACCAAGTTTTCCTTAGACATGTAATAAAAGGAACAACATCACCTCATTTTGGAAAATTAACAAGAGAAATGATAATCCAACAATATGTTGTTGAATGAGTCAATTACTTCTAGGGACCCTAGGGTTGTTTTAATTATGCAATTAGTATAGCTATCAAACTCATTTCCTAGACTTGTAAATATGACAAACTAAAAATTTGTAAAATCACAATTGCAACAAATATTATAGATAATTTAAAACAACAATATTGCCACATGGCCTTCCTATATAATTATTTATAGGTTGTTTTGAGTTCTTATAAAATTACTTAAATGGTAGGAGATTATAACACTAATTTTATAACATGGATTCCTATAACAGAACCCAAAAAACCTTTGAAAAAAAAAGTCAATGTCCTTGTACAATTTCATCTACACAATTATCTCAAAGTTTATTGCAAAAAGAGTGAAAGGTGTTTTATCAAGGAAATTTTTGGCCAGTAGTTTGAGTTTTTATAGGGAATACAATCCCAAAAGAGAATGGGGATCACACAAGAAATTATTCACCCAACGAAGGTTATGGATTAAAGATCAATGGTGATTAAGTTGACATCTACAAATCACATGATAAGGTAAGATTGATTTACCTAAGACTTATTCTTATACAATTATGTTTGTTATTTGGGTGATGATCTATATTACTTCGCTATATTTGGCTATCATAATCAATTATTTGACACCCTGATGGCCTAAAATAGGAAGGGGTATTAGATAAGTGTTCCCCTCACTGACTTTTCTATTTTTTTTAGTTTCTAAACTACTAAATAGTTTAATAAAGGAGGATTTCAAAAATGGTCGTTTCAAAGTGATAAACGATGGAACAACATATAATATCACACCCCTCCTTTTTCTGGATAATGTCCAAAAAAAATTTTGATGTAACAAGAAGAGTAATTAATAAATTTGGAGGTATATTGGTGTTGTAGCATCTACAACCCCACTCCAAAAAAATTTCTATGCTTCAATTTTAGAGCCTACCTTTTGTTTATAAGAACTATCATTTTCACTATCGTTAAGTGTTCCTTTTGATTTTATAGTGTTTTAATCACTTATCTTTGCATGGAACACTTGTGTGACGATGATTGAGTCTTGTTGATGACATTTGAACGACCTTTTATGAAAATTATACTCTCTCCCAAACACAAGCTAAATATTTTCTTGATCTAACACTATTTGTTGGTCTTCCCTCAAGGAACTGCAGAATCCCATGCAACTAGAAACTGAAAAAATCCTTAATAAACTGAGTTACATAATAATATAACACAGGAAGTCATTGAGAAAATTAAAGGCATTATCCTCCTATGAGAGTCAACACTGAACAATCAACTGAAGAAGTGAACTCTGTAATACCTTGTCACTAGAAATTGCATAGTACTTCATACCAGTGGACTGCACAGTATTCCAAAACAAGCCAATTATTCATCCCTAAAAAATAGGGAGTACACATTACTCTTTTACCATGTGGCAGAAGTTTCTATTTCCGATCTATGGACAAGTTTCTCTTTCTCCTTGATTTTAGTCATGCACATCATAAAAAATAACCCTAATCCCGTGGGGTTAAATATATAAAATAGAGGTTTTTAGAGCTCAATTTAACATTTGACATTGCTGCTATGGCCATATCCATGAGTTCAAGGAGCTTCAGATTTGGTTTGCAACACTTTTCCATGTAAGTTTCTAAAGTGTCACTTTTTTCTACATTTTCCATCGCTTTTGTTTCTTTTGTGTGTGAAAGCACCACTTTTCCTATTTATTCTTGTATTTATTAGATTTTATGCTATTATTACCTTTTAATAGTGTTTTTTCAGTCCATGGAGTTAGTTTTACCAGTGTCACATCCCTTCCCAGTATTTTCTTCTAACAATGGCTACAACTGATATGTCTTTTTATGCATGCATTTTATTTCCTTCACATGATCTTATCTAGTCAACACTAGTGATTGGTATAACTCATTGAAAATAATATTTACACTTGTCTCTTCCTCATTCCCAAATCTAATGCTTTGCTCTCTCTTGGGATGAACTGCAACATCCTTAAGGCTTGCTGCCTCCTCCCACTATGCATTGTGTCATCCAAATTTACGTAGGAACAAAATGAAATACACATTCAAAATATAAAAACAATGCTAGATAAAAATGAACTTGAATTCATTAATGATAAATAATGGATAATTTTTACATGCAGAATAGATATAAACTAGCTCGGGCATTGGTAGCTTATCTCTCAGAAGAGATGTGATGGCTACATACCTCTAAATTGTGTTACAATGAGGCTCGAAGGAATTTTTACTATTGTGAAATAAGGTATAACACTAAAAATAAAAAATCCTAACCCTAGGAGATGAAGCAAAAAAAGTTCGTCGGCTGCGTTAGTTCATATATCAACCTCTCGGAGTCGTAAATTTAGCATACAATCTTTGTCTGATGATTATAATACCTTGTTAGAAATATATATCCAATGATTAGAAAATTTTGATACAAACCCGTGTTGTTGGCTATAATATTTCCCATTTAAAAAAAAAAAAACATCTTTTAGGTCCTCAAAATCTCTCTGGAAGTTTAGGACCAGAAAAAATGCCAAAAATAGTAAATTGTGCTACAATTAAGAAAATAGAAAAAAAAAAATTGGGCGTCTAAGTGGAGTAGAAGGGTGGCCACCAATATCCACCTGGATAAGTCCTCCTACATTAAAAGCCAATGGTCACCATTGCGTTGATTTCCTCCATAATATGGGGAAACTTATGTTGAATTTAGTCCCTAATGAACCAATGTCCCTTGTGCAGGAGGTGGCAAAATTTAAAAACTCAATATAGTTGGAGCATTTATTTGTGAGTTTTCTTGATCTATGTTTCCATGATCTGATAAATTTTTTATGTTTAATGAATTCTAGGTTGAGTTATGTTGGTGTCAACTGCTCAATGATTTCTTATGTGTCCAACAATGGTGGAAATTAGGACCGAAGGTGGTCCACATTTAATATGAGTTGAAAGCCAAGGAATCGAGAAATATTGAGATCAAAATTTTTTTCTTCCACAACCTTCGTGATGGTGTAATCTTTGTATCAAAGTGACCAAGATATTTGATGGGTTCCAAAAAGGCGTTATTTTTTCAGATGTAACCAAACTTTATCACCCACAAAAAACTAATGTGGCACGCAATGGTTATCATGATATTTCTTATACTTAGCATTGGATTTCTCAAAGATGTCATGAACCTGCTAGAAGTTGTGTTGAATGTGCTCAATAAATAGGGCGGCTTTATCAGCTTCAGACCAAACATGGTCAGAGTCTTCCTGTGTAGTTGCAAAAACAAATGCAACATCAAGGGGAGATAATGGTTGAAATCCTAAGCCCACTTCAAATGGGATAAGGTCAGTCAAGCTATGGAGCGCTTTGTCATAGTTATGTTGCATAGAGGGAATACTTTCATCCCATTTTCATGGATGCTTGGAGTTTTACATGTGTAGTATGTGCATAGTCATCTTTTTGATGACCTTTGTATCGCCATGAGTGTGGGGGTGGAATGTAGTCGACTTGGTGAGCTTGGTGTCCAACAATGACCAAATTTTCATCCAATATTTTCTTAGGATCTTGATATCTTGATACAATATAATGGTGTATGGGATCCCAAAATGTACCCACAATCGTAAAAATATGTCTTTGGAAGTGGCTTCTACTGTAATACTCTTATTGCAGGCAGCCAATATGGGCATCTTAGAAAATTTGTCAATTACAACAAATATATAGTCATTTCCATGCTTGGTATAAGGAAGGCTAGAAATATAGTCCATAGAAATGAATTCCCATGGCTGACTAGGAGTAGGAAGAGGAGTATATAGGCATTTGTTCTTAATTTTTGGTTTGGCCATGGAATAGCCAGTGCAAGATCTGATGTTTTTTGCAACATCCTCTCAAAGATATGGTTAATAAGAATACTTATATAAAACGAACACATTTTTATCCTCACCAAAATGTCCCATGACCTAACTGTACTGTGTCTCCCAAATCATCTTGGCACACTCATTTGAAGGAACAAAAATGTGGCCTAGGTAGCATAACAATTCATCCTAGAGGTGGAAGAGAACTTGCTTGCCATCCAATTACATCTGGTATATGGTAGCAAAATCAAGATAATTTTCATATATTTGTGGCCATCCACAGTTCTTGTTTCCAGAAGAGTTGAGAAAAATGGTCATTGTTGCAACTGGGGGATGACTGAGGCAATCTACAACTCGATTGGTGTTACCATTCTTGTATTTAATGTTCAAATGAAATTGTTACACATATGTATACCACTTATGATGACGATAATTTTTAAATGTCCCTTGTGTATGTACAAACTGAAGATGTTGGTGATTGTGTGGATAACCATATCCTTCCCCATAATGTAATGTTTCCATTGTTGGAAAGTACATCTCTTTATCGTAGGCGGGATATTTTAAAATTGTATCATAAAAAATCTCATTTTTATAGACCACTGGATGCCCTAGTTGGGTGATAACTGCATCAATAACATAGTCAGAGATGTCTGTCTCAATTTAAAAATGTTGTTGCAAGTCTGGAAGACTAAAGACGATGCTTCATGTTAGTATTTAAATTATTAGTATGTGTAGAAAAAAATATTCCCTTAAATTGATGGTGGAATGAAACCCTAACAATGAAATATGGTTGTATATGCTTGAGATCTGCAATAAAAAATGAAGAAAACCCTACAGCCAAACATATCTTGTAAAAATAAACACATAATAGTAAGAAATTAAAGTGTAATAACCCAATGAAGGACTTAATAAACTGATAATTTTATTAAATCACCTAGTGAGGAGAAATTACAACATGGGTCTGTAGTTTCCCCTATGTGGGATGGGTCCTTTTCTTGTCCTTATGCTTAAGCTATGTGATTCTCTCTAAACTTGCAATGGGAAAAAAAAACAAAGAAAAATCTTGAACTGAAGTTGGAGCTCAAGTGTAATGAAACAACAATGGTGACGATGAAAATGGTCATGGTGAAGAATGGAGAGAAAACCCTATCTTTATAACAAAATATTAGAATAGATTAAGAGTTAGAAAATAATAAAATATTGTTGACTATTTCAAAATCCAATCATTGTGGATAATTTATTATATTTTTTGAGAGGGAAAAGTTATTTAGAATGGTAAAATATCTTTATTTAGAAATTGGTTGAAGTAATTAACAAATAAAAATGATGTATTAATCACTTTGTGAGAATCAAAAAGGAAACAATTCCTAAATAATGGTTTAATAATGATCTCATAAGAAAAATAGAGGATAAGTAAGGAATAATAAATAAATAATGGCTTATTTATTTTTCCAAGGTGATTAAGTCAAAAGTGATTAGAAATAATTATCAAATAATTATTTAATATTTATTTCTCGAGAATTTTAAATAAATAATGACTTATTTAATTATTCTCATGGGGTTTTTATATTCTAATGAGAAACTGATGCCCAATATGGGTTGGATTACCACTAGATCTACCTATTTTCTCTATAGACATTGTTCTATATTGCATATAAAAAAACCAATTTTGCAACATATAATCAATCGGGAGGGTTTGAATATAATAAAAAACCCCAGATATGTATGCGCCCTTTTTATTTTAACAAAAGCTAAATTCTCAACAGCACATTTCATTGCTAAAATTGAATATGTTCTTAATGCCATTCACGAATGCTTCATTCAAATTAGAGATTGGCATTCCATTGTCAAAAACACATGAATGCTCCTTTCAACGAACATATTAGACTTTCATCACCGGAAAAATATTCTTTATGCCTTTATCAAATACTTGTGCTTTCTAGAACCTTTTCCATCGATCTTATCACAGAACCAGAGCTCTCTTGGAATTGGTGTGATCGATCAGGAGGTTGATGGAGCATGTTTCAATGTACAATGTAAAAACACAATGTTCACGCAGAGTGATTCGCCATAGATCTGTAGGAAGTATAGAAAAATCAAGACTTGGTCATAACCCTATGTTTTCATTTGAGGCTACACATTCGTTGTGCATGTGTTGCACACACAACAAAGATGCTACATAAACACCTTTGAGGTGCTACGCATACAATTTCCGCACTACGCTTGCCTTCACATGCTACGGTTTCACCTGTATGCTAACCCTCACTTTAGCAACTAACAGAGTGATCGATCTCTAGATCTAGGTTGGAACTTTGACCCTTGAAAACAAATTTAGACTACAATTAACAACAAACACTATGTTAAAATCTGACTTAAGAGCTTCAGTTGAACCTCATCTAATAAAAAGATAAACCAAAGCTTGATCCCGAAGCTAGAACCTTAAGTCATTCAAATCATCATTGTGTTTCCTCCTTAAAGGGATTTGATGCTCTCCAAATTAGAAAAAAATCACCACATATTCCTTTGCATACAAGAGTGAGCCAGTCTAACTTGATCACTCTGTAGCTTCTTTCAGTTCCCAAAGTATTAACACAAGGATTGACAATATCAAATCTAAACTCGAATAACATTCATAATAGAAAATAGTACTAGTCCTGTCACTATTGTGTATACTCTATTATAACAAGAACCCAACAAAATTTATCTATTCATCACATTAATGGATCATACACCGAATCACACCAGACTAATTTCAATTAGGAAATTCAATAAAAATCTTATTATTTTACACCACAAAGGGATGATCAACACAATTACTAATAATGTCACATTTCCCTCTCCTTTTGGTCTCATGGACCTTCTCTTACTCACACTTCTCACTCTCTTCCACTCACTATCTACTCCCTATCCAATCCAACCATGAATGCATTCAAGGCATATCATATTTATAATCAAAGTATTATGAACTAATTTTAGTTCATATCCCATAAAATATCCTCACCAATCTCTTAAAATCCCTCACTCAATCTCCAAGAGATATTTCAGCTCCATAAAATATGCATGAAAATTCTAACACCTTAGACCTCAAATGTTCTCACACATTCAATAATAATCACACATTAATCATCATTTTAATAATTAAAACATTAGGGAATCTCTCCCTTCATAAAATAAACATTTCCCTTAGGTTTCTTCAAAAAATCAATTTATGGAGTAGGATGCTCCTACATCAGACTCCTTGTTTCAAAACTTTATGGTGTTGCTCACCACATGCTTTGCCATCTTGCTTTTTCCTTGTAGATGTATGCATTCCAACTAGATCCCAATTCTTAAATTGTATTTGTGTAGTTATCTTTCTCTTACTTGAATTAACAATCACCTTCTTATTCTTTCTTTTGTTCCCTATTATCCACTTGAAAGATTTTATTTCCAATGTTGTATTCTTTATCTCTACCCACTGTTGATTTCTGCCTCTTCGGATTGAATAATTTAGTCCTTCAAAATATATCTTACACTCAACAAAGTTCTTTCTCAAGGTTTCAAAATATTTAAAACCTTGGTCAATGCACCTTTTATCAATTGTTTTATCTTGTGCTTCCACTCTTACCATCATGGGTTGCCTCCAAGAGTTTTTTTTTTTTATAATGATGAATATCAGTAGACAATTCATTGGCAGAAGTTATAATATACCATTCCTCTACTTTACCATTGTCCACACATCCAATGATTTATGTGGAATTCCTTCATCTTCAAACCCGCTTAACTACTTGCTTGGTATGAAAACCAAAAACCAATCTCCTATATGTTGATTTTCAATTGTGAAAATTTTCCCTTGAGTTTATTCTTCTTTCCAATTGATCTTTGCATTCACATCATATTTATCTGCACTGTCAACTTCTACACCATCAAATCTTTGGTCTTCATCTCCTTTTGGACTTGTGAAAAATTTTTGTTCAAATTCTACCATGTCTCTTTCTCTACAGTCTTCTTTGGCTTAAATAGTACCCTGCATAAGAGTTGTTAAAATTATTCTTTCTTCATCTAAATTTCCATCCTATTGGGAACACTGCTCCTCATGCAAACCATCCACTAAATTTTTCTCTAAACCCTGAAAAAAATTAAAAATAAAATATTTCATGATCATCATGGTCATCTATAAATTATCATACACAATTACATCTTAAAAATTATGATATTCCTAATGCAACCAATTCATAAATTTAAAATATAAATTATCTTCAAGCCTATCCCTTTGATCTATGTCAATATTCCAAGAATTTCTTCCATTCTCAAACATATATTTACAATTATTGTCATCGTAAAGTAATGTTTTCAATTCAGCTATCAATGTTCCAACCTTGTACTGTGAGATAATTTCGAGAGTGTTCTCCCACTTTCCTTCATAAAATTCCAAAGAATGTGATTTCTTTAACCATTCTCCTTTCAGATGCTCCATAGAAGTTTGATTTATTCCATCTTTTGTACCTTCACATTCAAAAATTTTGGAGAAATTATATTCTTCCTGACATTTCTTGGGCTCATGCTCAATTTCCAACACACATTTCTCTTCTTTTTGGCTACAATTTTCTGTTACATGAGCCTATTCTTGTACTTGTTATCCATCTTCTGCAGCTCTCTGATCACAATCAACAATCTGATTTCTATCCTAATTAATTCTTGGTTCTACATAAACCTCTTCATGACCTTTCTAAGCATAGCCATATTCTGTCCTTCCATGAGAAATTTCTACAAATACTTCTCCACGATTGTATTCATAAGTTAGTCACCTTCTTTTCCTGACTGCATGAGATAATAATATCTCTTCTTCCTTGGGTCCTTGGATGCTTCCTAGTCTTTGAATCTTTACAGTTTCTTTTCCATTCACAGAATTGTCTTGAGTTGCACTCTCCTTATTAGCTCTTCCTTTTCCATAATTGCACAACTGCAAGGCATACATTGTCTCCTCCTTTTCCAGTTTCCAATAACTCTCATTCATACAAAAAAATTCTTCAAAAATATTTAGATAAGCACTCAATTAAAAAATTTACAACCAACGAATTATACCTCCCATATTACTCTGCTTTTCACAAAATTGTGAAATTTTGATATGATTTCTTTCATAACTTTCTTCAAGATTGTCTTCATGACACAAAGCTGGACTTCCTTATTCTAAAACACTCCTTTGAAACTATCCAACTCCATAATCAGCTACCCCTTCTTGTCCTTTACAAGAATATTCCTTCTTTTCTTGGACTGTTCCTCCTTCCTTCATTTTTGGCATTTTTTTAGCTCCATTTTCTTGATATTTAGTACCTAAAACTTCATAATCATACAAAAAATTAGGTTGAAATACATTACAATTTCCTTATTCACTTGATGTCATTGACATCTCCTTTCTTTGTTACTCCAAGCACTCCATCATCCCTTCACTCTCATCATCATCCTTTCCTAGGATTGATCCTTCTTTAGGTTCACAAAAGTGAACTTCTTCTCTATGTTTACTTCTACTAGTTTTCTTTTCCTCCTTCATCCAAATACTCATATTTTGCATCAAATTCTTGGAAAATAACCCCATAACAAACCACTTGACACTTTTCCTTACATTCACTCCATATTTCAGATCCTCTCATATCTCCTTTTGTAGCAGTTGTTCCAAATGCTTGATTTGTGCCCTTAATTCAACCATATCCCTATCAATTTCTTCATCATATACTCTCCTTCTGCCATCTATTCTGGCATATTATTTCTTCTTTATATGGATTTCTTCTAAGCCTTTCCTCTATCTCTCTGGAGTCATTTTTAACTTTCGTCTTATGAACTTTCCATGTCCACTTGGGAGCTACACTAAAGCCTCTCTCTTGTAGTCAGTCTCAATTACTGCTACACAATCCCCTATCACGCTTCCCTCTTATGTTTGATCTCATGGGATCACTTGGTTCTCTTTCCTCTAGAACCCTTTTTATCATTCCCTTGCTCTTATCTGACTTCTTCACTTCTTCTCCCTTTCTTTTTCTTCTTACTGTATGGCTGCCACAATTCCCTTGTCTACTGCTACCTACATATATACATCAGTATTCATCAAAATTAACCACTTAACAAGACCTTCTTTCAATGATGTTGTATTTTTATCACTCTTCCGTTAGATGGAATGACCTCAAGTTTTACTTTTCCTTAGTCTTCAGGTACCTTCTGCTAACTCTCCTCTGCAATTCACTACACTCTTTTTCAATTCCACTACTGGAAATTCACCTCTGCACAAAAAATTCAATATCCATACACAAGTTTTACTTATATTTCCTCAAATATAATTACTAGATTTGTAGCTAATTTAGATCTCTCCCTCTTGAATATTGTTGTATTCTTTCCACTGTCATGGTCTTATTTAAACCTCCAACATATAAAAATACTTGTTCCTTAATTTCAAAATGACCTGAACTGAGCCTCCTTGATAATATTTTAGAGAAAATCCTGCTCTGATACCAAATGATGCCGAATATGGGCTATTACATATAGATATACATGTTTTCTCTATATAAACAGTTACATATTGGATAAAAAAAAATCTACAACATATAATCAATCGACAGGGTTTGCATCTAATAAAAAATCATAGATCTGTATGGGCCCTTTTTATTTTAATAAAATATAAATCCACAAAAACACATTTCATTGCTAAAACTGAAGACATTCTTAATTCCATTCGAAAATGCTTCATTCAAACTAGAGATTGGCCTTCCATTTCTAGAAACACATGAATGATCCATTCAAACAAAAAATTAGACTTTCATAGCGGGAAAAAAATATTCTTTATGCCTTTATCAAAGATTAGCACACTCTAGAACCTTTGTCATCGATCTTATCAGTGGAACCTCTAGATCAAGGAATATCATATTGACAATGAAAGTATTCTGAGCTAATTTTAGTTCAGATCCTATAAAATATCCTCACCAAAATCCTAAAATCCCTCACTCAATCTCCAAGAGATATTTCAGCTCCATAAAATATGCATGGAACTTATAACGCCTAAGACCCCAAATGTTCTCACACATTCGAGAATAATCACAAATTAATAATCATTTTAATAATTAAAACATTAGGGAATCTCTCCCTTCATAAAATAAACATTCTGCTTAGGTTTCTTCAAAAAAAGAACTTATGGAATAAGATGCTCCTGCATAAGAAATACCTTAGGAAAATGGTTCACTAAATTATTTCTTATGGTGAAATTGAGCTTTCTATGGAAAAACCTATCCTACATGGTGTATTTAGATCCACCTAGTAAGAAATGGCTAGGTGAATATTTTTTGGGTGATAACACTTCAAATCAACAAACAACTTCCATTGGGATGGATGAAAAAAAAATCTTTCACTCTGCCCTTCGAAACTTGACTCAAAGGCCAAGTGATATGAGATAATCGCAATACGAACATCCGATAAAAGCTGTCAAGGTCCAAAAATAAATGAAGGTCTATTAGAGTGACCAGGACTAACCAATCTCAAATGACTTGGATCTTATCCAAATCTATATGCAAGCCTTTTTCATCAATGATGTAACCTGGATATTGCATCTCGCTCGTGCCAATGGTACATTTCTCCAACTGGGAGCATAGTTTGTGCTATCACAGTGTTTGAAGGACCTACCAAATGTGTTTCAAGTTCTCTTCCCACTTCTTGTGGAAGATGAGGATGTGAGATAGTTGTACAACCATGAACGAGTCGCTAAAGGAAAAAAACATATCATCCATCAACCTCATAAATTTTGTATGGGAACATTTAAACCCGAAAGGCGTGACCAATCTCTGAAACAGACCCTCCTTAGATTTGAAGGAAATATTCCACCCATCTATGGGTTCTATTAGAAATTGGTGATATCGAGACTTCAAATCAATATTATTGAATTAGATTCCCCCCTTGAGATGGTCAAGAAGGTAATCAAGCCATGGGATTGGATACTTGTTCCTAAAAATGAATTTAGTTAGTGCCTAATAGTTAATGCAGAGTCTCTACGTCCCATCCATCTTCTGTACAACTAAAATTGGGCTCCCACAAGGTGAGGAACTTAGTCGAATTTTCTCTTTTTGCAACAAATCCTGTTTTTTTTTCGTGATTTCTTAATTTTCTAGAATGGAGTAGCGGTTTATTGGCCCATTGGTTAGACATGCTATGGGGGTTATATTGATGGAATGCTTCACCTGACAGTGAAAATGTACCCATATGGGTGAGGAGATGATGTACCACTATTCTTCCATGATATTCTCCACCTACTTCTGCTATGTGAGGTACCTCTCCCGGGGTCCATGAATGTGGCCATGATCTTCCTCTTATTTTGAGAGTCACTAAGAAAGAAAACAAATTTACTAATCTAGGAGATGATCTTATTTCATTGCTTAGTAGAGGTCAAAGAAATGGTGGTAGGTGGGGCTAACTTCGGTATCCTTTATAGCCTATTTCCTAATGTGATAATAATAGTGTGACACCTAGACTCATACACAACATGAAGCTTCCCAAAGTATGGTTTTAATAATAGTACATCACAAACATCGAAAGGAGAATTACAAAGTTATAGAATATTAACATTAGATTTTGGTTCATATCTCTTGATAACTTCAATCTATTTGGTGTAGCATTGGAAAATCATTACAAAGTCACATAAACATTATTTTTTGATTCATATCTCTTGATAACTTCAATCAATTTGGTGTAGGATTAGAAAAAAATTACACAGTCAGATATGCACGAGTTATTTATTTGTTAAATTGACAAAATAAATCCATATTATTGGATTTTGAATATAGGAAATATAATTATATTAACATATAATATCAATATTAGTGATGAGGATTACATCTCACAAAATTCGTTCTTATTATTGCTTTGAATAGATTCTTTGCATGGAATTTAACGTATTTTCCTTCAAATTATACACACAAATCCTTCAATGAATTTTCAAGTAAAAAAAAAGAAATAAATAAAAAATTATATAAAATAATATTACAAAATTTCATGTTTATATTAAATATATTTTTTTATGAATTAGTAAAACTAATTCAAATATTGTTTGTTTGTATGACAACTATTATATTGTTTTTTACATTTAATTTTGATGATTTATATACCCTCATTTTGATATTATTTTTATTTATTTTTAAGTGGTATATATATATATATATATATATATATATATATTCTCTTAAGATTAAAAAAACTAGAGAAGAATGATCTAGATTATCCACAATGTTATAAGAAATTCGTCAACATTTCAAATCGCAATGGCGATCCATCTTGAAGACTATTTTCGAATGAATCAACTAAAGTAGAATTTTAAGTAGTGTTAATTTTTTTTTAGTTTTTTTATTGACTATCATGTTTGTTTTATTAAAATTAAATTGAATAATATCTTAAGAAAATACATATGAAATCTTGTAGTACACTGTATTTGTAGCTAATGATGTGAATACCTAGATTGCAACGTACTATTTAATTATATGATATTTTCTAGATTATATTTTTTTTATATTGGAATACATATTTCATAATTTAAATTTAGCCATCTTATATCCATCTTAATCCTTGATCTATCAAGTGCCAATAGGGATCAAATCTCTCAAAGTGAAAACATCGTTTCTGCGTTCAAATCTTAAGGAAAGGTTTTCTCCTCAAGATATTTTATCACTCTCGACGCTTGATTGATCTAGGGTTAAGATGGATCCAGGCTAGTTTATCTCTCTCTTTCTCTAATCTCCCTATCACTCTCATCTCCCTCATCCCTCCCACTCTCCTCTCTCTCACACTATCTCTCCATCTCTCCCTTATCACTCCCCCTCTATCTCTACTTTTATCCCTCCATGTACTTCTTCTTCCCTCCCTTTCTCTCCCCTTCCAAATCCATATTTATCTCTCCCTATTGACTCATATCTCTCTTTTATATTCTCTATATCATTCTATCCCACATCCCTCTATCTCTCGCCCCCATCACTCTCTCTCTCTCTCTTACCTCTAACTCCATCACTACCTCCCCCCTCTCTCTCTTCCTCTTCTCTCTTTGTCTCTCTCCTTTTCTCTTCTCTCTCTTCCCTCCTATATCCCTCACTCTCTCCCCATCCCTCCCTTGTCACCCCCTTTCATTCTCCACCTCTATCTCTCTCTATATATTTTCTTTCCTCCCCCTCCCTCCCCATCCAACTCCATCTCTCTCTCTCTCTCTGTCTCTCTCTCTCTCTCTCTCTGTCTCTCTCTCTCTCTCTCTCTCTCTCTCTCTCTCTCTCTCTCTCTCTCCCCCTCCTCTTTCTCCTCCTTCCTCTCTCTCCCTCTCTCTCCCACCTCATTTTTGCTCTCCCCCCCCCCCAACTCTCCCTCGATATTTTCCTCTTTTCCCTCCCTCTTTGTCACAATCTCCTCCCCCCACCACCTCTCTCTTAAATTTTATTTCACAATATTGTGTTTAAGAAACTATCTGATTTCAAAATAAATAAAAAACACTAGTTTCGTATGTAACACCCCCAGAGTTCAGTAATTTTCAAATTAGACATTTGAACATAAATCCAAAGAGGAGTGGACCCCAATGGATAATTATTGTGTGTCAATTATTTATGAAAAATAAATAAAATATTTTGTATGCACTATGACCAAATGAGATTATTGAGATCACATGCCTAATCCATGAGGTTATGGAAAAGGTAAAGACTTTCCCCAAATTCTTTCAAAAATCCTTGAAAGAAATTATTTCTAATTTAGATTTTTGAGGAAAAATCTAAATTCCCTAATGATGAAGAAAGTAGTTGGGAAGAGGTAAAAAGCTGGAAAAGCTGGAAAAGCAGAAAGCAGCTTTAAAAATCCATAAATAAGGGAAGCCTAGGCAAACGGGAATAAAACCATCCTGAAATTCTGGACGCAAAATTGGAAACAGGATTTGGGGAGAGCATAGCTTAAATAAGCTGCTCCAGAACATATTGAGGTTAGTTTTTTCTTGGAGGATCTTAGCTCGGGGGTGAGTTCGGGAGATAGACGAACTCTAAGGTTGGGAGGACTGGTCATAGTATCGGTATGCATGCATAAATTTTTGGAAATTAATTCTTACCGTATTAATTATATCAAGGTTTTATGAATTGGTATATGTTGCTAATTTCTTATGAAAATGTTTATATTGAAATGTTTGTTCAAGACCATGCAATTAAGCAAACTAGATCCAATAGTTGAAAATCCAAGATATTAATAGTAGGGACCATGGTTTGTCTTTAGGGAGAGTATCTCAAGTAATAATAAAGTTGGAGATGATAGATCATCTGAATGACGAATCAATAGCAAAAATTCAGGTTGTAGCTTGTTGTCTTTTAAAAGAATACTTAATTTCTATGTTGTACAACAGAAAACTTTGATAAAACTGTAACCAAAAACAGCAAGTAGAAAACAACTAAACCTGTCATAGAAGTATTGATGGCAGTAGAATAATCATGTTGCAGTGACAAGAATTGTAGAACTAAGAATTTAAACTATTTTATTTCATGGAAGTTTGAATATATGAACCCAGAAATTAAATCCTAACTAAGTGCAAGGATCTGAATCAAGGGAGTATAAAATATCAACTCATTACTTCCATTTGATTGGAGAAAATTTTTTTGTATCCTATATTTCCAAGGGAAGAGTTTAATATGCACCAGAATTGCAAGTATGCTGAACAATCATAACAATAATATAAGGGAAGAGCCCTATTGTTATGTGTGATAAAATTATGTGTAAAAGAATATTTAAGCATATTTAAAATACTGGGAAAAGAGCATCTATGCACCTTCAATATAAACAACTGTAAAAGTAGTTGAAGCAAAGAAGGTTAACTGAATATAGATAGATGTATATGTAGATGTATACATCTATACATAGATGCTGAAAATTTATAATTATAGAGGCTGGAAAGTCTATAAAGCTTGCTAACGGAAAAGTTAGAGAAAGGGCATATTGATCTGTTAGAGTTGGACAAAACTCTGAAGAACAGATCTGAGAAATGCAAATGAGTATATGTTTATATATACATATAAATATTAGTCGACTGGGTTGACTGATAGGAATTGAGGTCAAGCCAAAACTTCTCATGGAAATTTTTATAATAACAAGAGTGCCGGTAATTACCAAAGAGAAATTAAAGACCTGAGAAAAGTACGAATGTAAAATTGATTAAACAGAAAAAGAAAAAAAAAATTGAATGGTATCAGGTGCATAAAAGTAGAGTATATCTAGGTGAATGCTATGCGGATAAGAAGCTGGGTATGGGAGACGTGAAAAATGGTATCAGAGCACAAGTTCAGAAAAATAGGCAAGCTATGTGCTCACAAAGAAACAATAAGTTGTTATAAATTTTATGAATATTATGCTATAATGAAAACATAGCGTTGGAATCTCTTGATAATGATTCATTTAAGTCACCTGACTTGATTTTTGGTTCTGTAATGAAACCTTCCATGCTTGCGTGCATTTTCTTTCTGTCTCGTTGTTTGGTCTTGCTTCCAATCTAACCGTTTGGTCTTGTTTAGTGGGATTGGAGAACATAGAAGAAAGCTTGGCTGTGAACGAGGGTTTTAAAATTTGGGAAATGTTTTCTTGCATTTTGGGGTTATTTAAGATCAATATTCTCATGACAATTTTTATGTTTTCTTCACTGTAAAATAAAACAAAGGAATGATATGCAGTTAGAATCTTTTAAAAACCAATAAAAAAGGAATTGAATGGCAGCGGACAATTATAGATCTTATATAATTTCTGTAAATTCCTTGCTTATGTTGCAGTCAATTGTTCTGGATTGATACAAATGGTTCTTTGAGTCAAGGCCAGGATACAATGTCTAATAGCATCTGAAACTGCGCTTTAGAATTGTAACCTCACAAATTATAGTTATGACCCAGAAACTATACTGTGATTCTGAATGACTCACCTCGGCCATTGTAATTTTATTAAACATAATTGGAAAATGAGATAAGTACAAGTAACATATAAAAGAAGCTATATGGAATAAAATCCATATGCCTGTAACTCGATGCCACGAAATGATAAGCCGGCGCCGAGAAATGCAAGAATAAGGTAACCAGGGCATCATCGAGAGGTATCGAGTTCGAAACCTCTGTCGTGTAGATTAAAGAAAAAGAATGACATCAAATCACAGAAATCTTAGAGCGGTGCCGGGGTCTTAGAAAAAAAAACAATCTCGTGGAAAGGAAAGTTCTAGACGTTTCATATATGTCTAAATCGCTTCCAATATTATATTAGTATAATTCACATTCGTCAAGAGGAAAAAGGCGAAAAAGGCTATTGCCAAAAATATCTCTGACATAGATGATAAGAATTATATGGTCATAGGAAGGCCAGCGGCCTACATCTTCCATGCGACTGTGGGGTAAACAGTCTGATAAAGCCACGAGTTACAAGTATTCCCAATGATTTGAGTCCAGCTGTCGTCAACGAAACAGGCAACAGCCAAGCACGGGAAAATCTTCTAGATGCTTCTGCGATAGCATCCAACCTACAAACAAATGGTGGAGCACAAGCAGGGAACAAAAGGATCTCTTTACCAACCCCAGGCTCGACCCGAATGTCAAAGCCTAAGGAATGAGGGTTAAAATTGAGAATCCAAGGTTGAGTCTGCACGCCGCGGGCCAAGCCATCCCCTGAGTCTATGCACACCAGGGCCGGGAATTTTAAATTCTGTCGTGTGCGAGGCTCGACCCCAGGGCTAGCCCGAACGCAACCTTGCCGCAGTGGCTGTGCTCGGCCATGGCCACACTCTGCAAGTCGTAAAAAGACAGCCCCTCTAGCAGCTAGTTGTAGAATCACTGCGACGTCAGCTATTTCCGGCGTTACATCAGCTCCAGCTACACAATATATCTGCAAGTAAATAAATGAAAGCAGTGCCCATTAGTCTCAGGGAGTGCAAGCATATATGTAGTGAATATATGCATACGAAAGAGGGCACGTGTATATAAAATGAATATATCATATACCTGAAGAATAATCGCGAGGTATTCATAGGTATACGATAATCATTTAAATCGAACAAAGAAAAAAAAAATCATATATATATTGAACCCAACCTTGGAGAAAGGTTAAAATACCTATAAAACACCAATGAAACGAATGATGGGTAAGTCAAAACATTCGAATATGAATGCATGAAGACCCTATCTACAAAAATAGAAAACAAACGCCGATTATACCTAATCGAACGAACATTATTTGGATGAGAGGCATTAAGCCAAAGAGATCTATACATAGAAGCTCTGTAAATTGAACGCAGCGCTAGAAAGAGAGTGCTGGAAAATAAAACATAATTTCAACAGACCGGTTAATGAAATCGATTTGAAACGTGGTTCCAAAAAAATCTAGAAACTAATTCAATAGGAATCGAATAGATATGAGAGCCTGCACAAAAATGTTAGTCAAATTTTACCTGACAGATTTCAGAAAAAAATATATTTATATCTTCTCCAGTATAACTATGATCGGAAGATCCGAGGGAGAAATCATGCCGAGGAAAACTCTACACTATGAACAGAAAAACCATTTCAACGAGAAACCGTGACTTTCTCCTTAATTTAAAAAAATTTCACAAAATTCTATCCAATAGATCGAATCAGATTCGAAGCAAGAAATTTCCTTGAGCCATAGTCATCGTTTTGTAGTGGGATTAAGAGTCTTCAATTTCCCGTCTGAGAAGAATTAAAATAGCGGAAATTGAATGCGTAAAACCTCTCAAAATCGCAGGATGGAAAATGAAACTTCACTGTGAATAGTAAGGGTAAATGTCGCTGAAGAAATTAACCTAAATCCTGTTGGTATCGCTACCGTCCACGTGTTCATGGATGCATAGCATGGAGTGTAAATGAAAAGACAGCCTGGGGAAGTTCCGAGAAAATCCATAAAACAAGACGGTAAATCTGAGTAATAAGATTTATAAGTACCAAGGTGATTTCGTAGATAATTAAATATCATGTACCGCTATTACGGCAGGTAGATATCAAATTAATATTCTGTAGGGAATTTGAAAGCTCAAACCAATATAAGACCCGACCTGCCGATTTGAATCAACATCGTGATGTGGGAACTGACAGAGCCATTAATATCTCATAAAACCCCTGCAAAACAATGTACAAGTCTAGTAGAAAGGTACTAGCATTATTTATCGCATGAATAAAAATATATTAAACCTTTACAATGAAATCGTAGACCTGGGAACTTTAACCCTATAGAAAATGATAGTCAAAGGTCATACGAAATGGTAACGATATAATGGTAGGTGTATTCAAAATTATATGGAATTTATATAAATTAAATGGGTTAGAAAAAATCAGAATTTAAAGGTAGAGATACCATATATAATTTTGATTCTATGAATGAAAATGGTAAATTTCTAAGGGTTAGGAAGTCAACGATTCTGTATACTTATTGTATCGAGAATATACATGCTTATTGGTTATGCTGTGCGAATTGGCTATGCTACGGATTAAGTGAGCAAGGACGAATTGCTCACGTTAATCGACACTGAGTGTGCGGAGTAGAAAACATGCTACGAGGTCGAAGATTTCTTCTTGATCACCATATGATGCCATTCTACCTTAATTGGCTATGCTATTGATAGGTTTCCATTCTACCTTAGTTAACTCACCTTCAGGCAAGAACGAGAAATCTTCGTCAAAGTTGAAAAATCAACGTTAAGAGTGTAACAGGAAGGTGTTGGAAAGGAGAACTAATGGCTTATCAGCGCGCCTGCCACGTATTAAATTTCATGATGTGTTTCATGTCTCCTTATTGGAAAAAAAAAAAAATTGTACATGATGCTTCTCACATTATTGATTGGGAATGTGACTTGGGAATGTGATCAGGGAAGAGCCACAAGAGCCATTAGAGAATTTCTATTAGAGTACAACCAAATCTTGGAAAGAAATTGAATTACAAAATTGAATAGTAGCTAGAGTAATGGTGCAGTGGGAACACTTTGCTGCTGAAGAAGCTACATGGAAAAGAAAAGATGAGATGATGGAAAATCATCCATCTTTATTTTCAAAATGAACTATAGTAGTTAGTTGTTAACACCGAGGACGGTGTTTGTTTTCAGAGGGGGAATATGTAACACCCCCAAGTTCTATGCTTTTCAAATTAGACATTTGAGCATAAATCCAAAGGGGAGTGGACCCCAATGGATAATTATTGTGTGGATGTAGTTAATTATTTATGAAAAATAAATAATTTATTTTGTATGCACTATGACCAAATGAGATTATTGAGATCACATGCCTAATCCATGAGGTTATGGAAAAGGTAAAGACTTTCCCCAAAATCTTTCAAAAATCCTTGAAATAAATTATTTCTAATTTAAATTTTTGAGGAAAAATCTAAATTCCCCAATGATAAGGAAAGTAGTTGGGAAGAGGTAAAAAGTTGAAAAAGATGGAAAAGCAGAAAGCAACTTTAAAGTCCCTAAATATGGGAAGCCTAGGCAAATAGGAATAAAAGCATCCTGAAATTCTGGATGCAGAATTGGGAAACAGGCTTTGGGGAGAGCATAGCTTAAATAAGCTGCTCCAGATCAGATTGAGGTTGGTCTGTACTTGGAGGATCTCAGCTCGGGGATGAGTTCTGGAGATAGACAAACTCTAAGGTTGGGAGGACTGGTCATAGTATCGGTATGCATGCATAAATTTTGGAAATTAATTTCAGTCTGTATTAAGTATATCAAGGTTTTATGAATTGGTATGTTACAATTTCTTATGCAAATGTTTATATTGAATGTTTGTTCAGTACCTCATGCAATTACAAACTAGATCCAATAGCTGAAAATCTAGTATATTAATAGTAGGGACCAATGGTTTGGTTCTAGGGATACGTATCCTGTAGTAATAAAGTTGGAGATGATAGATCATCTGAATGACAAATAAATATCAAAATTCAGGTTGTAGCCTGCTTTCTTTTAAAAGAATAAATAATTGCTATGTTGTACAACAGAAAACTTTGATAAAACTGTAACAAAAAAAAGCAAGTAGAAAACAACTAAACCTGTCATAGAAGTATTGATGGCAGTGTTGAAGTGACAAGAATTGTAGAACTAAGAATTTAAACTGTTTTATTTCATGGAAGTTTGAATATATGAACCCAAAAATTAAATCCTAACTAAGTGCAAGGATCTGAATCTAGGGAGTATAAATTATCAATTCACTACTTCCATTTGATTGGAGAAAAATTTTCTATATCCTATATTTCCAAGGCAAGAGTTTAATATGCACCAGAATTGCAAGTATGGTGAACAATCATAACAATAAAATAAGGGAAGATCCCTATTGTTATGTGTAATAAAATTATGTGTAAAGGAATATTTAAGCATATTTAGAATACTGGGAAAAGATCATCTATCCACCTTCAACATAAACTGCTGTAAAAGTAGTTGAAGCAAAGAAGGTTAACTGAATATAGATATATGTATATGTAGATGTATACATCTATACATAGATGCTGAAACTTTATAATTATAGAGGCCAGAAAGTCTATAAAGCTTGCTAATGGAAAGGTTAGAGAAAGGGCATATTGATCTGTTAGAGTTGGACAAAACTCTGAAGAACAGATCTGAGAAATGCAAATGAGTATATGTTTATATATACATATAAATGTCAGTCGACTGGGTTGACTGATAGGAATTGAGGTCAAGCCAAAAATTCTCATGGAATTTTTTATAATAACAAGAGTGCCGGTAATTACCAAAGAGAAATTAAAGACCTGATAAAAGTACGAATGTAAAATTGATTAAACAAAAAAATAAATTGAATGGTATCAGGTGCATAAAAGTAGAGTATATCTGAGTTAATGTTATACGGATAAGAAGCTGGGTATGGGAGACATGACATCGTATGGTTGTAAAATATTAAGCATATGTTTTGGATCAACCATGTCAAAGAAACTAAAATAATTAAAAACTTAAAACAACCATGCACTCTCTTTCCTATATTATTGTTAGTCAATTTTTTTTTTCTCATCACCAGGATGCTTAGTTAAAATGAATTTATGTTTCTTCTTAGTAATATTATTATATTCTTAGTAATATTATTTATATAAAAGTAATCTCATTTTTAATTTTATTGAAATTTTGATTTAATTTCTATGGGAATATATGATAGAGGATTTAAATATATCTCAAAAGTAATGATAACATTTTTCTTTTTAGAATTAATTAAGAAAATTTTATTAAATTAAATTAAAATAAATTATTTTAAACTATCTTGATTGTGAAATAAGTTATGGTTATTGGCCATGTGGTATCGATAAACCATGGTATTGACCCATGATATTATAACAAATCATATTTACATGCTAATAATATTGACCATAAATTGGGGTTGAATTTCCATGATTAAGAATCATGTCATATTGTTATAAAATATTTCCATTGTCAAAGAAGTGACATTGTATTGACCCATGGCATGCTAACAAAACTTATTCACAAGTTAATAATAAATTTTACGTATAACAAATTGATCTAAACTTTAAATTTTAAATGTTAAATGTTAAACATTTATGCTTCACATTTGTACCCATTATAAGGTGGTAGAGCACCTCTCAAGAAATCATTGATAAATAATAGGTGGAAAATATTTAATAGTAATCAAGACAAAGGTTTAAGATTTAATGTATTTTTTCTTTTAAATTTAATTAAAAAATGATGGTCATATAATTAAATTAATATAAAAAAAATATAAAATATCTTTGACCATATAATCTGTTATGGTTTTGGGATAACTGGTAATCATAAGCCTTGGTATTTTAACAAAGTGGAATATTATTTATATGTTAACAGTCTCCATGATAAAGTGGAAGTAACTTCAGCGTTAAGAATATTGTTATGGTTGAGAATTTCCATCACCATAAATTTAGGAAAGCTGTTGAGATTGAGAAAGGGTTTATGCTTGATATAGTTATATAAATACTTATTTATTATTACAGTCACTTTAATATTTCCTTAGCATCTATTTTTCCATCTATTATAGGCATTCAATGTCGGTTCTATAATTTCCTATGTGATTTCGAGGAAGATTTATTATACTATGATATGGATCACAAAATTTTACACTCTGAAATTTTGTCATATGTTTTTTTAAATGTAGATATGTTTATGTTATTTTTTTTAATTGATGGTAATAATAAGTGAAAATAAAGTTATATTTTAGCTAATTTTAATAACTTTTTTTAAATTTAGCAAAGATAAATGTTTTGATGAGTATAATGGATGTACCATTATTTACATTTACCAACCATTTAATATATATGATTGCACCGTATTACTAATTATTAATATTATAACTTGTATTATAGCATTTTCCTTGCTTATTACTGTAACACCCCCAATTCATGTGTTTGAATTTCAAAGTTAGACATTTGAACTTTAATCCTAAGCGGAGTGGACCCCAAAGGATAAACATTTTGTGAATGTAATTAAAAATTTAATTGAGGAAATGAATAAAATAATGTGGTGCAGATTGACCAAAATGAGATTTATCAGATCACTTGCTAAATCCATGAGGATGGATAAGGAAAATATTTCCCCACAATCTTTCAAAAATCCTTGAAAGAAATTAATTTTAAATTTAGATTTTTGAGGAAAAATCTGAATTTCCCCAATGATGAGGAAAGTAGTTGGGAAGAGGTAAAAAGCTGGAAAAGCTGAGGAAAAGCATAAAACAGCTTTAAAGAATCCCTAAATTTGGAAGCCTAGGCAAACAGGAAGAAAAGCATCCTGAGATTCTCGACGCAGAATTAGAAACATGCTTTGGGGAACAATAGCTTCAATAAGATGCTCTTGTACAGATTAGAGGTTGATCTATTTCAAGGAGAAGATCTCAGCTCGGGGGTGAGTTCTGGGAGACAAAAGGACTCTAAGGTTGGGAGGTTGATCAATTTCATGAGTGGTATGTCTCTAAATTTATTGATGTTCTATTTCATATAGTATGAATTGGCTACATATAAAAATTTGACTGTATATTAGAATATCAATTCTACATTTAACAGAACTGATCAATAAGGAAATTATCCATGAAATTCTGTATAGTTGTAGAATTGGAGTGGTGAATTAGAATCCAACAGAGTCTCTAAACCAGTGATTGGTTTAAATCTGAGGATACTTATTTTTTTCCATAGGAAAATTTATGAAATTGTTTTAATCTGCTTCTGTTTCCTAGCATGATTCCAATATATACATACATGAGAGAGAATTTTAATTTCCTGTATTATAGTGGAAAATAGTAGGAAATGAATTGTAACTTACATTGTGCATGAGAGAACAGAAGGAGAGACTCTATAAACTGATTTCAGGGCCAACATACCATTCACATGTAATCAGAAAATTAAGGGTCAAGAAAGTTGTATGTAAGCAACACATGCTATAGCAGAGGAAAGAAACTAATAATTTACAAAAGACTTATCATAGACAGGTAACTTATGAAACAATTCTAATATTATAGCATAGAAAGTAAATACAAAATATAGTTGAGTAAATATCCTACATGCATGTTCACCCCAGTCTGAGATATTGAATTATATGTATCCTAGTCTATCGTGATAATCCAAATCAAGAGGGTAAATTTGTAGATTATAAACCCCAATGTCCTCTAAACATAAAGACAGAAATGCAAGTGCATTCATCCCTGTAGACAATTTGGATACATATTCTGTGCAAAGACATAACAAATTAATTCCTCAAGTATCTGCATAGAACTACAGTGTCATTCTGTTATAAATGATCATATCACTCTGGTTATCTAAACTTCAAAGAAAAAAAAACCAGGTGTTTAGACTTTAGGGTCAGTTTAATAAAACTGGAGGAAGAAATTGAGAAAGTTACGACTCACAATAATACTATTGATTTCATTAAGATATTTAAATTTTACCATCACAGAAGCTATGTTCTCCTGGAATAGGAAACTTTATATTACAGTACATTATTCATTCTAATGTCACCACAGTATGAATATAGTTAACAATTGCATGGCCTCAGAGCCTAGAGGCAATAAACTACACAAAATTAAGAGTATGTGTAATATATATAAAAAATTAAATTGCCAAAAGTTAATTATTAATTCTAGCCAAGTCAAAACGAGCAAAGAGAGGGTACTGTTGGAGCATACTCATAAGAATAATAACTAAAATCAAAAGTGGGTATTATGAAAACCCAGAAATGACTAATGTATATGTGGATATATGGTACAATTTCGAAACAACCTTATAAAGTCCCATGGACAGAGCTACATAAATATTCAGAGTGGGGATTTACTTATAGTGATAAAAATAATTACAATTGTATCAATACAATATTTAAATGTCAAAATATAAATCCTATAACTAGTAGCGAAGAACGAATTCCTTCTGACAGAGTTCGGTTAATACCGACCTGCAAAGAGCAAGTAAACAATTGTTAATGGTTTAAGGGAGTCACGTATCTCTGCAAGTGCGAAGGAGAGCACGACACATACCTACAAGAAAAAAAAACAAAATCAACGAAACGCTGAAGATAGAGAGTACGAATAGCATGAATCAAGTCAAAATGATAACTGAGAAAGGCGTAGTACCTGGAAAGGGAGAAGCCCTATGCCCTTATCAATCTGCCACATATAACCATGGAATTATCATGAATAAAGGGTTAAATTCAAGAATCGACTAAAACAAGAAACCTCCAGAGAGCGAAAAAATAGAAAATTCTTTCTACGCTTGGTCAAACAACAAAATTTCAAATCAGAGTGCCGAGGGAGTAGAATCCTTATGGCGCTGGATAAATGTACTCGTACCCAATATCACTTGAGAAGAAGATTGGGCTACGAAGCCATGAGAGCCTGCGTAAAACCTTACTTCTGAGAAGGCGCATCAGAAATCTCAAAGGCTAGGTAAGAAAACCAAACTAATCAAGTTCCGGGAAAGGCGAACGCACATTCTCTGCAAAAAAAATAGAGCCATTCGTTATAATTATTCCAATAGCAGAAAACGATAATATAAAATCGTAGTACTGGCATGAAGAAAAGCGTGAAGCTCTCAATCGGAAATGGCAGCCTGTGAAATAATAAAAATATAGAGAGCGAAATTTTACAAACTCTGGCAAAGGATCTTACCGACGGAATTTGTTAACGCACAGGAGTAAGGCGAAGCCTGAAATGAATCACGCCAACGGCCATGGCATTGTTACTCACAGTCCAGAGATAAACCAAACGCAGGGGGAGGTAAAAGAACCACCGATCAAATACCAAGTATGATTTATAACAGTGTGCTATGAATCAAAACAACGAAACCTAATAGCCAGATACAATCCAAGTCGTCCACTTGGCGAGATCCGCATGGTAAAGCCACAGATCGAGAATTTAATAGGTAAGGTACCCCCTCTGTTCAAAAATTAATATGACAAGCAGCGAATTAAATGCAGATCAATCTGGCCATACTGTGGAAAATCACTTTGGGAATGAGGTGGAACGAAGCCAGTATTACGTGGAGCCAACACCACGTGATCACAACTGGAACGAGACCATATATCACCCTTACGACGAGCGTTAAAACCTTATGGTGGCTCAGCGTGGAAGACAGATGGACGTCGTCCTTCAAATTATCATTGCACAAAATTCTAACTTGGAAATTACGTGGAGTTCCATTTAATACGCCCAAATTCACATAATTAATGATAAGACGTAAAGGAGAATGAAGGAAGAATACCAGACTTGCGTAGTTGGTAATTCAAATTCCGCCAAGGTTATATTTTTATTAACAAAGGATAAGGGCCAACGACCACTTGGATTTGTATACGTCCATGGAATTAGATTAACATGGAATTCACGAAGAACCAATCAAATTCCCCTCTATATAATTCGATTGAGAGTCCAAAGGTTATGATATAAAATGAAGATTAATATGTAAGTGAGGTGATATAATAAGGACATTAGGTTATGTCGGATATAATTATAATTAGTATAATTATAATTATTACAAATCAAGTAAATTACAATATGGAAAGATAAAGTGGGGATGTGAATAGCAATTGAAAATTAATGATTGTGTAAACCTGCAACGTAATGACAGAATGCATCATTAGCATTAACTGGAAACGATGCAACCAAACAGAAAAAAAAAATTGTGTGAAGTGGGAGGTGTGACAAATGGTATCAGAGCCCACATTAAAAAAATGGCCTGGTGACATTGTGTTCACTGTTGCTGTGTATTCACTGTATAAATTTAATTATGTGGAAAGAAAAAAAAAAATGTATTTTTTTATTATTTCACTGATATGTGTTGAGTGTGTACAGTGGTGCTGAAATGGAAGAAGGTGGCGAAATTTATGTTGATCTGCATGATGAGGATAATGCACCAGATCCAAATGCACCCATGATGGCTATGTTGCGGGAATTGCAACAAGAGCTCGCTGAGATAAAAAGCCAGAATGACAGATTGTCATGAGCCAGTGAGGAGCAGGAAAATCTCATCAGGGAATTAACTTTGCGGAACAGCCAGGAAGGCGAAGGTTCCGGAAAGAGGAAAACTGATAAGTATGAAGATGAAGATGCAGTAAGGCATCAATATAAACAGAAAAAGGAATTACAGGGGGGATTCCGGAAAATCAAGCCTCCCTCCTATGATGGGGAGAAGGAGGAGGATGCGGAAGCTTGGTTATTGAACATGATGAAGTACTTCCAGGTCTATGAATATGATAGCAATCTTAAGGCCAGATTAGCTGTTTATCAACTACAAGGAAAGGCTACCTTGTGGTGGGAGGAAACGAAAATGGTGCATGCCATTGATGAAAAGACAGTCACCTGGGAAGATTTTTAGGTTAAGTTCAAGAACCGCTACCTAAATGAACATTACTATGATGATAAAGCAAAAGAATTTCATGAACTTAGACTGGGACAACTCACTATGGATGAGTTTGTTACTAAGTTTACAAATATGTGGAGATATGTACCCTACATAAGGGAAGAGAAGGCAAAAGTTCAAAGATTTCTAAATTGCTTGCCTGCTGTATACAAAGAGAAAATCGAGTTTGAAAACCTAAAAACAATGGACGAAGCTGTTAGAAAAGCCAGATTATGTTACCAACAGTTCAAAGGAAAATCTGAATAAGGGAAAAGCTAGGTAAATAAAAATGAGTTCAAAGGGAGGAAACAGAAACCGGCCTATTTGAAAAATTTTGGTAGAGACCATCAGCGGAAAAAGTTTAATAAACCCCAAGAAAGTCAAACTGCTCAGTCCCAAGTAGCTTCCAAACAAATAGATGGAGACAGTAAAAAGGAAGGGACAATCAAAATGAGAGAACCCCTGAAATATAGGGGTTGTGGAGAACCCCATCTTTTGAGGGACTGTCTGCATCGAAACATTCATATGCTCATGAGGGAGCGGGAAGCAACAACAGTAAATGATATAGCCAGAAATATACCAACTATCAGTGCATCCCTAGAAAATCGGCAAGCAGAACATCAAGCAACCATGGTGGAAATGGAGGATAAGATTTCTGACCTATCTGTTACTGTTCTGATTGATCCAGGTGCTTCTTTGAGTTACATTAGTCCCAATATTGTAGAAAAATGTAACTTAAAAACTGAAAAATTTCAACAGTCATGGCTGGTACAGCTGGCCACTGGAACTAAGAGAAAGGTAACACATAAACTTCCCAGAACATAAATCAAATTAAATGAGCTTCAAACAGAAGTAAATTTGAACATCCTGCCCTTAGGGTCATATGATCTACTGATAGGAATGGACTGGCTGGAAAAGAAGAAAGCCTTGATGAACTGCTGGGATAAGACTTTGCATTGTGTAGATGAGGAAGGGAAACCTTTTATTCTCAAAGGGAAACAAAAACCTATTTCTGTAAGACAGATTTCAGCATTGCAATTAAAAAGAACAGCTAGAAAAGGATACCAAGTTTATGCAGTGCATGTGGAAGAAACAGAACAGAAAACTGAAGAGGAATTACTGGATGCGGTACCAGTAATAAGGGAATTCAACGAAGTTTTCCCAAAGGAAATCCCTCATCTTCCCCCCAAAAGAGAGATTGATTTCTCAATCGATCTGGTGCCGGGAGCAACACCTGTCTCCCGAGCGCCTTATCGAATGAGTCCTCCTGAACTGATGGAACTGAAAATTCAATTGCAAGAACTGTTAGATAAAGGGTATATCAGACCGAGTGTATCTCCTTGGGGAGCACCGGTGCTGTTCGTGAAAAAGAAAGATGGAACCTTTAGGATGTGCATTGATTATCGTCAACTGAATAAGTTGACCATTAAAAATAGATACCCTTTGCCTAGAATTGATGATCTTTTTGATCAAGTGAGAGGGGCTTCAGTATTTTCGAAAATTGACTTAAGAACTGGTTATCACCAGCTTAGAATTAAAGAAGAAAACATCAGCAAAACAGCCTTTCGAACCAGGTATGGTCACTACGAATTTGTAGTCCTACCTTTTGGTTTGACAAATGCCCCTGCCACATTTATGTGCCTAATGAACAATGTGTTAAACAAGTACTTGGATAAATTTGTCCTTGTGTTCATAGATGATATCTTAGTTTACTCAAAAAGTGAGGAGGAACATAAAGAACACTTGAGGATAGTATTGCAAACTCTAAAGGAAAATCAACTATATGCCAAGTTTAGGAAATGTGAGTTTTATAAAGATAAGATCCAATACTTGGGTCATATTATTTATGAACAAGGCCTTGCTGTTGACCCTGAAAAGATAAAGGCTATAAAAGAATGGCCTGTACCAGCTGATGTTTCAGCAGTGAGATCATTCATGGGGATTGCAGGCTATTATCGCAGATTTGTAGAAATATTTTCTGCCATAGCACATCCCATCACATCATTACAAAGGAAAGGTGTCAAGTTTGAATGGATTGAAAAATGTCAAAACAGTTTTGACCAATTAAAACTGAAACTTAGTACAGCCCCTATACTGAAAATTGCAGATCCTGATAAATAATTTGTGGTATGTACGGATGCCTGTAGAGAATTAGCAGCTGTTATCCATGCTTTGAAAATGTGGCGGCACTATCTTCTTGGAAAGAAATTTACATTGATGATTGATCATATTAGTCTCAAATATTTCTTTTCCCAAACTGATTTGAATGCCAGACAAGCCAAATGGCTGTCCTTTTTAAGTGAATTTGATATAGAGATAAAACATATTAGAGGGAAAGAAAATAAAGTTGTTGATGCATTGAGCAGAAATGCGTGTCAGAATATCAATAGTATTGGAAGTAGTGCTCAGATTGATGTAGAAGAGTTGGTGAATAAGGTAGCAAACCAAGACCCAAATTATGAAACACTTCTGGTGAAATTACAGAAAAAGGAGAAAAGTGATTTCACTCAAAACCAAAAAGGGCTGATCTGTTATAAAAACAGATTGTATATTCCCAATGTAGAGTCCTTAAAAAGAGAAATTTTGGATGAGTACCACAAACAACCATATGCAGGACATCCAGGATATCAGAAAATGTTAACAGCCCTGAAAAAGAAGTTGTTCTGGCCAGGAATGAAGAGAGATGTAGCAGAATACTTAAGTAGATGCATGGAATGTCAACTGGTTAAAGCTGAACATCAGCATCCTACTAGCCTTTTAAACCCTTCACCGATTTCAGAATGGAAATGGGACACAGTTTCCATGGATTTCATAATAGGGTTACCCAAAACCAAATACCAGCATGATTCTGTAATGGTAGTAGTAGACACTCTAACCAAAGCTACTCACTTTATACCAGTGAAATCTACCTTTGGGACAGCTCAAGTAGCAAATGTGTTCCTGAAGGAGGTAGTAAGGCTCCATGGGGTTCCGAAGGTGATTGTTTCTGATAGAGATGCTAAGTTTACAATAGCCTTTTGGAAAGGGTTGTTTGGAGGTATGGGCACTAAATTGAATTTTAGTACTACTTACAACCCTCAGACCGATGGCCAAACGGAAAGAACTAATCAAATTTTGGAGGATATGCTGAGAATGTATGTGATGCATAGACCCTCAAAGTGGGAAGATTACTTGCATTTAGCTGAATTTTCCTATAATAAAAGCTACCAATCCTCCATCAAAATGAGTCTGTTTGAGGCACTATATGGAAGGAAGTGTCGTACTCCTTTGAGCTGGAGTCAGCCAGAAGATAAACTAATGTTGGGACCAGATGCTACAAGGGTGAAAGAATTTTCAACGAGATACAAATCAAACATCAAGGCAGCACAAGATGTGGAAAGAATTATGCGATAAGAAAAGAGTGCTGCCAGGAATTTAAAGTGGGGGAGCATGTGTATTTGCGTATTAAACCAAAAAAGAGTGCCCTTTATGCGGGAAGTTGTGCAAAACTTGCCCCTAGATACTGTGGTCCTTTCAAAGTATTAGAAAGGGTGGGACCAGTGGCTTACAAGCTGGACTTACCACCCCATGTTAGAGTTCATGATGTATTTCATGTTTCGTTATTGAAAGGATATGTGCATGATGCTTCTCACATAGTTGATTGGAATGTTGTACAAGTGGAACCAGAAGGGGAGTTTCTGCCAGAACTGCTACAAATATTGGAGCGGGAAGAAATTGAATTCAGAAGCAGAACAATAGCAAGAGTAAAGGTGCAGTGGAAACACTTTACTGCTGAAGAAGCTACCTGGGAAAGAGAAGCTGAAATGATGGAAAAATATCCATTTTTATTTGCAAAATGAACTCTGGTAGTTGAATAACAACACCGAGGACAGTGTTTATTTTCAGAAGGGGAATATGTAACACCCCCAATTCATGTGTTTGAATTTCAAAGTTAGACATTTGAACTTTAATCCTAAGGGGAGTGGACCCCAAAGGATAAACATTTTGTGAATGTAATTAAAAATTTAATTGAGGAAATGAATAAAATAATGTGGTGCAGATTGACCAAAATGAGATTTATGAGATCACTTCCTAAATCCATGAGGATGGATGAGGCAAATATTTCCCCACAATCTCTCAAAAATCCTTGAAAGAAATTAATTTTAAATTTAGATTTTTGAGGAAAAATATGAATTTCCCCAATGACGAGGAAAGTAGTTGTGAAGAGGTAAAAAGATGGAAAAGCTGAGGAAAAGCATAAAATAGCTTTAAAGAATCCCTAAATTGGGAAGCCTAGGCAAACAGGAAGAAAAGCATCCTGAGATTCTGGACGCAGAATTAGAAACATGCTTTGGGGAGCAATAACTTAAATAAGCTGCTCTTGTACAGATTAGAGGATGATCTGTAAAAAGGAGAAGATCTCAGCTCGGGGGTGATTTCTGGGAGACAAAAGGACTCTAAGGTTGGGAGGTTGGTCAATTGCATGAGTGGTATGTCTGTAAAATTTATTGATGTTCTATTTCATATAGCATGAATTGGCTACATATAAAAATTTGACTGTATATTAGAATATCAATTCTACATTTAACAGAATTGATCATAAGGAAATTATCCATGAAATTCTATATAGTTGTAGAATTGGAGTGGTGAATTAGAATCCAACAGAGTCTCTAAACCAGTGATTGGTTTAAATCTGAGGATACTTATTTTTTCCCACATGAAAAATTATGAATTTTTTTTAATCTGCTTCTGTTTCCTAGCATGATTCTAATATATACATACATGAGAGAGAAAGTAAATTTCCTGTATTATATTGGAAAATAGTAGGAAATGAATTGTAACTTACATTGTGCATGAGAGAACAGAAGGAGAGACTCTGTAGATTGACTTCAGGGCCAACATACCATTCACAAGTAATCAGAAAATTAATGGTCAAGAAATTTGTATGTAAGCAACACATGCTATAGCAGAGGAACACAACTGATAATTTACAAAAGACTGATCATATACAGGTAACTTATGAAACCATTCTAATATTATAGCATAGAAAGTAAATACAAAAGATAGTTGAGTAAGTTACAAATAGATTCACAGTCACAAGATATTGAATTATATGTATCTAGTCTATCGTGATAATCGAAATCAGAGAGGTAAATTTGTGAATTATAAACCCCAATTTCTCTAAAAATAAAAGGCAATCACAGAGTGCATTCACTTTGTAGACAAATTAGATACATATTTTGTGCAAAAGAACATATACTTTTATTCCTCGGAAATGTCTAATAGAACTACGGTGATAATTACATTATAAATAGTCATATCACTGCGAGTTATCTAAACTTCAAAAGAAAAAAAGAGGGAGCATTTATACTTTAGGAGTTGGATTTAATATTTGGAGAAGAAATTGAGAAAGTTACGACTCACAATAATACTATTGATTTCATTCAGATATTTAAATTTTACCATCACAGAAGCTATGTTCTCCTGGAATAGGAAACTTTATATTACAGTACATTATTCATTCTAATGTCACCACAGTATGAATATAGTTAACAATTGCATGGCTTGAGAGCCTAGAGGAAATAAACTACATAGAATTCAGAGGATGTGTAATATATATAAAAAATTAAATTTCCAAAAGTTAAGTATTAATTTCAGCCAAGTCAAAACGAGCAAAGAGAGGGTACTGCTAGAGCATACTCATAAGAACAATAACCGAAATCAAAAGTGGGTATTATGAAAACCCAGAAATGACTAACGTATATGTGGATATATGGTACAATTTCGAAAAAACCTTATAAAGTCCCATGAACAGAGCTCCATAAATATTCAGAGTGGGGATTTACTTATAGTGATAAAAATAATTACAATTGTATCATTACAATATTTAAATGTCAAAATATAAACCCTATAAACAGTAGCGAAGAACGAATTCCTTCTGACAGAGTTCGATTAATACCGACCTGCAAAGAGCGAGTAAACAATTGTTAATGTTTTAAGGGAGTCGCGTATCTCTGCAAGTGCGAAGGAGAGCACGACACTTACCTGCAAGAAAAAAAAACAAAATCAACGAAACGTTGAAGATAGAGAGTACGAATAGCATGAATCAAGTCAAAATGATAACTGAGAAAGGCGTAGTACCTGGAAAGGGAGAAGCCCTACGCCCTTATCAGTCTGCCACATATAACCATGGAATTATCATGAATAAAGGGTTACATTCAGGAATCGACTAAAACGAGCAACCTCCAGAGAACGAACAAATAAAAAATTCTTTCTACGCTTGGTCAAACAACAAAATTTCAAATCAGAGTGCCGAGGAAGTAGAATCCTTACGGCGCTGGATAAATGTACTCGTACCCAATATAACTTGAGAAGAATATTGGGCTACGAAGCCATGAGAGCCTGCGTAAAACCTTACTTCTGAGAAGGCGCATCAGAAATCTCAAAGGCTAGGTAAGAAAACCAAACTAATCAACTTCCAGGAAAGGCGAACGCACATTCTCTGCAAAACAAATAGAGCCATTCGTTATAATTATTCCAATAGCAGAAAACGATAATAAAAAATCGTAGTACTGGCATGAAGAAAAGCATGAAGCTCTCAATCGGAAATGGCAGCCTGTGAAATAATAAAAATATAGAGAGAGAAATTTTACAAACTCTGGAAAAGGATCTTACTGACGGAATTTGTTAACGCACAGGAGTAAGGCGAAGCCTGAAACGAATCACGCCAGCGGCCATGGCGTTTTTACTCACGGTCCAGAGATAAACCAAACGCAGGGGGAGGTAAAAGAACCTCCGATCAAATACCAAGTATGATTTATAACAGTGTGCTATGAATCAAAACAACGAACCCTAATAGCCAGATGCAATCCAAGTCGTCCACCCGGCGAGATCCGCATGGTAAAGCCGCGGATCGAGAAGTTAATAGGTAAGGTACCCCCTCTGTTCAAAAATTAATATGACAAGCAGCGAATTAAATGCAGGTCGATCTGGCCATATTGTGGAAAATCGCTTTGGGAACGAGGTGGAACGAAGCCAGTATTACGTGGAGCCAACACCACGTGATCACAACTGGAACGAGACCATCTATCACCCTTACGACGAGCGTTAAAACCTTATGGTGGCTCAGCGTGGAAGACAGATGGACGTCGTCCTTCAAATTATCATTGCACAAATTTCTAACTTGGAAATTACGTGGAGTTCCATTTAATACGCCCAAATTCACATAATTAATGATAAGACGTAAAGGAGAATGAAGGACGAATACCAGACTTCCGTAGTTGGTAATTCAAATTCCACCAGGGTTATCTTTTTATTAACAAAGGATAAGGGCCAACGAACGCTTGGATTTGTATACGTCCATGGGATTATATTAACATGGAATTCACGTAGAACCACTCGAATTCCCCTCTATATAATTTGATTGAGAGTCCAAAGGTTATGATATAAAACGAAGATTAATATGGAAGTGGGGTGATATAATAAGGACATTAGGTTATGTCGGATATAATTATAATTAGTATAATTAGAATTATTACAAATCAAGTAAATTACAATATGGAAAGATAAAGTGGGGATGTGAATAGCAATTGAAAAGTAATGATTGTGTAAACCTGCAACGTAATGGCATAACACATCATTAGAATTAACTGGAAACGATGCAACCAAACAGAAAAAAAAAATTTGTGTGAATTGGGATGTGTGACAATTACATAATTAAAATTAATGGTTTTTCAAATTAAAGTCTTCAAATCCTCTTTCCTTTTTAACATCTTTTCTTTACTATTTTGAATTTGTTGAAAAGTCTTCAAATCCTCTTTCCTTTTTAACATCTTTTCTTTACTATTTTGAATTTGGTGGAACTTTGTTGTTTTCTTACTAGAATCCACTCCCTAGCTATGAAATTTGATGATTTATTCAAGATTTAAATATTTGAAAATAAAATTTACCCATATAACAATTAAAAAATTATTATTATGAGAGAATTATTATAAATTTAATACATCACATAAAGCTATATTAAAAAATAGAAGGTTAGATTAGTATAATTAATGATATATCACATTTTTTTTAAATATAATTTATTTAAAAAAAAATCCAAAATTAATATACTTAAAGATATATCACACTTTTCTTTTAATATAACTTATTTGAAGAAATATATATTTCGTATATTATTGGTTGTCAATTTGTTTGTTTTCATTACTTGCATGCTTAGTTAAGATGAATTTATTTTTCTTCTTAGTATTATTTATATTATATATATTTCACATATTTATATATAAAATTATTCTCATTTTTTATTTTATTGAAAATTTGATTTAATTTATATGGGAATATATGATAGAGGGTATATATATATCTCAAAAGTAATGATAACATTTTTTCTTAAACAATATTTTGTTTAAGAAACTATCTAAATTAAAAAAAAAAACCATTTGGTTGTAAAATATTAAGCATATGTTTTGGATCAAACATGTCAAAGAAAGTACACTAATGAAAAACTTCAAACAACCATGCACTATCTTTCCTATATTATTGTTAGTCAATTTGTTTGTTCTCATCACTTTGATGCTTAGTTATGATGACTTTATGTTGATTCTTAGTAATATTATTTATATTATATATATTTCACATCTTTATATATAAAAGTATTTTCATTTTTAATTTTATTGAAAATTTGATTTAATTTTTATGGGAATATACGATAGAGTGTTAATATATATCTCAAAAGTAATGATAACATGTTTCATTTTAGAATTAATTAAGAAAATTGTATCATACACTGATAACTTCACATGGAAATGTAAGGAGTTAAAAATTTTGTATACAAGTTACTCATGGGTAACTATCCATTCACTATTAAATATTCCTTATCATTACATGGAATGTTTACCCTTTGATAGTATAACTTTAGATTAAGAATAGTAAGCTCCTTAACCATTAACAATGTCCATTACAGTACATTAACATAACACTGTATGATGCAACCTTCCATTCATTTCATTACTCATATAGTCATCACATACTTGCCATTATGAACATCATAACAAGAAAAGAATCAACATCATCAACTTAACACAATAATCAATCACATCATTGAACACCAAATGAAAAAAATGAATCTCGCTCATATATGCAAACCAAGCGACTATGTGTATCAAGAAGTCTCGATGGCAATACCATTGATAGCACCAAGTAGAAACCCTGGCCACAAGACATGCAGGAAAAAAATGAAGGTTGTAACAAGAAAAATTCCCAATTAAGTAGAATGTAAAACCCTAACGCATCCACACCATCTAGATGGAAAAATCTGTGAGAGGCGTCCTTGGACTTAGGGTTAGATCAATGGCACTCAGAGCTCTTTAATGGTGGGTTGATAGAAGTTATGAATTCAAGCCAAGTAAATAAATGTGAAACGACTTCCAGGTATTGCTTCTCTTCTCGAGAAAGGCAGAAGACTTAATGTAGGTATAACAATGGGCAGGCGCTCGAATATCATCGTAGAGAAGTACACAAGAGACATTTAATATGTAGGACAAGTGTGAGACAAAACCCTGAAAGGGGTCGACCCATTGAGTGAAATCGTGCTCTGTGTAAAGATTGTGGGAAACGTTACAAATCAATTCGATATTGTATGTACTATCTCACACAAACCGGAGGTGATAGGGTCGCAGATCTTATGACATATAGTTAAAGGCAATTCGGTAGAAAATGATTTCATATGATAGTAGTATCGATGAACCATATATTAACATGTTCAATGTAATAATTTGAGTTAAATTAATTGTTGGGGTTATAATATCTTCCACTTAAATTACAAGGGAAGTTAACTAATATAGTTTAGAGAAATTAAAAAAAAAAAAAAACAATAAGGAATGGGTATAATTAAAAAGGGAAGTCACCATCACAACTTGAGGAATGAATTAATAAGTGTTAATGATTCAGATATAGATCAACATACCTTAGGGAAAAATAAAGATACATAGGTAACTGTATACATTAAGGTAAGGTGTCTATGTGAAATCTAAATAGGGTGAACCCAAAGGATTTTTTTTCCTTTTTTTTGAGGCATGTTATAACTGGTATCAGAGCTCATGTTAGAAAAAACTGGGCTGTTGTTGTGCTCACTGTGTAAGTTATTTTGGAAGGAAAATTTTTTCTTTTTCTATTGATGTTGTTTTTTTTAGTGTACAGTGGTACTGGAACTGAAAAGTCAATGGCAGAAGGAGATGAAATTTATGTTAATCTACGTAATGAAGATAACCAGCCAGATCCCAATGCTCCTTTGGTGGCTATGTTGCACAAGTTGCAACAGGATATGGTTGAGCTAAGAATCCAGAATGACATACTATCATTAGCCAGTGAGGAGTAGGAAAAGCTAATAAGAGAACTGACCTCGCGGAATAGCCAAGAAGGTGAAGGTTCCGAAAAGAAAAACAAAGGCAAGTTCTCAGATTATTCTAAGGAAGATGACACTAATAGACATCAGTCTAAACAGAGGAAGGAATTATAGGGTGAATTCCGAAAAATTAAACCTCCCTCCTATGATGGAGAGAAAAAGGAAGATGTTGAGGCATGGTTGTTGAATATGATTAAGTATTTCTAGGTCTATGAATATGAGAGCAATCTGAAGGCCAAATTATCTATCTACCAGTTGCAAGGTAAAGCTACCTTGTGGTGGGAGGAGACGAAAATGGTCGATGCCATTGATGAAAAAACAGTGACTTGGGAAGATTTCCAAGTCAAGTTTAAAAACCGCTATTTGAACAAACGTTATTATGATGACAAATCAAAGGAGGTCCATGAACTTAGATTAGGAAAAATCACTATAGATGAGTTTGTCACCAAGTTCACTAATCTATTAAGGTATGTTCCTTACATTCGTGAAGAGAAGGCAAAGGTACAAAGGTTTTTGAACTGCTTGCCTGCTGTGTATAATGAGAAAATAGAGTTTGATAATCCAAAAACTATGGACGAAGCAGTGAGGAAAGCTAGATTATGTTACCAACAGTTTAAAGGAAAGGGTGAACATGGAAAAAGCTGGGTAAACAAGGGTGAATTTAAAATAAAGAAACAAAAACTAGCTTACTTGAAAAAATTTGGTAGGGATCATCAGCGAAAGAAATTTAACAAACCAAAGGAAAGTCAAAATGTCGAGTCCCAAGTTGGTTCAAAACAAATAGATGGATATAATAAGAAGGAAGGAGCAGTTAAAATGCGGGAGACTTTTAAATGTTGGGGCTGCGGGGAACCTCATCTGTTGAGGGATTGTCCACATAGAAATATTTAGATGATTCTGAAGGATAGAGAAGCTACCACAATGAACGATATAGCTAGGAACATACCCACTATCAGTGCAGCCTTGGAGAACTGACAAGCAGAACATCAAGCTACTATGGTCGATATAGAAGGTAAGATCGATGACCAATATGTTATAGTTTTGATTGATCCGGGTGCTTCTTTGAGTTATAGTACTCCCTAAGTTGTAGAAAAATGCAATCTCAAAACTGAAAAATTCTTGTAGTCTTGGTTGGTCTAGTTAGCTACTGGTACCAAGCGAAAAGTAACCCATAAGTTACCTCAAACAACAATTGAATTAAATGATTTTCAAACAAAAGTAAATTTAACCATTTTTCACTTAGGCTCATATGATTTGCTGATAGGAATGGACTGGTTAGAAAAGGAAAGGGCTATGATGAATTGTTGGGATAAAAATCTGCATTGCATAGATGAGGAAGGGAGACCCGTTATACTAAAAGGAAAACCAAAACCAATCTCAATAAGACAAATATTAGCGCTGCAATTAAAAAGAACAGCTAGAAAATGATATCAATTATATGATGTACATGTTGAAGAATTAGGACAACAACCTGAAGAAAACATGCTAGACACTTTACCAGTGATAAGATATTTCAAAGAAGTTTTTCCAGATGAGATTCCTCATCTTCCCCCCAAAAGAGAAATCGAATTTTCCATCGATTTGGTGCTTGGAGAAACACCTGTTTCTAGAGCCCCTTATCAGATGAGCCCCCCTGAACTCATGGATTTGAAGACGCAGTTGCAAGAATTGCTAGATAAAGAGTACATCAGACCGAGTGTATCTCTTTGGGGAGCATCGGTGTTGTTTGTGAAAAATAAGGATGGAACCTTCAGAATGTGCATTGACTACCATCAATTGAATAAGTTGACAATAAAAATCTGGTATCCATTGCCCAAAATAGACGACCTTTTTGATCAAGTGAGAGGGGCCTTAGTATTTTCTAAGATTGATCTGAGGATTGGTTATCACCAACTCAGAATTAAGGATGAAGACATTAGTAAATTCGAACCAGGTATGGTCACTACAAATTTGTAGTCCTACCTTTTGGTTTGACAAATGCCCCTACCACCTTTATGTGCTTAATGAACATTTTTTTGAACAAGTACTTGGATAAATTCATACTAGTGTTGATAGACGATATTCTGGTTTATTCAAAAAGTGAGGAGGAGCACAAAGAACACTTAAGGATAGTTTTTTAAACTTTGAAAGAAAACCAGTTATATGCCAAATTTAGTAAATGTGAATTCTATAAATATAAGATTCAATATTTGGGGCATATTTTTTTGGAATAAGGATTGGCTGTGGACCCTAAGAAAATAAAATCTATTAGAGAATGGTCGGTGCCCACTGATGTTTCAGCAGTAAGGTCTTTTATGGGGATTGTAGGTTATTATAGAAGGTTTGTGGAAAGATGTTCTGCAATAGCATTTCCCACAACTTCATTACAGAGAAACGGCACCAAATTTGAGTTGACTGAAAAATTCCAAAACAATTTTGAACAACTAAAATTAAAATTCACTGCAACCCCTATACTGAAGATTGCAAATCTTGAAAAAGTGTTTTTTGTGTGTACTGATGCATGTAGAGAGGGATTGGGAGGAGTCTTGTTGCAAGAGAATTTTGTTATTGCATATGAATCTAGAAAACTTAAGAAACATTTACAGAATTATAATGTATATGATCTGGAATTGGCTTCTGTAATCCATGCCTTGAGGATGTGGCGACACTATCTTCTTGGGGAAAAATTTACATTGCTGACTGATCATATTAGTCTCAATTATTTCTTTTCTCAAACAGAATTGAATGCTCGACAAGCCAGATGGCTGTCTTTTCTGAGTGAATTTGATATGGACATAAAACATATCAAAGGGAAAGAAAACAAAATTGCTGATGCACTAAGAAGAAATTCTTGCCAAAACATAAGCATCATTGGGAGTAGTGCTAGTTTTGATTTAGAGGAACTAGTTAAAAGGGTAGTAGATCAAGATCCAAATTATGAGAATCTACAAGTGAGAATACTAAAAAAATAAATGGCTGAATACACTCAAAACCAGAAAGGGCTGATCTGCTACAAAAACAAATTGTACATCCCTAATGTGGATTCTTTGAAAAAATAAATCCTAGATGAATATCATAAACAGCCATATGTAGGACATCCTGGATATCAGAAAATGCTTACAGCCTTGAAAAATAATTTTTTTGGCCAGGAATGAAAAAGGATGTGGCAAACTATTTAGCTCAGTTCATGGAATGTCAACTAGTCAAAGTTGAACATCAGAATCCAGTTGGTCTTTTAAATCACTTGCCAATTTCAGAATGGAAATGGGACATTGTTTCTATAGATTTCATAACTGGTTAACCAGAACAAAGTACCAGCATGACTCAGTGATGGTTCTGGTGGACATGTTAACAAAAGCTCCACACTTCATCCCTGTGAAATCTAATTTTGGGACAGCCCAAGTAGCAGATGTGTTCCCAAAAGAAATAGTAAGGCTACACGGGGTCCCAAAAATGATTATTTTAGATAGAGACGCTAAGTTCAAAACCGTATTTTGGAAAGGCCTATTTGGGGGCATGGGCACTAAATTGAATTTTAGTACTGCCTACCACCCTCAGACGGATGGTCAGACAAAGAGAACAAACCATATTTTCGAGGATATGCTGAGAATGTATGTGATGGATAGGCCATCAAAATGGGAAGACTACTTGCATTTAGTCAAATTTTCTTATAACAACAGTTATCAATCCTCTATCAAGATGAGTCCATTTGAAGCACTCTATGGAAGAAAGTTTCGTACTCCCTTAAGTTGGAGCCAACCTGAAGATAAACTAGTATTGGGGCTAGACACTCTACAAGAAATGGAAATAATTGTCAAACAAATACAGAGTAACATCAAGAATGCAGAAGATCAACCGAAAAACTATGTTGATAGGAAGAGAGTGCATTAAGAGTTCAAAGTCGGTGATCATGTGTACCTTTGTATTAAACCCAAAAAGAGCACACTTTATGCTGGAAGTTGTGCAAAATTGGCTCCTAGATATTGTGGGCCTTTTGAGGTGTTAGAAAGGGTGGGACCAGTGGCTTATAAGTTGGCCCTACCGCCACATGTTAGATTTCATGATGTGTTTCATGTTTCGTTATTAAAAATATATGTACATGATGATTCTCACATTGTTGATTGGAATGTGATATAGGTGGAACCGGAAGGGGAGTTCCTTCTAGAGCCGCTTAAAATATTGGAGCGGGAAGAAATTGAATTGAGAAACCGAACAGTAGCAAGAGTAAAGGTGCATAGGAAGCACTTTACTATTGAAGAAGCTACATGGGAAAGAGAAGCTGAGATAATGGAAAAATATCCATATTTATTTTCAAAATGAACTTTGGTAGTTAGTTCTTAACTCCGAGGATGGTGTTTGTTTTCAGAGGGGGAATGTGTAACACCCCTTGTTTTATGTGTTCAAGTTAGACATTTGAACTTCAATCCAAAGGGGAGTGGACCCCAATGGATAGCTATGGTGTGGATGTAATTAATTATTTAATCATGAAAAATAAATAAACTATTTCTGTGCATATTGACCAAATGAGATTTTTGAGATCACTTGCCAAATCCATGAGGTATGGAAAGAGGCTAAGAGTTTCCCAAAAAATATTTTAAAAATCCTTGAAAGAAATTATTTCTAATTTAGATTTTTGAGGAAAAATCTAGATTTCCCCAATGAGGTGGAGAGTAGTTGGGAAGAGGTAAAAAGCTAGAAAAGTAGAAAGAAGCTTTAAAATTCCCTAAATAAAGGAAGCCTAGGCAAACAGGAATAAAAACATCCTGTAATTCTGGACGCAGAATTAGAAATAGGGTTTGGGGAGTAGAAGCTTAAATAAGCTACTCCAGAATAGATTGGGGTTGGTCTCTTCTAGGAGATGATCTCAGCTTGGCGGTGAGTTCTAGGGATAAAGGAACTCTAAGGTTGGGAGGATTGGTCATTTGCAGAAGTGGTATGCTCACAATTATTATGAATGGTTAAGAATTACTTTTTATTATGCAATATGGTTAATCACTGTAGATGTTATTGTACTTCAAAAATTCTAAAATTTATATTCCATACATTTAACAGAACTGTTTAGAAGAACTTAATCCTCTCAATTCTGTATATTTGTAGGAATAGGAACTAGGGGGGAAATCATCCAGAAGTTGTAAACCTGCTAATGGTTTAAATCTGGAGATTTATACTACTCCCATAAATCACTAAAGTTGTAACTTTAATCTGTTTTTGTGGAAGTATAAATCAAATTCTGTATGAAATAGGAAGATAGAATTAGAAGATGAAAAACCAGCTATGAAATTAGAAGATTTTATAGTGATTAAGCACAGTGCTGAGATTGCAGAGATACCTTATTGAAGTGCATGTAGGTAAACTGCAATCATTTTGTTTTAAAAAGGGAAATATGAATTGAGAAGTAAAGAATTCTTGTTACATGAATTAAATACATGAGATAGAAAGCTGCACAGCATTGAAGGAAGTAAGAAAATAGAAATGATAAGTTAAATCATTTACAAGACTGATATGAATATGTACATTTGGCCAATGCAAGGCAGAGAATTAAATCCTACCTAGAGACATTCTCATATCATGAAACCATGTGGGATATATTATAGACAACCAAAATAGGTAAATAGAACTAAAATTATATGCTAATGAAGAAACTCTTATAACAGAAAGATGGGTGTCATTGATATGTCACTAATGGGAAAAAGTATCTGTTAGATTCTGCCCACTTGACAGGAAAAGAATAATAGTCAAACAACCTACTGACACAGAAATTCTGCTATCTGAAATAACATAATGGGCTACAGCTTAAATAAACCCCATTGGGATGAAATGAATGTAAGCCATGTATCCTAGGAAAGTACCCAGTGAAATATTGTTAAGGGTTTTATTAACCTATAATCATTATTCCTAATGTACTCATAAGGAAAAGAAGGACTATTGATAGTAACCCTCTGTATTCCAGGAATTGAAATAAAAAGTACGCATGTGGATATTATTAAATTTTTTAATCATACATTGAAAGGAAAATTGTACTTATCAGAGTATTATACATAACCATTAAGCTAGCAAACTAATTATTAGTACAGTAACTATTTTTCTAGATATCACATCAAAATAAAACATATGTCAATGTACATACATCATAGAAAAACAAATAGCAGAAACGGGACTCAAGAATTCTATTCGTATGTAGCCATGGTGGTGTATTAAACTTCCATCAATTAATATATATACAACAATCAAGTGGAAATATTGAATAAACCTGGAAATAAACAATAAGTGTATGGTGAATATGACAGACATGTGAAGCCATATATACTATTATTAAATTGATACACAATGTCCCAAACGAATTCGATAGGCCTCACCCAAGCGTTGAAATTCCTAAGCATTAGTCTTAAGCGAAAATAGTATAAGACAACCAGACTATATTAGAACATGTTCCATATTCAAAAATCTTGGTCGTATTCTAAGGCCAAAAGTTGATATTAGGCAGTCGACTTATACGTTTACAAAATTTACAGAGGTGCAACGGGATTTATAACACCTGCACCAAATAAAATTGTTTAAAAATCTCAGATGGAAAATGTAGAACCAAAGACGACCCATACATATGGGAATATCGAACTACTAAAATCAAAATTCTCTGTGACGAGAAGGAACCAACTTCAGTTCCGAAACAAAGACAAACGTCTTAGGGTGAAACTGGAACAAGTGACGAGAGCATGATAAGAGTGAATATTATGATGGCATGAATTAATATAATCACCTTCAGTAACAAGAAACCTAAACACAAAATTAAAAAGGGTGAGGATAAGCCAATATAAGTACAACTAGAAATTAACAAACGCCCATATACATATTAATTTACCTTGGGAAATACGGCAAAAAAAGTTCTCTGGTTAATTCTCAATTCTGAAAGGGAAACGAAACCACGAGTATCTAATGAAAATGATTCTAAAAAAAAAATTCATTCAACTCATTGTATTCAAATGCAGGAGAAATCAAAGCCTGAATGTGGATCACATTATTACCACACCGCAGAAATCCGTCAACAACTATGAGGAGTCTGATACGACACCGACGCTTTCAAAAGGCAGAGCTAATTACAAACACGAAAAAAGAATCAAAATTTCAAACTCCTCCTGTGGAGTTAGATCATAATCATAATAAGAACTATATATGATATACGACATGAATAAACTCAACAAGGCATGGCGTAATATGTAGAACGTGTTACCTATGAATCTCGCTCCTGTATGCAAACCAAGTGACTATGTGCGTCAAGAAGTCTCGATGGAAATACCATCGACACCACCAAGTAGAAACCCTAGCCACAAGATGTGCAAGAACAAAATGAAGGTTGTAACAAGAGAAATTCCCAATTAAGTAGAATGTCAAACCCTAATGCATCCACACCATCCAGATGGAAAAATCTGCGAGAGGCATCCTTGGACATAGGGTTAGATCAATGGAATTTGGAGGTATTTAATGGCGGGTTAATAGAAGTTATGAATTCGAGCCAGGTAAATAAATGTGAAATGACTTCCAGATAATGCTTCTCTTCTCGATAAAGGCAGAAGACTTAACGTAGGGATAACAATGTGCTGGCGCTCGAATATCATTGTAGAGAAGTACACAAGAGACATTTAGTATGTAGGAAAAGCATGAGACAAAACCCTCAAAGGGGTCGACACATTGAGTGAAATTGTGCTCTTTGTAAAGATTGTGGGAATCATTACAAATCAATTCGATATTGTATGTACTATCTCACACAAGCTGGACGTGATAGGGTCGCAAACCTTATGACATATAATCAAAGGCAATTCGGTAGAAAATGATTTCATATGATAGTAGTATGGATGAACCATATTATAACATGTTCAATGTAATAATTTGAGTTAAGTTAATTGTTGGGGTTATAAGATCTCCCACTTAAATTACAAGGGAAGTTAACTAAGATAGTTTAGAGAAATAAAACAAAAATAAAAAAATAAGCAATGTGTATCATAATTAAAAAGGGAAGTCACCCTGACAACTTGAGGAACGAATTAATAAGTGTTAATGATTCAGATATAGATCAACATACCTTAGGGAAAAACATAGATACGTAGGTAAATGTATACATTAAGGTAAGGCGTCTATGTGAAATCTAAATGGGGTGAACCCAAAGGAAAATTAAATAAAATTGAGGCATGTTATAGCATGCATGGGAGAAACATTTGGTATGTTAGATTGCACTCCATGTACTCAAAGTAATAGTTTAAGGGTTAGCTATTTTGATTAAATTATGTAAATTGCATGAACGACTATCATAACTAAGTATCAGTTTCTTTTAAATGTATGTTGGGGAGAAGTAGCTATTTTCTTGTAGTGCTTATGCGACAGAAACATTAGTTAATGTGATGACTTATAACCAGCACATATGCAGTATGTGTTGTTAACAGGAGAATGTCAAGGTACTTTACTTGCATGTCATGAATATACATGAGTAGATGGAGAAACTACTATAGTATAGATATGTGAAAGGATTTATTATACTTTATGAATATCGACAATCAACGTATGTTAAAGGTAACATTAGTAGGGTATGATGGTGATATGTATAAAGGAAATATTATGCTTAAATTGGTTTCAAGTAAATTATTATGGTTCATGCAGATGAGTATGAACTACCGGATAATCCAGTGTATGATGGACCATTGTAGGTACATCCATTCCATCAAGATATGAAGATATGAAGACCAGAGGGTAAATGGTATCATATTTATTGTAATGGATTTAAGCTAGATATTTGTATATTTCCTTGTAAGATTTATAAACAATGGTTAAGGGATGGTCTCCCTTATAAGCCATTGATTGAGGGCTGATCACCCTCACGAGCGTTTAATAATAAAATTAAACGCTTGTTATTTTTCACCCTACGGGGTTTCTAGGGTATATTGGTGTTCAATGATGTGATTGATTGTTTTGTCAAGTTGATGATGTTGATTCCTTTCTTGTTATGATGTTCATAATGGCAAGTATGTGATGACTATATGAGTAATGAAATGAATGGAAGGTTACATCATATAGTATTATGATAATGTACTGTAATGGAGGTTGTTAATGGTTAAGGAGATTACTATTATTAATCTAAAGTTACACTATGAAATGGTAAACATTCTTTGTAATGATGAGTAAGGAATATTTAATAGTGAATGGATAGTTACCCATGAGTAACTTGTATACAAAATTTTTAACTCCTTACATTTCCATGTGAAGTTATCAGTGTATATTACAAGTGGTGTCAGAGCTAAAGGTTGCAGCACTGGCACCTTTGGGATTTGTTAAGAAAAAATAAATTGAGAGATCTGAGATGAAATGCACGTATGTGAAGGAAGGCATCACATCTATAATCCAGGTTGATTAAAGAGTTTGAAGAGATAAGTATTATTATTTTTCTTTTCTTGAAACAATATTTATTGCATTTATGGAAAATAAAATGCGTACAAAGTAAATAGCAATGGAGTTAGTGTTTCTTTAAAAAGGATATATCTTTTCCATGTACGTAAAGAAAAACTTACAATGTAAGTTCTTGAAAATATTTCTATTATGTTAATGTTTTAGAAATATATTATTCCTAGAGATATACCATGGTAAAAGACCAAACTACTATGCTAGTTTTGCTGAGAAGAACCCATGTGAGTTCTTGCAAAGATTACTAGTATGTATCTTGAAAGGTGTGAGCAGTAGTAAAACATAAATAAGTAAACTTGCTTGCCTTTATATATATCTTATTTAAGAAAAGGTAGGAAGCATGTTTTCTTTTAAAAGGGATTTCGTACCGTTGTATTAAATGATAAGGAATCCAAGTTATTTTCTTGAAAATAAATATAGGCTAAAGAGAATAACCTCTTGAATATACTACATTGCTAGATGAATTACATGTACAAAAACTAAAGTAATGTTTTGGTTTCCTTGAAATATATACATGACTAATGTGGGTATAATATTTCAAGAATATGGCATGTATTCTTGTGTTTTATTCCATTAGTTTTATGGAAAATAAAACCATGTTTTGCATGCCTATTATGTTATATGTCCTCGAAGAGGAATCATGAGTTTGCCTACTCGATTATGTTAAGTACTCTGTTGGGAAATTAAGATTAGAATCTTTATGCATTGTATGCATAGGAACAACAACCAATGTGTTAGCTTTATTATATTTGCATGCTCCAAAGGCAAAAGCTGAAGTGGTGGGTCTTTTGTAAAAGTTTAAGTAAAGCGAATGCACATTGTGTCATTTTCCATTAAAGGAATTTCTTAACAGATATAGTGATTTGTCTTGTACGAATGTGTGCGTGTGTGAAAAATGTCATAATAATGTGGGAGTTATTTGACATGAATTGATAATTAGTTACTCACACTAATGTAGAGATGTTAGAAGAAAGCATGTTGTGACATTGTATTCACATCTCATATATGCATATGAATAGGTTTTAAAGGATCACTCAAAGATTGATTATTTATCGATTAAGGTTTTATCTAATCATACTGTAAAATCTTGTTGATGCTGCTAAAAGAAAGCATTATTGTAGAGGGGAAATGTGAATTTCTTGATGGGGATGAGTACTGCAGTAGGGAGAGAAGTTCTTCAAATGAAATAAAGATAAGTATTTTATGTTATTTTATTTTAAGAAGTCTATGCATATGCATGTTGATTTCCTTTAAAAAATTAATTTTTATATACATGGCATTGCATGAGATTAGCTTCCATTTAAGAGAATTCTTAAAAAAGGTACATGCTATTATAATATACTTTTTCCAGATAAGAATATGCATATGAGATTAATATGTGTATTATGATCTATTTCTTTAGGAAAGAAAGTATAAATAGCATGAAATAAAAATAGTTACTTTTTCCTTTGAGTTTGAAAAGAAGTAATTGTTTTTGCACGCAATAAAATTTCTAAAGTTACCATGCACTACCTTAAAAAGATGAATGTGTATAGTGATGGTGTGTGAAACTAATGCATGAATGCAAAATATGAGGAAAGTCCTTATATAATATGAGAGAGTGTTAAAATTAAATTGAATGAAGCCTCTTAATGGGTCAAGTTGTGAGACTTAACTATGATGACTAGTTGACTGACTAGTGTTTGCATGAGTTGTCATGGATGCATTAAAATTATTAATAGAATTGATTAGTTATGAATGAATAAATAATGAAAGTTATATGCATGAATCAATTTTGACTAAAGCTATTTGAAAGTTGTCAAAAAGTGATTATGATAATTACTTCGTGTGTCAGTCTGTTGGAACAGAACATTATGGGAATTGGAAATGTTTGCACTCATACCCTAATCGTTATTGACACATACACATTAATGAATATTTGTATATAATTTTAGGCATGACGAAATTGTATGCATGACAAAATTTTATGCAGGAACTTAAAATGACTGCATAAGATAATATGTTCTTGAGAAATGAATATTTACGATTAGCATTGTTTCTTATAATAAGCATGGGTAGCTTAATGCAAATAGAAAATCTATGAAAATAAAACATCGCAAATATTGCAATGTGAATTGCAACAATAAATGTTAAAGTATCATTTTTTAATGTGCATGATTTTGTTAATTCGGAAATAATAATGTACAACACATGTATGTTACTTCCAGGGGGGGAAGTTGTGACAACTTCATTAAAGTTAACTAGTATTAACTAGTTAAAGACAATTTTTTTAATTTTCTTTTATCTAGCAAGAAAAACTTAAATCGTCACTGTTGATAAAGAAAATTATTAAATTTGTTGAAATTAATTAATGAAAAGAAAATATTTTTAAGCTGATGGTAAAAATGTTTCCAAGAATAGGAGGTGGTTGGGGATAGCTGGAAAGATAGTTAGCTACTCCTCTGAGGATAAATCTAAATCCTAGAGGAGGAGAAGATGTTCTATGAAATTGGTAAAGGGGGAGTATTTTCTAGAGCTGGTTGGGACCAATTGAAAATAGCTTACAACAACCCTTTTAAAACAAGAATTTCTGAGTGTGACTGGATTGGCCATCTAGAGGTCATAGCAGAAAGATCCACTATTAACCCATGGCACCATCCAAATTTTGGAGCTAGGGGAAAGTGGAGGATGTAATAGCCTCCCTTGATGGTTGGGAGGACCACAACTTGAAAGACTAAATTTCCAGATAAGTATAAATACTTTTTAGTGTGGAAATATTGACTGTCCGGATGTAAAAAATGACTCGATTTGGCTGCGGAAACCAACTCCTACGGGTTATGAGGAGAGTTTTCTTTACCATTGTGGTTCTCATAGTGGAACAAGTTAAGTAAAAAGTTATGTGTTGTATTAAAATGAAATTTTATAAGATTGTGTAAATATCCTATGTAGATATTAGGAGAAAAGGAGCTTAGCGCTCGCAAAATGAATTATTGAATGTATAAGTTCATTTATATTATTACTAATTTCTTTGAATGTCTTAGCAGATGCTAGGATATGCCTATGGTGCATGGGTTGACCATTGGTATGATCAGAGATCTAGATGCTCTCTGAGTACTTTTTGAAGTACTGTGTGGATGTCTTTAGCAGGAGCTAAGATAGTGTGCATGTGATGCATTGATGAGAGGGTTGGTTCTCTCTAAGTACTTGTGGAAGTAGTTTGATTAAAACATCTCTTTATATTGCAATAATGTTTGATAGTTGCAAGTATTTTCATTTTGAAAATTATGTGAGTAATGTGATTGAATAGTTAGTCATACATTACAGGCTCTTTCCAGGAAGTGTGATAGGTGTTCAACAATTCTATGAGAGCTTGCATAAAAGCCATAATTTCTTCCAATAGTAATTGGTAAATAATGGTAAGTTTGTATAGATATTTTTCTATACTTTTATGAATTGAATACGGAATAAGTAGTTAGAAATGGAAATGAAATATTATTTTCATTATACATGTTTATGACTATGGATAAAAACATTATTTTCTCAATTAATGGTATTTAAGGAAATGAAAGTGTTTCATTGTGAAGGGGAATGACCCCCTTTGAGTTGTTTATATTATTATATCAGGAGTATAAGTTTAATTTTCAGTGAGAGAAGCACACCAAGGACGGTGTTCTATTCAAGGGGGGGAGTATGTAACACACATACTCCTGGTAAATAATTATTACGTTACTATCTTTAACTGTTCAAACCATGAAAATCAAGATTCGGTTAATGTAAAACCTATTCCTGGTAACGACTTGTTATTCTTTATTTACATGGAACCTAGATGACTGATTTAGACACAGCTCATTGCCACACAATTTCAAATTGGAAAATATGGGAGCATATTAATGTGAATGCACTAGATAATGACCGCGGAGTGCTATGATTGAGGATAGTGATGGGTGGGTCTCCATTGGGTTGCGAATGTCACAAAAAATTGAGGTTCCCTCCTCTTGATACAGAAATATAGGGGTTCAATTGGTATTTAAAGGTTCCTACATTGAAATTCATATGCAACAGAGTTTTCATCCAGTCGAAGGACCTCCGAACCGTTATACATGGCTTCCGTACCAATGTGGCAGCGTTAGTTGTCAAGGCAGTGTGCCTCCTTTCAAAAGTGTCGCCAAGAGAGAGGTAGTTCTTGCCTTGAACCTATCGTTCTTTATATACTTACCTACATTTCAGTAGCGTATGGAGTAGCGTAAGGATACCATGAAAAGAAGACAATGCATCTCTAAATTCTAGTTTGACCAATATGTTTTTAAGAGATAAGTATTCTTATTGTTCTTTTCTTGGAACAGTAGTTTGCATATAAATAATTATTATGGTATTAAAAGAGATGCATATTAAATTCATGGTATAAGAAATAAAATAGAATATGCATATTTTATATTTTAAAAGAGATTTTCTTGAATAGATTCAAAGAGGGTAACTCTTTAATATCAATATTTATATAATATTATATAACAAGAAAATAGAATATGCACGCTCTATATTTTAAAAGAGGTTTTCTTGAATATATTAAAGAGGGTATCTCTTTAATATAAATATTTACATAATATGGTATAAGCAAGAAAATATAAGATGCATGATCTTTATTTTAAAAAGGATTTTGTACTTATTTAGTTTAGGAAATGAGAGAAAATCCAAGGTATTTCCTTGAATAGATTAAAGAGGGTAACTCTTCAAATATGTTCATGTGCGATGAAGAAGAAAAGAGAAGTTTTCTCAGATTTATATTCATTAACCATGTTGTAAATAGTAATGAATTAATAAATCCATGGATAGTTTCATAAATCCATGAATAGTATACTATGGTGTTGATAGAGATTAATTATTTCATAAAACCATGGGTAGATTACCATGGTGTTTGTGAATATTAGTTAATTCATAATTCGATGAATAGATTACCTTGTTGTTAGTAAAGAATGGTTATTTAATAAATCCACGGATAGAGGAATTACTCAGTTATATTTCTTTAGATGAACAAACTGAGTGATTACTTTTTATCATGATTATGATGTTAATTCCTTTTGGAAGAAGATCATGCATAGGCATGCAACATAAGTAATAACTCTCATTGGAAATAATATAAATATTTTTAGTTGGGAAAGATAGCATGTCGTGCTAAACTATATTGGAAATGATTGTTTAGTATAATCTTTGAAAAAGAATACATGCATTTATATTCTTAATTGCATAGTTTTACAAAAGAAAACATATGTTTACATGCTCACTAGCATTGAGGTTTCCTTTGGGAGGACACGTGAAGGAAGCTACGTGCTTTGTTGGAGACTCTTTTGGAATCTGTATGCCTTTGCATGCATGGGAGAAACATTTGATATGTTAGATTGCACTCCATGTACTAAAATTAATAGCTCAAGGGTTAGCTATTTTGATTAAATTATGTAAATTGCATGCACGAGTATCATAACTAAGTATTCGTTTATTTTAAATGTATGCTGGGGAGAGGTAAATATTGGCTTGTAGTGCTTATGTGACAAAAACATTAGTTAATGTGATGACTCATAACCAACACATATGAAGTATGTGTTGTTAATGGGAGAATGTAAAGGTACTTTACTTGCATGTCATGAATATACATGAGTAGATGGAGAAACTACTATAGTATAGATATGTGAAATGATTTATTATACTTTATGCATCTTGACAATCAATGTATGTTCAAGGTAACATTAGCAGGGTATGATGGTGATATGTATAAAGGAAATCTTATGCTTAACCTAATGGCAGGTAAATGATTATGGTTCATGTACATGTGTACGAACTACCGATGATCCAGTGTATGATGGACCATTGTAGGTACATCCATGCCATTAAGATATGAAGATATGAAGACTAGAGGGTAAATGGTATCATATTTATTGTAATTTCTTGAAGCTAGATATTTTTATATTTACTTGTAAGATTTATAAACGATGGTTAAGGGATGGTCTCCCTTATAAGCCATTGAGTGAGGGCTGATCACCCTCATGAGCGTTTAATAATAAAATTAAAAATTTGCTGGTTTTCACCCTATGGAGTTTCCAGGGTATATTGGTGTTCAATGATGTGATTGATTATTGTGTCAAGTTGATGATGTTGATTCCTTTCTTGTTATGATGTTCATAATGGCAAGTATGTGATGACTATATGAGTAATGAAATGAATGGAAGGTTACATCATACAGTATTATGTTAATGTACTGTAATGGAGGTTGTCAATGGTTACAGAGCTTACTATTCTTAATCTAAAGCTACACTATGAAATGGTAAACATTCCATGTAATGATGAGTGAGTAATATTTAATAGTGAATGGATAGTTGCCCATGAGTAACTTGTATACAAAATTTTTAACTCCTTACATTTCCATGTGAATTTATCGGTGTATGTTACAATTTTCTTAATTAATTCTAAAAGTAAACATGTTATCATTACTTTTGAGATATATATTAACCCTCTATCATATATTCCCATAAAAATTAAATCAAATTTTCAATAAAATTAAAAATGAAAATACTTTTATATATAAAGATGTGAAATATATATAATATAAATAATATTACTAAGAAACAACATAAAGTCCTCGTAACTAAACATCAAAGTGATGAGAACAAACAAATTGACTAACAATAATATAGGAAAGATAGTGCATGGTTGTTTGAAGTTTTTCATTATTGTAGTTTCTTTGACATGGTTGATCCAAAACATATGCTTAATATTTTAGAACCAAACAGTTTTTTTTTTAAATTTAGATAGTTTCTTAAACAAAATATTTTTTAAGAAAAAAATGTTATCATTACGTTTGAGATATATATATACCCTCTATCGTATATTCCCATATAAACTAATTCAATTTTTCAATAAAATTAAAAATGAGAATACTTTTATATATAAATATGTGAAATATATATAATATAAATAATACTAAGAAGCAAGATAAATTCATCTTAACTAAGCATGCAAGTGATGAAAACAAACAAATTGACAAACAATAATATACTAAATATATATTCTTTAAATAAGTTATATTAAAAAAAAAAAGTGTGATTCATCTTTAACCGTATTGATTCTGGAATTTTTGTTTAAATAAATTATATTTAAAAATAAATGTGATATATCTTTAATTATAATAATCTAACCTTCTTCTTTTTAATATAGCTTTATGTGATGTATTAATTTTATAATAATTCTCTCATAATAATAATTTGTTAATTGTTATATGGGTAAATTTTATTTTAAAATATTTAAAGCTTGAATAAATCGTCAAATTTCATAGCGAGGGTGTGGATTCTAGTAAGAAAACAACAAAGTTCCACCAAATTCAAAATAGTAAAGAAAAAATGTTAAAAAGAGAAGAGGATTTGAAGACTTTTTCAACAAATTCAAAATAGTAAAGAAAAGATATTAAAAAGGAAAGAGCATTTGAAGACTTTAATTTGAAAAACCATTAATTTTAATTATGTAATAAGCAAGGAAAATGCTATAATACAAGTTATAATATTAATAATTAGTAATACCGTGCAGTCATATATATTAAATGGTTGGTAAATGTAAATAATGGTACATCCATTATACTCATCCAAACATTTATCTTTTCTAAATTTAAAAAAAGTTATTAAAATTAGCTAAAATATAGCTTTATTTTCACTTATTATTACCATCAATTAAAAAAATTAACATAAACATATCTACATTTAAAAAAACATGTGACAAAATTTCAGAGTGTAAACTTCTGTGATCCATATCATAGTATAATAAATCTTCCCCGAAATCACATAGGAAATTATAGAACAAACATTGAATGCCTATAATAAATGGAAAAATAGATGCTAAAGAAATATTAAAGTGACTGTAATAATAAATAAGTATTTATATAACTATATCAAGCATAAACCCTTTCTCAATCTCAACAGCTTTCCAAATTTATGGTGATGGAAATTCTCAACCGTAACAATATTCTTAACGCTGGAAGTTACTTCCACTTTATCATGGAGACTGTTAACATATAAATAAGCTTCCACTTTGTTACAATACAAAGGCTTATGATTACCACTTATCCCAAAATGGTAACAGATTATATGGTCAAATATATTTCATATTTTTTTTATATTAATTTAATTATATGACCATCATTTTTTAATTAAATTTAAAAGAAAAAAAACATTAAATCTTAAACCTTTGTCTTCATTACTATTAAATATTTTCCACTTATTATTTATCAATGATTTCTTGAGAGGTGCTCTACCACCAACATAATGGGTACAAATGTGAAGCATAAATGTTTAACATTTAACATTTACATATCATTAAATTATTAAAAGAAAAGTAATAAAAAAAGTTAAAAGTAATAAACTAAAATGTTAAAAGTAATATAAAATCTCTAAACATTGAAATGTTGGCTCAATTAATAATAAAAATTTAAAGTTTAGATCAATTTGTTATATGTAAAATTTATTATTAACTTGTGAATAAGTTTTGTTAGCATGCCATGGGTCGATACAATGTCACTTCTTTGACAATGGAAATATTTTATAACAATATTACATGATTCTTAATCATGGAAATTCAATAATCATGGTCAATGTTATTAGCATGTAAATGTAGTTTTGTTATAATATCATGGGTCAATACCATGGTTTATCGATACCACATGGCCAATAACCATATCTTGTTCACAATAAAGATAGTTTAAAATAATTTAATTTAATTTAATTTAATAACATTTTCTTAATTAATTCTAAAAGGAAAAATTTTATCATTACTTTTGAGATATATTTAAATCCTCTATCATATATTCCCATAGAATTAAATCAAAATTTCAATAAAATTAAAAATGAGAATACTTTTATATAAATAATATTACTAAGAATATAATAATATTACTAAGAAGCAACATAAATTCATTTTAACTAAGCATACAGGTGATGAGGAAAAACAAATTGACTAACAATAATATAGGAAAAGAGAGTGTAGTTGTTTTTAAGTTTTTAATTATTTTAGTTTCTTTGACATGGTTGATCCAAAAACATATGATTTATAATTTACAACCAAACAAATTTTTATTTTTATTTTTGAATTTAGATAGTTTCTTAAACACAATATTGTGGAATAAAATTTAAGAGAGAGGTGGTGGGGAGGAGATTGTGACAGAGGGAGGAAAAGAGGGAAAATATCGAGGAGAGAGCGGGGGGAGGGGAGAGCAAAAATGAGGTGGGAGAGAGAGGAAGAGAGACGAAGGAGGAGAAAGAGGAGGGGGATAGAGAGAGAGAGAGAGAGAGAGAGAGAGAGAGAGAGAGAGAGAGAGAGGCAGAGAGAGAGAGAGAGACGAGAGAGAGAGAGAGAGATGGAGTTGGATGGGGAGGGAGGGGGAGGAAAGAAAAAATATAGAGAGAGATAGAGGTGGAGAATGAAAGGGGTGACAAGGGAGGGATGGGGAGAGAGTGGGGATATAGGAGGGAAGAGAGAGAAGAGAAAAGGAGAGAGACAAAGAAGAGGAAAGAGAGGTAGTGATGGAGTTAGAGGTAGAGAGAGAGGAGAGAGTGATGAGGCGAGAAGATAGAGGGATGTGGGATAGAATGATATAGAGAATATAAAAGAGATATGAGTCAATAGGGAGAGATAAATATGGATTTGGAAGGGGAGAGAAAGGGAGGGAAGAAGAAGTACATGGAGGGATAAAAGTAGAGATAGAGGGGGAGTGATAAGGGAGAGATGGAGAGATAGTGTGAGAGAGGAGAGTGGGAGGGATGAGGGAGATGAGAGTGATAGGAGATTAGAAAGAGAGATAAACTGGCACGGATCCATCTTAACCCTAGATCAATCAGCGTCGAGAGTGATAAAATATCTTGAGGAGAAAAGCCTTTCCTTAAGATTTGCAGGCAGCGAGCTTGATGTTTTCACTTTGAGAGATTTGATCCCTATTGGCACTTGATAGATCAAGGATTAAGATGGATATAAGATGGCTAAATTTAAATTATGAAATATGTATTCCAATATAAAAAATATAATCTAGAAAATATCATATAATTAAATAGTAGATTGCAATCTGGTATTCACATCATTAGCTACAAATACAGTACACTACAAAGATTTCATATGTATTTTCTTAAGATATTATTCAATTTAATTTTAATAAAACAAGCATGATGATCAATAAAAAACTAAAAAAATTAACACTACTTAAAATTCTACTTTAGTTGATTCATTGAAAAATAGTCTTCAAGATGGATCGCCATTGCGATTTGAAATGTTGGCCAATTTCTTAGCATAACATTGTGGATAATCTAGATCATTCTTCTCTAGTTTTTTTTAATCTTAAGAATATATATATATATATATATATATATATATATACCACTAAAAAATAAATAAAAATAATATCAAAATGAGGGTATATAAATCATCAAAATTAAATGTAAAAAACAATATAATAGTTGTCATACAAACAAACAATATTTGAATTAGTTTTACTAATTCATAAAAAAATATATTTAATATAAACATGTGAAATTTTGTAATATTATTTTATATAATTTTTTATTTATTTCTTTTTACTTGAAAATTCATTGAAGAGTTTGTGTATAATTTGAAGGAAAATACGTTAAAATTCCACATGCAAAGAATCTATTCAAAGCAATAATAGAGCGAGAATTTTTGTGAATCTCCTCATCACTAATATTGATATTATATGTTAATATAATTATATTTCCTATATTCAAAATCCAATAATATGGATTTATTTTGTCAATTTAACAAATAAATAACTCGTGCATATCATTGTGTAATTTTTTTCCTAATCCTACACCAAATTGATTGAAGTTATCAAGAGATGAATCAAAAAATAATGTTTATGTGACTTTGTAATGATTTTCAATGCTACACCAAATAGATTGAAGTTATCCACCAGAGATATGAACCAAAATCTAATGTTAATATTCTATAACTTTGTAATTCTCCTTTTACGATGTTTGTGATGTACTATTATTAAAACCATACTTTGGGAAGCTTCATGGTTGTGTATGAGTCTAGGTGTCACACTATTATTATACATTAGGAAATAGGCTATAAAGGATACCGAAGTTAGCCCCTACCACCATTTCTTTGACCTCTACTAAGCAATGAAATAAGATCATCTCCTAGATTAGTAAATTTGTTTTCTTTCTTAGTGACTCTCAAAATAAGAGAGGAAGATCATGCACATTCATGGACCCGGAGAGGTACCTCACATAGCAGAAGTAGGTGGAGAATATCATGGAAGAATAGTGGTACATCATCTCCTCACCCATATGGGTACATTTCCTTTATCGAATTGAAGCATTCCATCAATATAACCCCCATAGCATGTCTAACCAATGGGCCAATAAACCGCTACTCCATTCCTGAAAATTAGAAATCTTGAAAAAAAACGGGATTTGTTGCAAAAAGAAAGGGTCGGTAAGTTCCTCACCTTGTGGGAGCCCAATTTTAGTTAATACGAGAAGATGGATGGACGTAGAGACTACGCATTAACTATTAGGCACTAACTAAGAGATTCATTTTTTAGGAACAAGTATCCAATCCCATGGCTTGATTACCTTCTTGACCATCTCAAAGGGGGAATCTAATTCAATAATATTGATTTGAGATCTCGATATCACCAATTTCTAATAGAACCCATAGATGGGTGGAATATTTCCTTCAAATCTAAGGAAGTGCATTTGAGAGATTGGTCCGCCTTTAGGGTTTAAATGTTCCCATACAAAATTTATGAGGTTGATGGATGATATGTTTTTTTCCTTTAGCGACTCGTTCATGGTTGTACAACTATCTCATCCTCATCTTCCACGAAGTGGGAAGAGAACTTGAAACATTTGTTGAGTCCTTCAAACCTTTGTGATAGCACAAACTATGCTCCCAGGTTGGAGAAATGTACCATTGGCTTGTGAGCGAGATGCAATATCGGGTTACATCATTGATGAAAAAGGCTTGCATATAGATTTGGATAAGATCCAAGTCATTTGAGATTGGTTAGTCTGGTCACTCTAATAGACCTTCATTTATTTTTGGACCTTGACGGCTTTTTATCGGATGTTCGTATTGCGATTATCTCATATCACTTGGCCTTTGAGTCAAGTTTGAGAGAGGCAGTGAAAGATTTTTTCATCCATCCCAATGGAAGTTGTTTGTTGATTTGAAGTGTTATCACCCAAAAATATTCACCTAGCCATTTCTTACTAGGTGGATCTAAATACCATGTAGGATAGGTTTTTTCCATAGAAAGCTCAATTTCACCATAAGAAATAATTTAGTGAACCATTTCCTAAGGTATTTCTTATGCGGGGGCATCTTATTCCATAAGTTCTTTTTTTGAAGAAACCTAAGCGAGAATGTTTATTTTATGAAGGGAGAGATTCCCTAATGTTTTAATTATTAAAATGATTATTAATTTGTGATTATTCTCGAATGTGTGAGAACATTTGGGGTCTTAGGGTTATAAAGTTCCATGCATATTTTATGGGTAAAATATCTCTTGGAGATTGAGTGAGGGATTTTAGGATTTTGGTGAGGATATTTTATAGGATCTGAACTAAAATTAGCTCAGAATACTTTCATTGTCAATATGATATTCCTTGATCTAGAGGTTCCAGCGATAAGATCATTGACGAGTTCTAGAGTGTGCTAATCTTTGATAAAGGCATAAAGAATATTTTTTTCCCGCTATGAAAGTCTAATTTTTTGTTTGAATGATCATTCATGTGTTTCTAGAAATGGAAGGCCACCCTAGTTTGAATGAAGCATTTTCTCGAAGGAATTAAGAATGTTCTTAGCTTTTAGTAAAGGAATGTGTTTTTGTGGATTTATATTTTATTAAAATAAAAGGGCCCATACAGACTAAGGATTTTTTATTAGATGCAACCCCGTCGATTGATTATGCTAGATTTTTTTTATCCAATATGTAATCTGCTATATAGAGAACATGTACATATCTATATGTAATAGCCCATATTCGGCATCATTTGGTATCGTATGATTTTCTCTAAAATATTAACAAGGAGGCTCGTCTGTGTCATTTTGAAATTAAGGAAATGTTGTTTTTATATGTTGGAGGTTTAAATAAGACCATGGCCAAAGGAAAGAATACAACAATATTCAAGAGGGAGAGATTCAATGGTTACAAATCTAGTAATTATATTTGAGGAAATATACAAACTTGTGCGGATATTGAATTTTTGTATGTGAGGTGAATTTCAAGAGAATGAAAAGAGTGTAGTGAATTGCAGAGGAGAGTTAGCAAGGTACCCAAGGACTAAGGAAAGTAAAACTTGAGGTCTCCATCTAACTAAGAGTGATAAAAATACAACATCATCGAAAGAAGGTCTTGTTAAGTGGTTAATTTTGATGAATACCGATGTATATATGTAGGAAAAGAGACAAGGGAATCGTGGCAGCCGAAGGGAAGAAGAAAAAAGAAAGGGAGAAGAAGTATGGAAGTCGTATAAGAGCAAGGGAATGATAAAAAGGGTTCTAGAGGAAGAGAACCAAGCATCCCATGAGACGGTTATAAGAGGGAAGCGTGATAGGATTGTGTAGCAAGAATTGAGACCGATCACAAGAGAGAGGTACTTAGTGTAGCTCCCAAGTGGAGAAAGTTCATAAGACGTGTGTTAAAAATGACTCCAGAGATAGAGGAAAGGCTTTTGAAGAAATCCATATAAAGAAGAAGAAGGAAAGCGAATAGATATGAAGGAGAGCATATGATGAAGAAATTGATAGGGATAGTTGAATTAAGGGCACAAATCAAGCATTTGGAACAACTCGCGTTGTAAAAGGAGATAAGAGAGGATCTAAATATGGAGTGAATGTAAGGAAAAGTGTCAAGTGGTTTGTTATGGGCACCATTCTTCAAGAATTTGAGCTGCAAAATATGAGTATTTGGATGAAGGAGGAAAAGAAAACTAGTAGAAGTAAACATAGAGAAGAAGTTCACTTTTGTGAACTTAAAGAAGGATCAATCCTAGGAAAGGATGATGATGAGAGTGAAGGGATGATGGAGTGTTTGGAGTAACAAAGAAAGGAGATGTCAATGAAATCAAGTGAATAAGGAAATTGTAATGTGTTTCAACCTAATTGTTTGTATGATTATGAAGTTTTAGAATAAACATCACAAAATGGAGCTAAAAAAAATGCCAAAAATGAAGGATGAGGAATGCAATTCAAGAAAAGAAGGAATATTCTTGTAAAGGACAAGAAGGCAGCTGATTATGAGTTGTGACAGTTTCAAAGGAGTGTTTTAGAATAAGGAAGTCCACTAAAAGTCACAGACAATCTTGAAGCAGTTATGAAAGAAATCATATCAAAATTTCACAATTTTGTGAAAAGCAAGAGTACAGGAGTGTGAGAATGCTATTGTAAATTTTTTAATTGAGTGCTTATCTAAATATTTTTGAAGAATTTTTTTGTATGAATGAGAGTTATTGGAAACTGAAAAGGAGGGAGATAACATGGCCTTTGCAAGCCAGCAATTATGGAAAAGGAAGAGCTAACAAGGAGAGTGCAACTCAAGACAATTTCGTGAATGGAAAGAAAACCGTAAAGATTCAAAGACTAGAAGCATCCAAGGACCCCAAGGAAGAAGAGATATTATTATCTCAAGGCAACAGAAAGAAGGTGACTAACTATGAATACACCGTGGAGAAGTATTTGTAGAAATTTCTCATGGAAGGACAGAATATGGCTGTGCTTAGAAAGGTCATGAAGAGGTTGTAACCAAGAATTAATTAGGATAGAAATCGATTGTTGACAGACTGAGCCGGCAGAAGATGGATAACAAGTACAAGAATAGGTCATGTAACAGAATTGTAGCCAAATAAAGAAGAGAAATGTGTGTTGAAATTGAAGTGGAGCTCAGAAATGTCGTAAGAATATAATTTCTCCAAAATTTTTGAATGTGAAGGTACAAAAGATGGAATAAATCAAACTTCTATGGAGCATCCGAAAGGAGAATGGTTGAAGAAATCACATTCTGAATTTTATGAAGGAAAGTGGGAGAACACTCTCGAAATTATCTCACGTACAAGGTCGTGGAAATACTGATAGCCGAATTGAAAACATTACTTACTATAATAATTGTAAATATATGTTTGAGGAATGGAAGAAATTTTCGGGGAATATTTAATATAGATCAAAGGATAGGCTTGAAGATAACTTATATTTTAAATTTATGTTCTGGTTGCATTAGGAATATCACAATTTTTAAGATGTAATTGTGTATGATAATTTATAGATGACCATGATGATCATGAAATATTTTATTTTTAATTTTTTTCAGTGTTTAGAGAAAATTTAGGTGATGGCTCGTATGAGGAGCAAATATGTTCCCAATAGACGAAATTTAGATGAAGAAAGAATAATTTTAACAACTCTTATGCACAGGTACTATTTAAGCCAAAGAAGATCAGAGAAAGGAACATGGTAGAATTTGAACAAAAATTTTTCACAAGTCCAAAAGGGAGATGAAGACCAAAGATTTGATGGTGTAGAAGTCGTCAGCAGATAAATATGATGTGAATGCAAAGATCAATTGGAAAGAAGAATAAATCAAGGGAAAAATTTTCACAATTGAAAATCAACAGAGAGATTTGTTTCTTTAATGCTTATACCAAGCAAGTAGTTAAGCGGGTTTAGTATGAAGGAATTCACATAAATCACTGGATGTGTGGACAATGTATGCAGGAGGAATGTAGTATTATAAATTCTTGCCAATGAATTGTCACCACATTCATCATTATAAAAAACTCTTGGAGGCAACCCAAGATGGTAAGAGTGAAGCACAAGATGCAAACAATTTATTAAAAGGTGGCATTGACCAAGGTTTTAAATATTTTGAAACCTTGAGAAAGAACTTGTTGAGTGTAAGATATATTTTTAAGGACTAAATTATTCAATCCGAAGAGGCAAAGAATCAACAAGGTAGAGATAAGCATACAACATTAAAATAAAATCTTCAAGGATAATAGGGAAATCAAAAGAAAGAATAAGGACAGGATGTGACCAAGTAAGAGAAAGATAACTACACAAATACAATTTAAGAATTGGGATCTAGTTGGAATGCATACATCTACAAGGAAAAAGCAAGATGGCAAAGCATGTGGTGAGCAACACCATAAAGTTTTGAAACAAGGAGTCTGGATGTAGAGCAGTCTACTCCATAAATTGATTTTGAAGAAACCTATATGGGAAATGTTTATTTTAGCGAAGGGAGATTCCTAATGTTTTAATTATTAAAATGATGATTAATGTGACATAGTCAAATGTGTGAGAACATTTGAGGTCTAAGGTGTTAGAATTTTCATGCATATTTTGGTTTTCTGAAGCATTCCTTCTTGAGATCGAGTGAGGGATTTTAAGAGATTGGTGAGGATATTTTATGATATGAACTAAAATTAGTTCATAATACTTTGATTATAAATATGATATGCCTTGAATGCATTCATGGTTGGATTGATAAAAGAGAATAGTGGAGTAAGAGAGTGAGAAGTGGTAAGAGAAGTGTCCATGAGACCAAAAGGAGGGGAAATGTGACATTATTAGTAATTGTGTTGATCATCCCTTTGTGGTGTAAAATAATAAGATTTTTATTGAATTTCCTAATTGAAATTAGTCTCATGTGATTCTCAAAGGATCCATTAATGTGATGAATAGATAAATTTTGTTGGGTTCTCGTTATAATAGAGTATACACAATAGTGACAAGACTGCTAGTACTATTTTCATTATGAATGTTATCTTGAAATAGATTTGATATTGTCAACTTTGCTAATACTTTCTTTGGGAATCAGTGAGTTTTCATGTGACATCAAGTTAGATCGGCTCACTCTTTGTATGCAAAGGAACATGTGGTGATTTTTTTTCTAATTTGGAGAGCATCAAATCCCTTAAGGAGGAAACACAATGATGATTTGAATGACTTAAGGTTCTAGCTTGGATCAGCTTTTGGTTTATCTTTATTAGATGAGGGTTCAACTCAAGCTCTTAAGTCATGATTTTAACATAGTGTTTGTTGTTAATTGTAGCTCCAAATTTGTTTCTATGTCAAAGTTCCAACCTAGATCTAGAGATCGATCACTCATAGCGTTAAAGTGAGGGTTGCGTACACAGTGAAACCGTAGCATGTGAAGGTGCGTAGTGCGGAAATTGTATGTAGCACCCTCAAAGGTGCTTATGTAGCATCTTTATTGTGTGTGCAACACATGCACAACGAATGTGTAGCCTCAAAATGAAAACATAGGGTTATGACCAAGTCTTGATTTTTCTATACTTCCTACGTATCTATGGCGAATCACTCGCGTGAACATTGTGTTTTTACATTGTACATTGAAACATGCTCCATCAACCTCCCCGATCGATCACACCAATTCCAAGAGAGCTCGGTTCATGATGATCGATGGAAAAGGTTCTAGAAAGCACAAGTATTTGATAAAGGCATAAAGAATATTTTTCCGTGATGGAAAAAGTCCTGTCATGTTCGTTGAAAGGAGTGATCATGTAGCTAGATAAATGGAATACAATCTCTAATTTGAATGAAGCATTCGTGAATGGCATTAAGAACATATTCAATTTTAGCAATGAAATGTACTTCGTTGAGAATTTAGCTTTTGTTAAATAAAAAGGGCGCATATTCGGGTTTTTATTATATTCAAACCCTCCCGATCAAGCTATATGTTGCAAAATTGGTTTTTTTATATGCAATATAGAACAATGTCTATAGAGAAAATAGGTAGATCTAGTGGTAACTAAACCATATTGGGCACGCTCTATTGTAGCAGTAAAACTCATGAGAATACCTAACAAGTCATTATTTGTTTAAAATTTTCGAGAAATAAATATTAAATAATTATTTGATAATTATTTCTAATCACTTTTGACTTAATCACCTTGGAAAAATAAATAAGCCATTATTTATTTATTATTCCTTACTTATCCTCTATTTTTCTTTAAGGAGATCATTATTAAACCACATTAGAATTGCTCTTTTTGATTCTATAGTGATTAATACATCATTTTTATTTGTTAATTACTTCAACCACTTAAAATGCATATATTTTACCATTCTAAATACATCCTTTTTCTCTCAAAAATATAATAAATTACTCCACAATGATTGGATTTTGAAATAGTCAACAATATTTTATTATTTTTCAAATTTAATCTATTCATTATTTCCCCTGGCCAGTAAAGATAGGGTTTTCTCTCCATTCTTCACCATGACCATTTTCTAGTCGTCACCATTGTTGTTTCATTACACTGGAGCTCCAAACTTCCCGCCCGATTTTTGTTTTTTTTTTCCATTGCAAGTTTAGAGAATCACATAGCTTAAGCATAAGGACAAGAAAGGACCCATCCTACATAGGGAAACTACAGACCATACAATTTCTCTCACTAGGTGATTTAATAAAATTATCAGTTTATTAAGTCCTTCATTGGGTTATTACACTTTAATTTTTAACATATTATGTGTTTATTTTTACAAGATATGTTTGGCCGTAGGGTTTTCTTCATTTTTTACTGTAGATCTCAAGCATATACAACCATATTTCTCATTGTTAGGGTTTCATTCCCACCATCACGAAGGGAATATTTTTTTCTACACATACTAATAATTTAAATACTAAACATGCAGACATCGTCTTTATTCTTCCTGATTGCAAACAACATTTTTAAATTGAGACAAACACATCTCTCGACTATGTTATTGATGCGCTATCACCCAACTAGGGCATCCAAAGGGTCTATAAAAATGAGATTTTTTATGATACAATTTTAAAATATCCCGCCTACGATAAAGAGATGTACTTTCCAACAATGGTACCATTATATTGCGGGAAGGATATGGTTATCCACACAATCACCAACATCTTCAGTTTGTACATAACATATGAGTCATTTAAAAATTATCGTCACCATAAGTGGTATACATATGTGTAACAATTTCATTCAACATTAAATACAAGAATGAACACCAATCGCTGGGGATTGCTCCTACTATCCCCATTGCAACAATGACCATTTTTCTCAACTCTTCTCGGCAAGAACTCGGATGGCCACAAATATATGAAAATTATCTGATTTTGCTACCATATACCGGATGTAATTGGATGGCAAGCAAGTTCTCTTCCACCTCAGATGAATTGTTATGCTACCTAGGCCACATTTTTGTTCCTTCAAATGAGTGTGCCAAGATGATTTGGGAGACACAAAAGACAGCTTAGGGTCATGGGACATTTTGGTGAGGATAAAAAATGTGTTCGTTTTATATAAGTATTCTTTATTAACTATATCTTTGAGAGGATGTTGCAAAAAACATCGATTCCTATGACTCAAGTTATTCCATGGCCAAACCAAAAATTAAGAACAAATGCCTACATACTCCTCTTCCTACTCCTAGTCAGCCATGGGAATTCATTTCTGGTGGACTATATTTCTAGCCTTCCTTATACCAAGCATGGAAATGACTATATATTTGTTGTAATTGACAAATTTTCTAAGATGCCCATATTGGTCGCCTCTCGCAATAAGAGACATAAATAGAAGCCACTTCCAAAGACATATTTTTACGATTGTGGGTACATTTTGGGATCCCATACACCATTATATCAGATCAAGATATCAAGATCCTAAGAAAATATTGGATGAAAATTTGGTCATTGTTGGACACCAAGCTCACCAAGTCGACTACATTCCACCCCACACTCATGGCGATACAAAGGTCAATGTGATGACTATGCACATACTACACATGTAGAACTCATATCCCATGAAAATGGGATGAAAGTATTCCCTCTATGCAACATACTCCAGTGACAAAGCGCTCCATGAAGCCAGATCGAATTTTATCCCTTATCGAAGTGGCCGAGGGATTTCAACCATTATCTCCCCCTTGATGTTGCATTTGTTTTTAAACTCACAGCAGAAGACTCGACCATGTTTCGTCCGGTTTCCATAAAGCCCATTTATCGAGTACATCTTAAACACAACTTGCAGCGTTCATGACATCTTCGAGAAAATCCAATGCTAAGTATAAGAAATATCATGATAACCATTACAAGCATACATTAGTTTTTTGTAAGATAAAGTTTGGTTACATCTGGAAAAATAACGCCTTTTGGAACCCATCAGCCATCTTGGTCACTTTGATACAAAGATTACACCATCACGAAGGTTGTGAAGAAAAAAATTTTGATCTCAATATTTTCATCTTCTTTGGGCTTTCAACTCATATTAAATGTGGACCACTCGGTCCTAATTTCCACCCATTGTTGGACACATAAGAAATCATTGAGCAGTTGAACACCAACATAACTCAAATCTTAGAATTCATTAAACATAAAAAATTTATCGCATCATGGAAACATAGATCAAGAAAACTCACAAATAAATGCTCCAACTATACTGAGTTTTTGCAACTTTGCCACCTCCCGTACAAGTGGACATTGGTCATTAGGGACTAATTCAACATAAGTTTCCGATGACAGGAGTGAAATCAACGACATTTAGTGACCATTGGCTTTTAATGTAGGAGGACTTATCCAGTGGATATTGGTGGCCACCTCTACTCCACTTAGACGCCCAATTTTTTTTTTTCTATTTTCTTAATTGTAGCACAATTTACTATTTTTGGCATTTTTCTTCCGGTCCAAACTTCCAGAGAGATTTTGAGGGACCTAAAAGATGTTTTTTTTTTTTTAAATGGGAAATATTATAGCCAACAAATACTAGTTTGTATCAAAATTTTCTAATCATTGGATATATTTAACAAGGTATTATAACTACTCGACAAAGATTGTATGCTAAATTTACTTACCCTAGAGGTTGATATATGAACTAACGCAATTAGCGAACTTTTTTGCTTCATCTCCTAGGTTAGGATTTTTTATTTTTAGTGTTATACCTTATTTCACAATAGTAAAAAATTCCTTCGAGCCCTCATCAGACAATTTAGAGGTATGTAGCCATCACATCTCTTCTCGAGAGATAAGCTACCAATGCCCGAGCTAGTTTACATCTATTCGCATGTAAAAATTATCCATTATTTATCATTAATGAATCTAAGTTCATTTTTATCTAGCATGAAGTTTTTATATTTTGAATGTGTATTTCATTTGTTCCTACGTAAAATTTGGATACACAAATGCATAGTGTGGGAGGAGGCAAGAAGCCTTATGGATAGCAAAATATCCCAAGAGAGAGCAAAGCATTAGATTTAAAATGAGGAAGAGACAAGTGTAAATATTATTTTCAATGAGTTATACCAATCACTAGTGTTGACTAGATAAGATCATGTGAAGGAAATAAAATGGCGACAAAAGACATACTGCCAGTAGCCATTTGTTAGAAGAAAATACTGGGAAGGGATGTGACATCGGTAAAACTTAACTCCATAGACCGAAAAAACACTATTAAAAGGTAATAATAGCATAAAATCTAATAAATACAAGAATAAATAGGAAAGTGGTGCTTTCACACACAAAGAAACAAAAGCATGGAAAATGTGGTAAAAGTGACACTTTAGAAACTTAAAGGGAAAAAGTGTTGCAAACCAAATCAAGCTCCTTGAACTCATGGATATGGCCACAAGAAAGAATGTCAAATTATAAATTTGAGCTCTAAAAACCTCTATTTTATATATTTAACTCCACGGATTAGCTATTTTTTATGATGTATGACTAAAATCAATAGCAGAATCAATCCATAGATCGGAAATAGAAACTTCGCCACATGGTAAAAGGAGGGACGTGTACTCCCTATTTTTCAGGGATGAATAATTGGGCTGTTTTTGGAATACCTATGTACTCCACTGGGTATGAAGTACGTTTACTCCTAGTGACAAGGCATTACAGCCCACTTCTGGCTGATTGTTCAAGGTTGAGCTCCCTGGTAGGAGGATAATGTGCTTTCTTAATTTTCCTCAATGACTTCTCGTGTTATATTATTATGTAACTCAAATATTAAGGATTTTTTCAAGCTTCTGTATTGCATGGGATTCGCAAATTCCTTGAGGGAAGACCAACAAATAGTGTTAGATCAAGAAAATATTTAGCTTGTGCTTTGGGAGAGAGTATAATTTTCATAAAAGGTCGTCTAAATGTCATCAACAAGACTCAATCATCGTCACAATAAGTGTTCATGCAAAGATAAGTGATTAAAACACTATAAAATCAAAAGGAACACTTAACGATAGTGAAAATGATAGTTCTTATAAACAAAAGGTAGGCTCTAAAATTGAAGCATAGAAATTTTTTTTGAGTGGGGCCAGAGATGCTATAACACCTAACATACCTCCAAATTTATTAATTACTCTTCTTGCTACATCAAAATTTTTACCATTATCCGTAAAAAGGAGGGTGTGATATTATATGTTGTTCCATCGCTTATCACTTTGAAACGACCATTTTTGAAATCCTCCTTTATTAAACTATTTAGTAGTTTAGAAACTAAAAAAAAATAGAAAAGTCGTTGAGGGGAACACTTATCTAATACCCCTCCTATTTTAGGCCATCAGGGGTAATAAACTAATTGATTATGATAGCCAAATATAGCGAAGTAATATGGATCATCACCCAAATAACAATCATAATTGTATAAGAATAAGTCTTAGGTAAATCAATCTTACCTTATCATGTGATTGGTAGATGTCAACATTAATCACTATTGATCTTTAATCCATAAATTTCATTGGGTGAATAATTTCTTGCATGATCCCCATTCTCTTTTGGAATTGTATTCCCTATAAAAACTCAAACTACTGGCCAAAAATTTCCTTGATAAAACACCTTTCACTCTTTTTGCAATAAACTTTGAGATAATTGTGTAGATGAAATTGTACAAGGACATTGACTTTTTTTTTCAAAGGTTTTTTGGGTTCTGTTATAGGAATCCATGTTATAAAATTAGTGTTATAATCTCCTACCATTTAAGTAATTTTATAAGAACTCAAAACAACCTATAAATAATTATATAGGAAGGCCATGTGGCAATATTGTTGTTTTAAATTATCTATAATATTTGTTGCAATTGTGATTTTACAAATTTTTAGTTTGTCATATTTACAAGTCTAGGAAATGAGTTTGATAGCTATACTAATTGCATAATTAAAACAACCCTAGGGTCCCTAGAAGTAATTGACTCATTCAACAACATATTGTTGGATTATCATTTCTCTTGTTAATTTTCCAAAATGAGGTGATGTTGTTCCTTTTATTACATGTCTAAGGAAAACTTGGTATTTTCATGACCTTGATTTTATCCATATGGCCCTATTATTAAGCATTCATTATTATTTCACCAATATTATGTTCTTATCTCTTTTATTCTGCAAGCCTTACACTCAATTTGTTATCCTCATTCAAACTGCGATACCTATTTCTGTTGTAATTTTTTTTTTCAAGGATTCTGCCATTCCACTTCTTTGAATAACATATCCTATTTTTTATTTGTATCTCCTTCCCATTAGGTATCTAAATTTTCTTGGTTATTTTATATTTGTAAATTAAATAAATGAAAATTCTCTTAAATAGTAATCGTAGGTTTCCAATTATCGTTAATCATGATTGTGAATTTGTTGTGGTGAAACACAACCCCCCATTTTTCACTTATAAATGAAAAATGGGGACCTTTTTAACCGATCACTTGATTGTACTATTATTGGATTTTGAGAATGAGGAAAGGCCTAAATGAGTTCAATTTGTCCTTATATGTCTATATTAATTTGTTTTGACCTCATTTTGACTCGTTGTGAAATGCACTTGTTTGAAGATTGGATGTGCTTTAGCTGCTTTGGCTTTCTATTTGTATATTGTATTATTTGTTTGATTTTAGATTTTTTATAAATTATGAATACTTATCACAGGGACTCTTCATGTTTCAACTCCCTCCTTTAAATGAATTTTGGAAAATTCTTGACTTTTCGTATCTTTATCACTTCGCTCAAAAGTTTATAAAAGAGTGAAACGTTAATTTACCATATTATCCATTTTTATACCTTGTACATAAATAAATATAATCTCATTATTTTAATAGTTTATAAAATCATTAGATTAATTTAAAACTATGTTTATTTTCTTTATTTAAACATCAAAATCCCAAAAAAACATTTTATTTTGAAAATGGTAAATATAAATTGTAAATATATTAAATTCTCTTTAAAACAAAATAAAATCCAAAAAAACAATTTTACAACGAGAATCAACATTTTTATAGAGACTTTGACATATCGAATTCTAAAAAAAGCTCAAAGACCCGCTCAACTAATTTTTGCATAAGGAATAGGATATTTGACATATATTTCGGATTTATTTTTAGCATTGGATCCAAATCAATTATTAATAATCAATTTTTTCCATGTTTGCAGGGAAATCACCAATTTTGTAAAGGGTTTGATGTATCAAATCTTAAAAGATTCACATTTTTGATGGCCTGGACTGGTTGGGTTGGAATGTCACGTCTAAGGTTAACTATAACCATTTTTGAGGCACTACCAGTCCCCCGCTCCTTTTTCATCGAAAACTGCCCAGCCCTCCTCATACGTTTGTCCTCAAATCTCCATTATCTTATCTTCCAACATGCTCAAAGTGCTCAGATCAGGCAGCAGTTTGCAAATAGCAAACAATTTGTTTGTTTGTTAGGTGCCTAAATTATTAATTTGAGTAAGAAATTATTTATGTAAATTCATGCATCTTCTTGTCATGGTCATGTTTCAGCAACACGATTTCTTGGATGCCTTGGCATGCAACCATGGTACATTGTTTCACTTCCAAGTAAGAAAATTACGTGGAATTAAACCAGCGCAGAATACAAGCATCCCTACTACAATATGATTTCATTTTTACAATGGTATCAAATGAATTCTGAAACTTCATGGTGAGTTAAAAGACTTCTCCTGAATGCTGAGAACTAATAAGAGGAAGCAGAATATTAACTACCGAGCTTTAAAAAAACTAATTCATGAAATATCACATGGAAAAACTTACGTAAAAAGGGAATTCTCATACATTAAAATAATACGTTTAAGATTTTATTTAAAGTTTTTAGATCTTATTTGAAAAACTTATATTTCTTTTATATAGTTCCATTTTGTTATTAATCATATTTATATAAGTTTTATTAATAATTTTTTGGTTGAGATTTAAAAAAAACCGTTGAAAAAAAAATCATGAAATCTAAAGATGAGGAATAATAGACTATTTGAAGCCTTAGCTCAAGCAGAAGGAAACAAACTAATTTGTTTGACTATATAAGAAGGATGAATAAACATTAAGAAAGAGGCTAGAAGGAGACTCTATAGGGCTAGAAGGATAGCCATTGTACAGGGGTTATCATCCAGCATGGGGAATTTCTCTGTAATTGATCAATTTGTGCTTTTGCACTATTGCAAAGTGTTTATTGTTTGATTGCGAAGATTGTAGAGAATATATGATTATGTTATAAAGTGGCTGGCTTCGTACTATTGCGGCTAATTTTATGTAGGGTTAAAGATGCTCTCAAGACTGTGGTAATGAGATTTTAATATGATTTTAATTTATTCTCGTTATTGTGTTCTATTACTGGAACAAAGGATTATCTTCTCACTATTAAAATTTCATTTTTTTTTTATCTCAAATTCTAGAAAGTATTATGTTATTTTGATATCATACACTATTGTTGTGTCATTGGTATTTTACCATCGAAGTCTTGTTAAATATATCTTTGCAAGATAGAATCATATCGAAAAAAATTATAATTCATTCAAGTATTCTTGTGGTGACTGATAAATATTTATTATTCATTTGGAGGTTTATTTTTATTTTCACTTGTATTGGTTAAATGTGAATTTTTTCCTTTAATTAATACAAAATTTTGTGATGAGTTATATCAGTCATTCCCCCTATTTTATTCACATAATCAGATTAGAATAATTTCGTGGTGAATTATATTAGTTGTTTCCCCTATTTTATTCAAATTTTCTCTCGAATTAGAAATGGATAGTTATCTCTTTAGGTTTAATTTTATCTCCCCTCTTTCTCCCTCCATTTCTCTCTCTCCCTCTCTCTCTCTCTCTCTCTCTCTCTCTCTTACATCCTCCTCCTCCTCCACCTATCTCTCCCTCTCTCCATCCTCTCTCTCTCTCTCTCTCTCTCTCTCTCTTTCTCTCTCTGTCTCCCCATCATCCCACCTCTGTCTCTCCCTCCCTCTCTCTCTCTGTCCCTATCTGTCTCCCTTTCCCTTTCTCTCTCCCTCTCGCCCCCTCCCTCTCTGCCTCTCTTCGTCGCTCCCTCCCTCCTTGTCTCTTTCCCGCTATCTCTCCCTTTCTCCGTCCCTCCCTCTCCCCTCTCTCTCCCTCCATATCTCTCTCTCCTCGTCCTCGTCCTCCTCCCCCTCCCTCCTTTCCTCTACCTCCCTCCCCCCTCTCTCTCTCTCTCTCTCTCTCTCCCCAGCATCCCACCTCTCTGTACCAACCACACATCAATTCTTTCACTCTCCAACCATCTCTCTTCCTCCCTCTCACCCATACCCTCTCTCCCCCAGAACCACACCCCCTCCTCCCTCTTCCTCCCTCTCACCCATTCCATCTCTCCCCAACACCCCCTCTCCCCCTCCTCCCTATCCCTCTACCTCTCCCTCTCCCTCCCTCTCTCTCTCTCTCTTTCTCACTAGACACTCATTCTCTTTCACTATCTCCCACTCACACTCTCAAGCTCACTCTCTCTCTCAAATGCCATTTAAAATTTTTTAATGAAAAGAAATATAAAGAGAGAATCAATCACACTCTAAAAAAACCAATATACTTATAAAAACCCACTTTAACATATATTGTAACATATATTGTAAAGATGAGTAGCCTCTAAAAACCTTGAACTTAATGTTTAGAAATAAAGTAGTAACAATATCGTCTTTGTGACTAGCTTCTAAAGCTTTATATCGACTTAAAGAACAAGAAATCAAACAAAATTTAATAGCAATAAGAAACAAATAGTAATATTTACATTTTAAACATAATATGCTATAATATTGCATAATAATTTTGGAGGCATTTTACTATAAAGGTAGCCTTTAATAAAAGAAACTAGATATTGTTTTTCTCATAGTTGTAATAAATGGTTCAAAAGAAAAGTTGCACAGTTAAAGTTTCTTAGCAAAAGCATGTAGTTTAAAATTTTCACACATTCAAATCAAAAAAGGTATGCAGGCTTCACTTTTAATTAGTTCCAAGGAAAGAAAAATTATGGACAAAATTAATATATAATTAATTCTGAGGAAAGAAAAATTATTAATAAAATTAATATGTAATCAATACTTCAAAACTAAATCTACAAACTGTAGGTTTAAAAGAAAGATATACAAAACATTTAAAAACACCCTAACTTAATCAATACTAACCTGGTTTCGAGGACCGTAAATACCAGCAGCTGCAAACATCTGCTACACCTTCGCAAATCAAATAATACTGTATGAATAATTTTGCTTACATAAGCTACATCAAATTCAATAAACATTATATAGAGCCATTTGAGTGTAAAGGTGGATTTAAAAAAAATGAAATTAGACTTTGTTTTTCTCGCTGTAGAAATAAATGAGAAGAAAAAAAAACTTCACATTTAAGCTTTCTCAGCGATGGCAGGCAGTTTACGTTTTTCACACATTTAGAAAAATAAAATTAAATAAAATCCAAGATGCACGCTTAAGCTTTTGAATATAAAGAAACAAGATCTACCTCAATGTAAACTTAGTTTTGAGGAAATAAATTATGAATTCAAAAACAATTTTTTTGTTCTTTGAAAGAAAACTAGAGTTTAACAAAACGATAAGAAAGACATTTAAAAACACTCTAATTAATAATAACCTTCGCTTTTAGAACCAGAAGTACCAGAAAATGCAAAATCAAGAAATCAGATCTTGGAAAACCCTACCCGTTAAATATCGATCAAACAGATCCTTAAATCAAACTCAAACACCATCTAGGGATCGAAGCAGTGTTCGAATTAATGAAAATAAAAAATCAAAGATAAAATAAAATAAAATAAACGGGCTCTGAACCCCATCCAGCAAAAGAACTTAAAAATCTGCGAATGCGATGCATGCCATCTCCTCTCTGCAAAAATCAACCGTTAAATATCTGTCAATTCCATGCCATCTCCTCTCTGTAGTATACACACACAATACACATAGCCCAACACACATACACCGAGACAACACAAGAACATGTGCGAGAGAAGAATCCTCTGATTTCTAAATGATTTTTATCTTTCCAGAATGGAAGTAGTGGATAAAAAGCAGGCTTTGGCTTTCAGTTGTTTTCGCCACTAAAACGACGACACGTGTCCCACGTTCAGATTAAAAATTAGACGTTGTTCCACTAAACCTTTTAGTTGTTTTCTCCACTAAAACGATGACACATGTCCCACTTTTAGCTTAAAAATTAGACTTTGTTCTACTAAATTTCAATTGGACCGTTTTGCTAGATGGTGTTGTTGCCCTCGCATATTATTCTTCTTGGCATCCAACGGTTCACCCAATTTTCTAATCCGTTATTTGAATGAACATAGAAAAACGTTTCCATCTGGTTAAGTTATGAAACTCATGATGTATGGTTAATCTAACGTTTTTATTAAAGTTCATGCACGTGCGTATCCGTTACAATTACAATTGAGATATGTTGGAGGATAGGATAACTACGTTGGTGAATTAATATAAGTAAATATATTTCTTTTAAAGTAATATAAGTAAATATATTTCTTTTAAAGGAAACTTATCGATTAAATTTAAGGTTTAATTTTTATTTAAATGAATTATATTTTAAAAAAGTGTGATGTATTTTTAATTATATTATTTTTGTAATTTTTGTTTAAATAAATTATATTTAAAAAAAATGTGACATATCTTTAATTACACTAATTTAATGTTATTTTTTTTAATATAGTTTTATGTCATGTATTAATTTTATAATAATTTTTTCACAACAAGACTAATTTAATAATTTAATGTTTTTTCTTTTTTAATATAGTTTTATGTCATGTATTAATTTTATAATAATTTTCTTATAACAACAATTTGTTAATTGTTGTATGGCTAAATTTTATTTTCAAATATTTAAAACATGAATAAATCTTCAAATTTCATAACAAGGGTATGGTCTCTAGCAAGAAAACACCAAAGTTTTAACAAATTCCGCTAAATCACATAAGAAATTTTAGAACCGACACTGAATACCTATAATAAATGGGAAAATAAATGTTAAAGAAATATTAAAATAAATATTACACATTTTATAAAATAAAATCCATAAAATTAGACATTGAAAATCACAAACACCATCAACACTCAAAATAAAAACAACCAACCAATAAATAAAAGAAAAGGAATTAAACACCATCATAAAAATAATATAAGATAATAAAATAATAAATAAAGATTAAGTAAAATAATAACAATAAATAAATAAATAAATAGATGTATAAATAAAAATAATAATAAATAAAAAGTAAGAAAATACCAAATATAGACTAAAATTTGGTGAACATTAGAAATATTATTTAAAATATATAATTATAATTTAACAAAATAAATGAAGAAACCTAAAAGACATCAAACCTACTAAATGACTCATATATATATATAGATGGATATAACATTAGAAATATTACTTAAAATATATAATTATAATTTAACAAAATAAATAAAGAAACATAAAAGACATCAAACCTACTAAATTACTCTAATAATAATATATATATATATATATATATATATATATATATATATATATATGGCATAAGCCCAACTAAAATAAAAAGAGAGGAAAATACAAAGGAAGAAGGAACCCTATTGAGAGCACAGAGATGTGATCCAATAATGACAACCAACACGACCTTTTCTCATTCTCAACATCTTTTCTAAATTTAAGGTGATGGAACTGCTCAACCCTAACATCATTCTTAACCCTGAATTTTCTTCCACTTTATCATGGAGACTCTTAACCAATAAAAAAACTTCCACTTTGTTACAATACCAAGGCGTGTGACTATCACTTACCCTAAAACTATAACAGATTATATGGTCAAAAATATTTTATATATATTTTATGTTAATTTAATTATATGACCATCATTTTTTAATTAAATTTGAAAGAAAAAATACATTAAATCCTAAACCTTTTTCTTGATCACTATTAAATATTTTCCACTTATTACTTATCGATGATTTCTTGGAAGGTGCTCTATCCCCTTATATCGGGTACAAATGTCAAGCATAAATGTTTAACATTTAATACTTATATGTCCACTAAATTATTAAAACAAAGTAATAAATAAAGTTAAAAGTAATAAATAAAATGTTAAAAGTAATATAAACCTCTAAACATTTAAATTTTGGCTCAATAAATAACAAAAAATTAAAGTTAAAGTCAATTTGTTATATGTAAAATCTGTTATTAACTTGTTAATAGGTTTTCTTACCATGCCATGGGCCAATACAATGTCATTTCCTTCATAATGGAAATATTTTATAACAATATGACATGATTCTTTATGATGGATAATTTAGCCCCAATTTATGGTCGATATTATTAGCATGTAAATAGGATTTGTTATAATATCATGGGTCAATACCATGGTTTGTCAATACCACATGGCCAATAACCATAACTTATTTCACAATCAAGATATTTTAAAATATTTTATTTTAATTTAATTTTATAACATTTTTTTAATTAATTCTAAAAGGAAAAATGTTATTTACTTTTGAGATATATATAAACCGTCTATCGTATATTCCGATAGAAATTAAATCAAAGTTTCAATAAAATAAAAAATTAGAATACTTCTATGTATAAATATGTGAAATATATATAATATAAATAATATTACTAAGAAGCGACATAAATTCATCATAACTAAGCATCCAAGTGATGAGAACAAACTAATTGACTAACAATAATATAGGAAAGATAGTGCATGGTTGTTTTAATTTTTTCATTATTGTAGTTTCTATGACATGGTTGATCCAAAACATATGCTTAATATTTTACAACCAAATGGTTTTTTTTAATTTAGATAGTCTTTTATACATAATATTGTGGAATAAAATTTAAGAGAGAGAGGAGGGGGAGATATTGACAAAGAGGGAGGGAAAAGAGAAAAATACAAAGAGAGAGAGAGGGGGGGAGAGAGAAAAAATGAGGTGGGAGAGAGAGGGAGAGAGAGGAAGGAAGATAGAAAGGAGGGGGAGAGAAAATGAGAGAGGGAGAGAGAGAGGGAGGAAAGAAAACATATAGAGAGAGATAGAGGTGGAGAAAGAGAGGGGGTGACAAGGGAGGGATGGGGAGTGAGTGAGGGAGATAGGAGGGAAGAGAGAGAATAGGAGAGGAGAGAGACATGGAGAGAAGGGGAAGAGAAAGAGGGGGGAGGTAGTGATAGAGTTAGAGGGAAGAGAGAGAAAAAGGGAGAGGAAGCGAGGGGGAGAGAGACTGTCTATATTTGGGGGTGAGATAGAGAGAGGAATAAGGAATATATATATATATAACTAGCCTATATCCCTCTTAACCCTAGATCTATCAAGCGTCGAGAGCGATCAAATCTCGCGAGGAGAAAACCTTTCCTCAATATTTTCGCTTAAAAACAGGTTTGCACTTTGAGAGATTGATCCCTCTCAGGACTTATAGATCGAGGGTTAAGATGGATCTAGGATGGTTGAATTTAAGTTATGAAATATGTATTCCAAGATAAAAAAAATTATTATCCAAAAAATATTGTATAATTAAATAGTATGTTGAAATCTAGGTATTCACATCGCTATAAATAGTGGAAAATAAGACTTTTATATTTATAATTCACAGTTTTCAATATTTTACAGTGTACTACAAGATTTTATATGTATTTTTTTAGGATATTATTTAATTTTGTTTTAATAAAATAAACATGATAGTTAAAAAAAAAAAAACCTACTTTAAATTCTACTTTAGTTGATTCATTCGAAAATAGTCTTGAAGGTGAATCCGTATTGCGATTTGAAACATCGATGAATTTCTTATAACACTATGGATAATCTGGATCATTCTTCTCCATTTTTTTTAATCTTAAGAGAATATATATATATATATATATATATATCACTTAACAATAAATAAAAATAATATCAAAATGAGGGTATAAAAATCATCAAAATTCAAGGTAAAAAACAATTAAATAGTTGTTAGAGAAACAAACAATATTTAAATTAGTTTTATTAATCCATTAAAAATTGTATTTAATATAAATGTAAATTTTTGTAATATTATTTCATATAATGTTTTATTTCTTTCTTTTTCTTACTTGGAAATTCATTGAAGGATTTTTGTCTATAATTTGAAGGAAAATATGTTCTATTCCATGAAAATAATCTATTCAAAGTAACAATAAGAACAAATTATGGGAGATTTAATCCTCATAACTAATATTGGTATTATATGTTAAAATACTTATATTTCCTATATTCACAATCCAATAATATGGATTTCTTTTGTCAATTTAACAAATAAAACTCATGCATATCTGACTATGTAATTTTTTTTCGAATGCTAAAACAAATTTATTGAAGTTATCAAGAGAAATGAATAAAAAACTAATGTTTATGCCGCTTTTTATGATTTTCCAATGATACACTAAATAGATTGAAGTTATCAAGAGAGATGAATCAAAAACTAATATTAATATTCTGTAACTTTGTAATGCTCCTCTCGATGTTTGTGATGTACTATTATTCAAGCCATACTTTGTGAAGCTTCATGTTGTGTATGATTTTAGGTCTTGCGCTATTATTATCACTTTGGGGAATAAGCAATAAAGGATACCGAAGGTAGCCCCACCTACCACCTTTTCTTTGAGCTCTACTAAGAAATGAAACAAGATCATCTCCTAGACTAATAATTTTTTATTTCTTTCGTAGTGACTCTCAAAATAAGGGGAAGATCATGGCCACCTTCATGGCCCCTAGGAAAGGTACCTCACATAGCAGAATCTGGTGGAGAATACCATGGAAGAATAGAGGTACATCATCTCCTCACCCATATGGGTACATTTTCACTTTCAAGTGAATAGTTCCATCAATATAACCCCCATATCATGTCTAACCTATGGGCTAATATACCACTAACCCATTCCAGAAAATTAAGAAATTAAGTAACAAATCCAGGATTTGCTGCAAAAAGGGAAAAATCTGACCAAGTTCATCACCTTATGGGGGGGCGATTTTACTTGTAAAAAAGATGGATGGGACCTAGAGACTCTACATTAACTATCATGCACTAAATAAATTCATTTTTAGGAACAAGTACCCAATCCCATGGATTGATGACCTTCTTGACCAGCTCAACGGGGGCATGTACTTCAATAATATCTATTTAAAGTCTAGCTATCACCAGTTTCTAATAGAACCCACAGATGGGTGGAAGATTGCCTTCAAATCTAAGGAGGGTCTTTTTGAGAGATCGATCATGCTTTTTGGGTTGAAAATTGCCTATAAAAAAATTATGAGGCTGATGGATGACATGTTGTGGCCCTTTACCAACATGTTCATAGCAGTACAACTAGTTGACATCCTCATCTTCAACAAGAATTTGGAAGAGCACCTGCAACAGAATTGGCAGTTCCTTCAAACCATGTGATAGCACAAACTATGCTCTAGGTTGGAGAAATGCACCTTTGGCATGAGAGAGATGCAATATCTGGGTTACATCATTGATGAAAAAGGCATGCATATGGATTCGGCTAAGATCCAAGTCATTTGAGATTGGTCAGCCCTGACCACTCAAATAGACCTTCATAGATTTTTAGGCCTTTCCAAATTTTATCTAAGGTTTGTGTTGGGATTATCTCATATCACTTGGCCTTTAAATCAAGTTTCCAAGGGTAGGGTGAAAGATTTTTTTTTCATCAGTCCCAACAGAATTCGTTCATTGAGTTGAAGTGTTTTCACCTAAAAAATGTTCATATAGCCATTTCTTACTAGGTGGATCGAAATACACCATGTAGGATAATTTTTTCGATAGAAAACTCAATTTCATTATAAGAAATAATTTAGTGATCCGTTTTCCTGAGGTATTTCTGATGAAGGATCACCCTACTCCATAAATTCATTTTTTGAAGAAACCTAAGGGGAATGTTTATTTTATGAAGGGAGATATTCCTTAATTGTTTTAATAATTAAAATGATGATTAATTTCTGATTATTCTTGAATGTGTGAGAATATGTAAGGTCTTAGATGTTAGAAGCTCCATTCATATTTTATGGAGCTGAAATATCTCTTGGATATTCAGTGAGGGATTTTAGGATTTTGGTGAGGATATTTTATAGGATGTGAACTACAATTAGTTCACAATCCTTTCATTGTAAATATAATATGCCTTGAAGGCATTCGTGGTTGGATTGGATAGGAAGTAGATAGTGAGTGGAAGAGAGTGAGAAGTGTGAGTAAGGGAAGTTCCATGAAACCAAAAGGAGAGGGAAGCATGACATTATTACTAGTTGTATTGATCCTCCCTTTATGGTGTAAAATAATTAGAGCTCTATTAAATTTCCTGATTGAAACTAGTCTAGCGTGATTGGGTGTATGATCCATTAATGTGATGAATAGATCAATTTTGTTTGGTTCTTCTTATAATAGAGTATACACATTGGTGGCAGGACTAGTATTTTTTTCTCTTATGAATTTGATTCAAGTTCAGATTTGATACTTTGAATCTTGTGTTAATACTTTGGGAAGTGAAAGAAGCTACAAAGTGATCAATTCAGATTGGTTCACTCTTGTACACATAGGAATATGTGGTGATTTTTTTCTAAGTTGCAGAGTATCAAATCCCATTGAGGAGGAAATGAAATGATGACTTGAACTAGTCAAGGTTCTAGCTTCAGGATCAAGCTTTGGCTTATATGTTTAGTAGATGAGGTTCAACCAAAGTTCTTAAGTCAGATTTGAACATATAGTTTGCTATCAATTGTAGTCGGAATTTGTTGTCAAGGTTCAAATTTCCAGCCCAGATCTACAGATCGATCACTCTGTCAGTTGTTGAGGTGAGGGTTAGCATATAGATGAAACTGTAGCATGTGAAGGAAAGGATACTGCAAAAATTGTATGCATAGCACCTCAAAGGTGTTTGCATAGCATCTATGGTGTGTGTGAAAAACATACGCAGTGAATGTGCAGCCTCAACTGAAAACGTAGGGTTATGAACAAATATTGATTTTTCTATACTTCCTCTGGATATTTCGCAAATCACTCTCTGTGAACACTGTGTTTTTCCCTTGTACATTGAAACATGCTCCATCAACCTCCATATCAATCGAACCAATTCCAAGAGAGCTCCAATTCTGTGATAAGATCGATGGAAAAGGTTCCAGAGAGCGTCAGTTTTTAATAAAGGCATAAAGAATGGTTTTCTGGTTATGAAAGTCTAGTATGTTGTTTGAATGGAGCATTCATGTGTTTCCAAAAATGGAAGGTCAATCTCTAGTTTGAATGAACCATTTGCGAATGGGATTAAGAACATATTCAGTTCTAGCAATGAAATGTTCTGTTGGAAATTTATCTTTTGTTAAAATAAAAAGGGCCCATATGAATCTGGGGTTTTTACTAGATTCAAACTCCACCGATTTATTATATGTTGCAGATTTGGTTTTTTTATATCCAATATGGAACCCTTTCTGTAGATAAAATAGGTATATCTAGAGGTAATCAAGCCCATATTGGGAATTATTTGGTATAAGAGCAAGATTTTCTCTAAAATATGATCAATGAGGCTCAATTTAGCTCGTTTTGAAATTGAGGAACAAGCATTTTGATATGTTGCAGGTTTAAATATGACTAGGACAGTGGAAAGAATACAATAATATTCAAGAGGGAGATATTTGAATTGGGGACAGAGCCTGTAATTATCTTTGAGATAGTATAAGTGAAACTTGTGCATGGAGATTGAATTTTTAGTGCAGAGGTGAATTTCCAGCAGTGGAATTGTAGAAGAGTGTAGTGAATTGCAGAGGAGAGTTAGCAGAAGGTACCTCAAGACTGAGGAAAAGTAAAACTTGAGATCATTCCATCTAAGGGCAGAGTGAAAAAAATACAAGATCATGGAAAGAAGGTCTTGTTAAGTGGTTAATTTTGATGAATACTGATGTGTATATGCAGGCAGCAGCAGAAAAGGGAATTGTGGCATCCATAAAGTAAGAAGAAGAAGAGAGGGAGTAGAAGTGCAGAAGCTAGAGAAGAACAAGGGAATGCTCAAAAGGGTTCTAGAGGAAAGATAACCAAGTGATCCCATGAGATCAAGCATAAGAGAGAATCTTGATAAGGGATTGTGTAGTAGTAATTGAGACTGGATACAAGAGAAAGGCTTTAATGTAGCTCCCAAGTGGACATGGAAAGTTCACAGGAGGAAAGGTGTAATGAATCCAGAGACTCAGAGGAAAGGCTTAGAAGCAAGCCATAGAAAGAGGAAAGAAGATGCCATAAAATATTGGAGAAGGAGAGTAGATGATGAAGAAATTGATAGGGTGATGGTTGAGTTAAGGGCACAACTCAATCATTTGGAAAGATTGCTACAAAAGGAGATTAGAGAGGATCTGAAATATGGAGTGAATGTAAGGAAAAGAGTAAGTTGGCTTGTTATGATATTATTTGCCAAGAATTTGATGAAAAAGATGAATATTTGGATGAAGAAGGAAAATAAAACAAGTAGAAGTAAACATAGAGAAGAAGTTCAATTTTGTGAACCTGAAGAAGGATCAATCCTAGGAAAGGATGATGTTGAGAGTGATGGTATGGCAGAGTGCTTGGAGCAACACAGAAAGGATATGTTGATGACATCAAGTGAAGAAGGAAATTTTAATGTATTTCAAACTAATTTTTGGTGTGAGTGTCAAAATTCCAAGTACTAAAGATCAAGCAAATGGAGCTGAAAAAATGCAAAAAATGGAGGAAGGAGCAGCAGTCCAAGAAAATAAGGACTATGCTTGTAAAGGACTGCAAGGGGTAGTTGATTCTGAAGTTGGACAGTTTCAAAGGACTATTTTAGAGGAAGGAAGTTCAGCCTTGTGTCATGAAGATAACCTTGAATAAAGTTATGAAAGAAATTAGATCAAAATTTCACAATTTTGTGAAAAAATGAGTAAGATGGGATGTATAACTTGTTGGTTGTACATTTTTTTATTAAGTGTTTATCTAAATAATTCTGACGAATTTATTTGTATGTCTGAGATTTAGTGGAAACTAGAAAAGGAGGAGACAATTTATTTCTTGCAGATGTGAAATTATGGCAAAGGAAGGGCTTATAAGGAGAGTGGAGCTCAAGACAATTTTGTCAATGGAAAAGAAATTGTAAAGAGTCAAAAACTAGGAAGCATCCAAGGATACAAGGAATAAGAGATATTATTATCTCATGGAGTCATGAAAAGAAGGAGACTAACCTATGAAGACAATCATGGAGAAGAATTTGTAGAAATTTCTCAAGGAAGGACACAATATGGCTATGCTTTGAAAGGTCATGACGAGGTTTACGTAGAACGAATAATTAATTGAGACAGAAATCAGATTGTTGATTGTGATCAGAGAGCTACAGAAGATGGACAACAGGTATAAGAATAAGCTCATGTAATAGAAAATTGCATCCAAAAATAAGGGAAATGTATGTTGGAAATTGAGCATGAGCCCAAGGAATGTCAAGAAGAATGTGATTTCTAAAAAAAAATTGAATCTGAAGGTAAAAAATATGGATGAAATCAACCTTCTATGGAGCATCTGAAAGGATAATGGTCAAAGAAATCATATTATTTGGAATTTTATGAAGGAAAGTGGGAGAAAACACTAGGAATTCTCTCATACTACAAGGTTGGAACATTGATGGTTGAATAGAAAAGATTGCTTCAGGGTGACAGGAATTGTAAATATAGGTTTGGGAATGGAAGAAATGTTTGGTATATTGACAGAGATCAAAGGGATAGCATTGAAGAAAATTCAAATTTTAAATTTTCGAACTGGTTGCAATAGGAATATCAGAATTTTGAAGATGTAATTGTGTATGATCATTTCCAGATGACTATGATGATCATGAAATATTTGATTTTTAATTTTTTCAGGGTTTAGAGTAAAATTTATTTGATGGTTTGCACGAAGAGTAGTTTTCCCAATAGGATGGAATTTGGGATGAAGAAATCATAATTTTAACAAGTCTTATGCAGGGTACTATTGAATCCAAAGAGGACTGTAGAAAAAGAGACATGGTAGAATTTAAACAAAATTTGTTCACAAGTCCAAAAGGAGGCGAAGACAAAAATTTTGGTGTAAAAGTTAACAGTGCAGATAAATATTATGTGAATGCAAAGATCAATTAGAAAGATGAAGAAATTGAAGGGAAAATTTTCACAATTGAAAATCAACATTCAAGAGATTGGTTTTATGTTTTCATACCAACCAAGAAGTTAAGAAGGTTTGAAGATGAAGGATTTCCACATAAAGCATTGCATGCGTGGATAATGGGAAAAGTAGAGGAATGTTATATTATAATTTCTTCCAATGAATTGTGGACTGATATTCATCATGATCAGAAAATAACCTCTTGGAGGAAACCCATGATGTTGATAGTGGAAGCACAAGATAAAACAATTGATAAAAGGTGCATTGAGCAAGGTTTTAAATATTTTGAAACCTTGAGAAAGAAATTGGTTGAGTGTAAGATATCTTGTGAAGGAGTAAATTCTTCAGTCTGAAGACACAGTATCAACAATAGGTAGAGACAAAGAAGACAACATTGGAAACAAAATCTTTCAAGTGGATAATAGGGAAAAAAAGCAACAACAAGTAGGTGATTTTTAATTCAGGTAAGAGAAATATGACTGCAAAAGGAAAATTTGAGAATTGGGATCCAAGAGGAATTCATACATTTACAAGGCAAAAACAAGATGACAAAGCAAGTGGTGAGCAACAACATAAGTTTTTGAAAGTAGGATGACTTAATCAACAAAAATTCATGATTAGGAGATCATGGAACATTTTGTTCCTTGGGAGTATGATGCATGAGCATGCTACACCATAAATTCATTTTTTAAAGAAACCTAAGGGGAATGTTTATTTTATGAAGGGATAGATTCCCTAACGTTTTAATTATTAAAATGATGATTAATTTGTGATTATTCTCGAATGTGTGATAACATTTGAGGTATAAGGTGATAGAATTTCCATGCATATTATATGGAGCTGAAATGTATCTTGGAGATTGAGTGAGGGATTTTAGTAGATTGGTGAGGTGATTTTATAGGATCTGAACTAAAATTAGTTCAAAATCCTTTGATTTTAAATATGATATGCCTTGAAGGCATGCATGTTTGGATTGGATAGGAAGTAGATAGTGAGTGGAAGAGAGTGAGTAGTATGAGTAAGATAAGGTCCATGAGACCAAAAGGAGAGGGAAGTGTGACATTATTACTAAGTGTATTGATCAGCCCTTTGTGGTGTAAAATAATCAGAGTTTTATTGAATTTCTTGATTGAAATTGGTCTGACGTGATTCGGTGTATAATCCATTAATGTAATGAATAGATCAAGTTTGTTTGGTTCTTGTTATAATAGAGTATACACACTAGTGACATGACTAGTGCTATTTTTTGTTATGAATTTGATTTGAGTTGAGGTTTGAAACTGTGAATATTTTTGTTAATACTTTGGGAAGTGAAAGAAGCTACAAAGTGATCAAGCTAGATTGGCTCACTCTTTTACACGAAGGAATATGTTGTTATTTTTTTCTAAGTTGCACAACATCAAATCCATTTGAGAAGGAAATAGAATGATGATTTGAACCAGTCAAGGTTCTAGCTTTGGGATCAAGATTTGGTTTATCTATTTAATAGATGAGGTGTAGCCAAATTTCTTAAGTCAAATTTGAAAGTAGAGTATTTTGTCATTTGTAGTCAGAACTTGATGTCAAGGGTCAAAGTTCCAACCCAGATCTAGAGACTGATCACTCTGTCAGTTTCTAAGTTGAGGGTTAGCATACACGTGAAATGGTAGCATGTGAAGGCAAGCGTAGCACCACAATTTTATGCGTAGCACCTCAAAATTGTTTATGTAGCGTCTTTGGTGTGTGTGTAGCACATGCACATCAAATGCATACCGAGTGTGTAGCCTCAATTGAAAACACAGGGTTATGACCAAATCTTGGTTTTCCTAGACTTCCGGATCTTTGGCAAATCACTCTGTGTGAAAATTGCATTTTTCCCTTGTACATTGAAGCATTCTCCATCAACCTCATGATTGATCACATCAATTCCAAGAGAGCTCCATTTATGTGATAAGATTGATGGCAAAGTTTCCAGAGAGTGCCAATCTTTGATAAAGAAATAAAGAATATTTTCCGACAATGAAAGTCTAATATGTTGTTTGAAAGGAGAACTTATGTGTTTTCGACAATGGAAGGCCAATCCCTAGTTTGAATGAAGCATTCATGAATGGAATTAAGAAAATATTCAGTTTTAGAAATGAAATGTGCTGTTGGGAATTTAGCTTTTGTTAAAATAAAAAGAGTCCATACAGATCTCGGGTTTTTTATTAGATTCAAACCCTGCCGATTGATTATATGTTGAAGATTTGTTTTTTTTTTAATGCAATATGGAACCCCGTCTATAGAGAAAATATGTAGATCTAGAGGTAATCCAACCCATATTGGGCATCAATTTCTCATTAAAATCCCAAAACCCTAAGAGAATAATTAAACAAATCATTATTTATTTAACATTATCTAGAAATAATTATTAAATCATTACTTGATAATTATTTCTTATCACTTTTGACTTAATCACCTTGGAAAAATTAAATAAACCATTATTGATTTATTATTCCTCATTTATCCTCTATTTTCCTTACGAGATCATTATTAAACCATTATTTAAGACTTATTTCCTTTTTAATTCTCACAAAGTGATTAATACATCATTTTTATTTGTTAATTACTTCAACCACTTTCTAAATAAAGATATTTGACCATTTTAAATACCTTTTCCCTGAAAAAATATAGTAAAATATCCACAATGACTTGATTTTTATTAGTCAACAATATTTTATTATTTTCTAATTCTCAATCTATTCTAATATTTTGTTATAAAGAGAGGGTTTTCTCTCCATTCTTCACCATGACCATTTTCATTGTCACCATTATCGTTTCATTACAATTAAGCTCCAACTTGAGTTGAAGCTTCTTCTTTTTTGTTTTCTTTCCCATAGAAAGTTGAGAGAGAATCACATAGCTTAAGCACAAGGACAAGAAAAGGACCCATCCCACAGAGGGGAAATGATAGACCCATGTTGTAATTTCTCCTCACAAGGTGATTTAATAAAATTATCAATTGATTAAGTCCTTCATTGGGTTATTACACTTTAATTTATTACTATTATCTATTTATTTTTGCAATATATGTTTGGTTGTAAGGTTTTTCTTCATTTTTTATTGTATATCTCAAGTGTATACAACCATATTTCGTTGTTAGGGTTGCATCCCACTGTAAATTTCATTGAAGCTTTTTTTGTACACATACTAAGAATTTTAATACTAACATGAAGCATCATATTTACTCTACTAGACTTGCAACAACCATTTGAAATTGATATAGATGCCTCAGACTATTTTATTGACGCAGTTATCACCTAACTAGGGCATCTAGTGGTCTACAAAAATGAGACACTTTATGATACAATTTGAAAATATCCCACCTATGATAAAGAGATGTCATTAGGGGAATTTTGAGGTCTAAAATGGGCCTCCTAAGGAGATTATAAAATAATAGTGGAAATACTAAAATAAGATTTAATTACATCATCAAATTTTAGAGGGAAAAAAGAAAAAACTACTTTTTCAACTTGTATTTTCAACTTATCTCCCAAATTGTTTACTTAAATTTCGAGCGGGAGTACTCGTTGGATGAAAAATTTAATTCCTCATCTAGGGAGTACCCATGTTGCATACTTCAAATGGATCCCACTACATGAAAATGAGAAATACATGAAAAACGTGATTGCAATCACATTTTTTTATGTATTCTCATTTTTCATATACCAATATCCATATAAAGTATGCAACATGGGTACTCCTTGGATGAGGAATTAAATTTTTCATCCAACGAGTACTCGCACTCGAAATTTGAGTAAAAAAATTGGGAGATAAGTTTAAAATACGAGTTGAAAAAGTAGTTTTATTATGTTAGATCTAAGACTTTTGTGATCCATAATGTAGATAAAAGAACTTTTGGATTAATCACATCATTAGGATTAGGTCAAAACCAGCTAATGTGGTTCATCCTTAGGAAAAGGTGGAGAGACTAATCGATCTCAATGAATAAATAGTTTAGATGAATCACTGCTAGAAAATAGTCGTTGAGAACTAGCTGTTAAGAACTAGCCATTAAGAACTAGCCATTAGGAAGTTAGTTAGTAAGTTAAAAATAAATTAATTGCTGAAATAAAATCTTGTTTTATTATTTTATTATTTTTTAATATGTTTATCCTTTTACTTAAAAAGTGGTGAATCATTCCCTATGGTTGACATCATCATCTTGAATCCTATTAGTTATAAGTTTTATTTTGGTTGTACATTTTTCTTAGGAGGCCTATTTTAGACCTGAAAATTCCCCTAATGATTCAATAATGTAGACTTTCCAACAATGGAAACATCACATTGTGGGGAAGTTGATGGTCATCCACACGATCACCAACCTCTTCAATTTGTACATACACAAGGGATGTTTCAAAATGATAGCCATCATAAGTGGTACACATATCTGTAACAATTCCATTTGAACATTAAATACATGAATGGTAGCACCAATCGAGTTGCAGATTACCCCAGGCATCCCCTAGTCGCAACATTGACCGTTTTTATAAACTCTTATAGAAACAAGACCTTTCGATGGCCACAAATATATAAAAAATATTTTGAGTTCACTACCAAATACCATATGTAAGTGCATGGTAGGAAAGTTATCTTCCAACTCCAGGACACATTATTATGCTACCTAGGCCACCTTTTTTTTTTCCTTCAAGTGAGTGTGCCAAGATGAATTGGTAGGCACACTACAATTGAGTCATGGGACATTTCGGTGTGGATAAAATTGTGGCCATTTTATATAATTATTTTTATTAGCTAAATCTTTGAAAGGATGTTGAAAAATACATTAAATCTTGCATTGGCTATGCCATGGCCAAACCAAAAATTAAGAATAAATGCCTATATAATCCTCTTCCTATCCCTAGTCAACCATGGGAATTCATCTCCATGGACTATATTTCTAGCCTTCCTTCTACAAGGGATGGAAATGACTATGTATTTGTTGTAGTTGAATTTTTTTTTAAGATGCCCATATTAGCTACCTGCAAGAAGATTATTACACTAGAAGCCACTGCCAAAGTCATATTTGTACAAATGTGAGTGCATTTTAGGATACCATATGCCATTATATCGTACCAAGATAGCAATATAATAAGAAAATTTTGGATGAACATTTGGTCATTGTCAGACACCAAGCTCACCAAGTCGACAACTTTCCACCCCCACATTCATGGCCATACAAATGTCATCAACAGGATGACTGTGCACATACTACACATGTACAACTCCAAGCATCCATGAAAATGGGTTGAGAGTATTCCCTCTATGTAATATAACTATAACAAAGCTCTCCATAGCTCAACTGACCATAGCCCATATAAAGTGGGCTTAGGATTTAAACCATTATGTCCCCTTGATGTTGCATTTATTTTTGCAACTACACAGGAAGACTATGACCATATTCAGTCTTAAGTTGATAAATCTGCCATATTTATTGAGCACATTCAACACAAATTCCAACAAGTTCATGACATATTTGATAATTTCAATGCTAAGTACAAAAATGGCATGATAACCATTGGATGCCACATAAGTTTCAGGTGCGTGATAAATTTTGGTTACATTTGCAAAATGAACACCTTGCTGGAACCCATCAAAAGCTTTGGTCACTTTGATAAAAGACTTGCACCATCACCAAGGTTGAGGGAGAAAACACTTTTGATCTCAGTATTCCCCCATTTCTTGGCCTACACCACATATTCAATGTGGACCACCTTCTGTTACACAACATTTTTTCACTGTCCCTACAATCCCCATACCAAAAATTGGAGGCTCACTTCTGTGACCAAAAGAAAGTGTCATGCCTTTCAAAGACCATCATTGCATCCCTTGCCATGAGTAAAACATTCCTTATGTTTACAACTTCTTGAATAGACCATCAGAAACACCTGTTTTTTCCTTGGTGCTAGTAGACCATTATGCCCTCGTGCTAATCGAGAAATTAACACTGGGCCCCATGCCCATTGGTGCTCTATCTCAGTGAGCTACTTGTGCCAACCTGTTCATGGAATGTTTTTTAAAAATATAGGTGGAGTTTCCATCATAACAAACTTCGTGGGTGAGTCATCTGGAGTGGTTTGACTGAATAACCATGACCTTCCTCCTTTGGCCTCTTTTTTTCACCTTTTGGGGAAACCTCCCAAGGGATAACGCCTCCCTTTCACTATTTTAGGGATCCCAACCTCCTCCTCTCCCTCTATAAATATATCCATCTTCCATTGATGTGCTAGATGAATTGAACATATCGTAGCTAAAACGCTGAAGATATTTCTATACATTTGGTTAGAAAATATAGAATGGAAGAGACCCTCATTGACAGAGCTTAGACTTGTGCCTTCATCCCGTCTGAATTCCCTGACAATCCATTGAGACGTGCTTCGACTGAACCTCGCTGAAGGAGGCTACAACATCAAGGCTCCGGTTGTAACTCTTTATTCTATTAATACATATACATGACTATTGTTTGGTTCCCATCTTGCGTTATGTGTTTTATTTGATGTAATATGTGTAACCCTCCTTGATTGGTTAGTTGGTTATGAATGAGATAATTGTTTCATATGCTACTCTTGTTTTCTTATCTTCGTGTAGGTATCTGAGAATTGTAGCAGAAGGATTGTGACCCATCGAAGAAGATATCAAGAGGCCATCAACACCATAGCCATGATAACTTTGGACTCTAGGTGGGTCGATCTACCTATCCTTTTCATTCATTAATTGAGGAACCTACACTTTAGCTTGTCGCTTTGTTGCTAGAACCACTCTAGGGCTAGAGGGATTGTCTTTGTCTGCATAGTGGATTTACCTGCATAAAAAATTGGCGACTCCACTAGGGACTAGTGTGAGTTTTTTGTTTCACCCTTGTCAAGTCAACTTCAGTCGTTTCATTGCTTATCTGTATTTTTTGACTTCCTTGATTGTTTAGAAACCTCTTTTTTACCTCCAGAGTGTCAAGATTGACCTCTTTTCATTGGTTTTCCCATTCTCCCATAGATATTTGGATTGGCGTGCTTTCTGTTTGAACAGTCACGCCGATTAAAACTTGTTGTCTTTATTGCAGTAGTGCCAACCCCTGTTTGGTGTGGATTACCGCCTTACAGTTGCGCCGAACCCTGTAAGGTTTGGTTTGACCTCCTTGTTGATTTTTTGGTCAGTTGTGCTTGACTCTGGTTTGTTTTTGGTTTGCAAATGGTATTTTTGAGTTTGTTTGACTGTTTTAGGCTTGCTCTTCTTAGCTGTTTGTCTATTTTCCTATTAGTGCAGTTCATAGCCCTAGGGTTCTAGTTGTCTTTCACTCACTGAGCCTTCTGGTTGAAGGTCAAGTATTTTGGTTCTTGTCAATTCAATTCTTTGATCAATTGCCTGACTCTTTCTTGATTCTTTGAGTTTTGGTTTGTTGAACAATTACTTTTTGTTTGTTTGACTCTCCATCTCTTCGTTTTTTAGCATAGATTACATTGCTCATTTTGGGTCGTTTAGAAGGCTTTCACTTTCCTTGAAAGAGTATGTCATTAGTTTGAGTGCTTTTTGTGTTTGTATTACTTTTATTGAATCATTCAGTTTAGCTCTCTACATTCGCAATACTCAGAACTAGTGTTTGCTTTGTTTTTCAATGTAATTAGTGCATTGTGTGCTTCATCTCATTGAAAAATAAAAAAAATTTGCATCCTTTCAATTGCATCATAAATGAAAAATTCTTTTGCATAACTAGCACCTCCATCTAGGAAAGAGTTTTTATTTCTCTTTTGATTGTGTTAGATGCATTAGGAGACTTATTCGTATGTTTTGTATGTTTTCTGCTTTCTGAAATATCTCTATCCTTTTCGTAGTTATCATTCATCGAATGGAAATGGTGTTCTATTGCATATAGCTTGCATTTATGGAATTCGAGATCACAATTCGGTAGGACCTTGAAAACAAAAGGCTAATTCAAGATCAATTTTAAAATCAATTGAATTAACCTAAGGAAGCATTGGAACCTAACCCAAACATTTTTAGTGGTCTAGGCTAGAGATGTTTTCCAACGTCTTTAAACCTAGTAGTTGTCATTTGCCATCTGGCTTTAGACAGTGCTAGTACAGACTTGTGCTCCTTGTACCATCAAGTATATAAAGGGAGACCTCATTAGGTTCATATCCTTTATCCATAGGAAGCCGGGTCTGCCACCCTATAACCATGATACACTGAACATAGCATTCAGGGAGACTACCTGCACCTACATTAAGTCCTTGGTCATTTATCTTTCATTTGATCACCAAGGTGTATATGGTAGTTCACAGAAACATGGTACACTCTCTTTTTAGATAACCTAAGTAGTCATTTTGATCTTTTTGCGACTCTTTAAAAAGAGAAGAGATCATCGAGAACTTGTCCTTTCATGCTCATTTAAAATTGAGAGTCACTACAGTCATCTTTTTTCTATTTCTTGACTCTTAAAACATGAAACAACAAAGTTATGTTTCAATGTCATAAAATTAATTACCCACGATGACATGCCCATTAAAATTTTGTTACTTAGTTTTTTTTTTTTTTTCCTTAGAATTTGATCTTGAAGCCCTCGATCAGCTATCTTGTTTTCCTTCTTGTGTTGAAATACTATCACAGTGGCGGAAAAACTAGTTTTGTCATCTTCTTCATGGCCGCCTAGTGGTAGTTATTTTTCTTATGTTTCATTTGAAACCCCTCAGTCCACTAGGTTTGCTGAGTTTTCGAATCCTATCCTCCTGACTGTATTTCCTCTTGCTACCCGATCCCCCCATGAAGAGTCATTTGAGTTTAATTTTCCTCCTCCAGGTGCTTGGTCTGCTTTTGGGAATGAGGGATAATTCCATCCTGTTACTTCGATATCACCATTTTTAGCTACCATGTTACCTCCTAGCCCTTGTAGTATTTTCCAAGATCTTACATCTTCGTCAGACATGGATTATTCAAGTCTTGTTGGCAGTGGGGAAATTCCTGTGTCCACAGGAGAATACCATCTTTTCCCTGAAGATCTCTTGTATGCCTCTGATCAATCTTCCCCTCCATCGGTGTCACTTCCACCTGGTTATGAGAATTTGAGTTAGATTATTTTTGGTGTTGCGTCCATTTACTGATCAATTACTTCAATTCCTCTAAGGAGTTCGGTCCTTCCTTAATTATGACTATCGTTGTGGACACCTAGTTTGTCAGTCATTATTACATCTGTCCCAGTCCAACCAATCATTTGTGTGGCTTTGTCTGCACTGGTTGTTATGCATCAGTCCTCCAAATCTTCTATTTTTCATAGGTCCATCTCCATTAATCCTACGTTCTTAGTTAGGTCTGCCACGAATGGATCACAAACTTGGTAGTGGAAACCTTGTCTACTTCTGCACCCATGGTTTCCACTTATACATTTGATAAACACATGTTGGAAATTCATAGATGGTATGCTCCCTCTCAGGAGTATCAGTAGCAGAACTCTCAAGGTTCTCAGCAGCCCCAAGCTCATTTCAATCCTCCACATCACTATGATTTCTACGAAAGCCCTATTTATTTGTCTCATATTGATCCAAATCAAGCTGCTTATCTGCCTCTGATTGATCCTTATTGAACCATCCCTCATCGATACAAAGACAACCCTATGGTCTACAAGGAAAACCCCCACAAGGACAACCTTTGATCTAGCGGGGACAACCTTATGGTCTGCAAGGTCAACCCTTATAGTGTCAATCTTCGGTCCAACAACCCTATGGTCCTTTCGATCAACCTCATTATCAATATCAACCAAGAGCGTCTTACATTCCTGGGGGGGGAAATCTATCCACCATAGGTACAACCCCTTGCCCAATAGCAGTAGTCATACGTTCAGCATGGTCAAAGCTTTGTACAACAAGGATAACCCTATGCTACTGCTCTGGGTTAACCTGGTCATCAAGGAAAACCTGGTCTATCGCAACTATCGAGCCCACCTCTTGCACAAGGGAAGCCTATTGGACCTCAGTATCCAGGCCAACCTATTCCCTAGGGGTAGCTTGCCCAACCCCAGTAGCTAATTCAACCTATTCAAAAGCCAACTCAACCTGTTCAGTGGCCAGGTCCGCCTGCTCAGCAGGGTCCACCTGTTCATCAAGGTCCACCTGCTCAGCAGGGTTTGCCTTCTCAACCTCAAGGCACTTATTACCCTCCTCAAGGCCAATATTAGCAAGTATATAGTAAACCCCAAGTTTTCACTTATTATCCTAAAAATAAATCCCAATTGGTGTATAATCAACCTCAAGTAAATGCTTACGTTCCACAATAGAATCCATATGTTGCCCAGCAAGGACCTTAGTGTTATGCTTAAAATCAATATTTTGGTCCTCAACCCCAGTATGGGCTAAATTATCAGGCATAGCACCCCTATGGTTAGAACCCTCCAAGAAAAAACATATGGGGGCATAATTTATCTCAGACTGGGTGGAATGTTAAAACAGGTCCTTATCAAAGGCCTCCAATGCCTTTTAATCCTCAATTACCATTTCTCGCTACGTTGGAACTGCCAAATGTGTCAAAGCTTACGAATTATCTAATCCTTCATAACCTATGTTGGCCTCCAGTTCCAACTAAGATTCCTGGTGATTGTCCTAAATTTGAGGGCAAGTCCGGAGAAGACCCCCGTGCACATGTTATGACTTACCACTTGTGGTGTTCCTCTAGCTCTTGGGTCCATGATTCCATCCAACTCTGCCTTTTCCAACAGAATCTTACTGGTGCCGCTACAAAGTGGTACATCAAATTTTCTCATGGCATTTTCCAAGATTTCAAATATTTAGCCATGGCATTTCTTACCCATTTCCAGTTACCGGTTCACTATGATACCAGGACACACCTCCTCACATCCTTGAAATAGGACTAAGCTACTCACATATTGGATCATATTCATGAATGGAGGCATCATCATCGCTTGATTAAGTTTGATATTCTTGTTCATCTTCTCACTGATTAGTTCACTACCTCCTTTGTCAATCAAATCGCTAAATACATAGCTTGGGGGCATGTGTAACAGAAGAACAGGCCATTTCTCATGCCCAGTACCTTGATCTTATGTACTCTCTATCTGGCACATTGTATGATATATTTCTTGATGCCCCTCAACCTGGAACTTCTAAAGCACCAAAGACCCCATCCGTTGATGGTATTATTGGTTCCATGTCCTAGACTTCTCGGAAGTCTTCTCCTTCAAATCCTCGGAAGAGAAATTCTAATCCTTCCAATGATGCTTCTTCTCAACCCACCTCGAATTATGGTAGAACCACAGAAGTTAATGTCGTTTAGGCCAACCCGGCAGATAAAAATTCCAAGGGAAAAAATAAGGGTGAAGGTAAGGCCAAAGCCGATACCCCGAAACCATACTTGTCAAAATCTCGTATTGATGATGGTTCACAGCATAAGCCGAAGTACCTTTGTTTGATTTTTGAAAAAGAGCACTACACCAAGGACTGTCCTCGACAGGCCGAAGTAAGTAGATTGCTAAAAGGCACCCAGGGAACTACAGTTGTTCTTAAAGAACCTTTTCCATCCTAGCAGACCCAAATGGTAGAGCAAGCTTAGTCCTCTGCCCCATTTGGCTCTCAGGTGTTCATGATGAACGGTTCTGTGTCCGTTTCTATTACTACTTAGTCGAAAGATTATACCGAATCGCATCAGGCAATGAGGAAAGATATCGCTCATGGTCCTCCTCCTCAGCCTACTTCTGGCCCTCTTCAGATTGAAAGGCCTAGTACTAAGCCAGTTGTACATCCACCTTCCAAAGGTGTACTCCGCAAGTCTTATTACAATCCAAATGCCCATGCTGCTCAACATTACAGTATTGTTGAGGATTTGGTTTAGGCACCATCTGCAATGCCTGCATTAGAAGTACTTTACAGTTGTTCATCTCAATGGAAGGCTTTGCTATCTACAATTGGTGAGGTTGATCCTACTGATACTAGCCTTCTCGCTTTCTATTTAGAGAATTTCATTCCACGACTCTCGCACCAAATTGCACTCATTATACAAGTTGGTATTAATGGTCTTGATATCCATCAAGCAGTTTTGGATGAGGGTGCATCTATGTGCATCATGTCATCTTCTTTCTGGAAAGCCATTGGTTCTCCGGACTTGAATTCATCGCAAAATTCCCTTGAAGAATTTGATGGAATGGAATCAAAACCTTTTGGTGTTCTCACTAATTTACTGATTACCTTGAAAGGGAAGACAGTCAATGTCGAGGTAGAAGTATTTGACACCAAGTTTAATTACAATCTTCTCCTTGGTCGAAGTTAGACTCACGCCATGTTGTGTGTTCTGTCCTCTCTCTTTCGTGTCTTGAAATTCCCACACTAAGGAAAGATTATTAATTTTGATCAATTGTATTTTTTGACCTCTTCTTCCGAGAAAAATGTTCCGTATGTGGATCAGGTTCCTACTCCCTACGACAGAGTTCGACCTAGTCTCTTCAAATATCTTGCCCTCATGGGTATTTTTCCCCTTTATCCACCCAACACTGTTTAGATCAACATGATATCTCGGTCTGACGACCCGTGGATCATCCCTTCACCTGAACATATCGATTCTTTCACAGATTCGATGTCGTTGTGTCCAATCGAGATTTACTATTGTGAACTCATCGTAGCTTTGGAACCTCCATCTTTTGATCATGCTCCTTTGAGCATGTCTCTTGACACTTATTCTCAATCCCCTCAGCTTGACAATTGAAATTCACTCGATACCTTGAAAGAGATATTTCCCTCCAATGAATCCATCGTGGAAGCTATGTCTCTCGACGATCTTCCATGGGATGATAGTCATCATCGTTCCTCATTTATGCCTAGTCCCCAGACCATGTATACGTGTCTTGAGAGGTTTGCATCTCAGGTTCCTTCTCCTTTGCTTCAATCACCTATATTGACACATGAATTTTTATAGAGGGTAAATTTTATAACATCCATATCGGGATCATCTATTCTTCCGATGAAGTTTAGGTTTATACTAGCCTTTTCCACGAGTTACGTGACGTATTTGCATGGTCCTATGAAGAAATGCTCGGCATTTATCCCCGTATAGTGGTGCATGAGATTCCTACCTACCCTATTTCGAAGCCTGTTCATCAGTGCCTTCATCCTATGCACCCTCTAAAAGATGCCGCCATTAAAAGTGAAGTTGAAAAAATTCTCAACGCTGATATAATATACCTGATTCCCTTGACAGAATGGGTCTCCAACATTGTCCCTGTAGATAAGAAATAAGGTACCATTCGGGTCTATGTTGATTATCGTGACATAAATCGGGTCTATCCTAAGGATAATTATCCTACTCCCTTTATCGATCAGATCATTGATGACTGCGTTGGGAGTGAGATATTTTCACTCGTGGATGGATTTTATGGCTATAACCAAATTAAAATTCTCCCAACTGGTTAGCATAAGACTGTCTTCATCTTTCCTTGGGGTAATTTCGCATATAAGAAACTTCCTTTTGCCTTGAATAATGTTGGGGCCACATTTCAACGAGCGATGTCATATGCTTTTGACGATATTAAGCACATCATTTAGCCATATCTGGATGACATTCTGGCTCATTTAGCTAAGTGTAAGTACCATCCTGATCATCTTTGTCAGATATTTCTTCATTGTCGATGCTATAAAATCCAGCTAAATCTGCACAAATGTGTCTTCTGTTTCGATTCCAGTAGGCTCTTGGGTTTTATTGTGTCAAAAGATAGGATTCACCTTGATCTTCTCAAAGTCAAGTCTGTCATTAATCTCCCCTCTCCATCTTCATTACATCATCTGTAGAGTCTACAAGGGAAGGCTAATTTTTTACACTGTTTTATACCTAACTATGCCAAAGTAGCTAAAGGATTCACGCAATTACTAAAGGAGGGTGTCCCTTTCCTTTGGGATGAGACCACCTAGAAGTATTTCAATGCTTTGAAAATGTTTCTTGTCAATGCTCCTCTATTGCATCCTCCAAACTATCATCATGATTTTTCCCTCTATTTAGTTGCTGCGTTTAGCACGATTTGCATGGTTCTGGTTCAAGATGATGATGACGGTGACGAGCATATTATCCACTACCTCTCTTGTAACCTTATCTATACCGAAACATGCTATGCCCATGTCGATAAGTTAGAATTAGCTGTGGTTCAAGAAGTTCAATGTTTTCATCTTTATATTATGTTGCGTAATGTGATTGTGATTTCTAAATGAAACCCCATGACCTATATATTGTCTCAAAAATTGCTGGGGTGAAAATACTAAAAGTGGATTGTTATTCTCCAAGAGTTCAATTTTCAATTTACTTCTGCCAAGTTGAAGAAATCACTAGTCTTTTTCGATTTGATCTATTCTCTCCCCTTTGACTCCTCTCCATTTGGTTTTGAAGAATGCATTCCAAATGATACAATTTTTCTGATTAGCAACCTTGATCCTTGGTATGGTGATATCATCATATATCTTCATACTTGTACTTTTAGATTTTAGTTGATGAAATATGCGCGTCGGTGCACCTGCCATCAATCGCAACCTTATCATATAGTTGGAGATACACTCTGTCACGTCGGAGTATATTCCATTCTTCGTCGGTGTTTGACCCTCGAGGAAGCTAAGAAAGTTCTGAATGACTATCATAGTGGTGCCTGTGGTGGTCACATGTATGGTTATGCCGCTGCATAGAATATTCTTCATGATGGGTATATCTGGCTCTCTATCTTCAAGGATTACACTGTCAATATTTGTAAATGTCATGATTGGAAGATCTATCAGTGCAAGATGCATGCACCGTCTGCACATCTCTACCCTATCATTAGCATTGGTCCCTTTGTAAAGTGGGGCATCGATTTTATGATGTGTAACCCTCACTCGGCTGGGGGTCATGCTTATATTATCGTAGCCATTAACTACTTCAACAAATGGTCCGAGGCAATGCCTACACTTGCCACCGATGGTAAGACAGAAGCTCAATTCATATTCAATCACATAATTTTTAGGTTTGGTGTCCCTCAAGCCATTGTTACCAATCATGGTTGCCATTTTTGGAATTATATGGTGGCAGAGTTGACTTCCAGGTTGGGCTTGCATCACGATAGCTCAATTCCATACTATCCCCAGGACAATGGCCAGGTTGAAGTTGTGAACAAAGTTCTTGTCACCATGCTTCAACAAATGATTGGGATGCACAAATCCAACTAGCATCTCATGTTATTTTCAGCTCTATGGGTGTACTGAACCTTAGCTGAGGATGAAACCGGATTCACTCCTTTCCAGCTTTTTTATGGCCTGGAAGCTACCCTTCTGATTGAGTGTGAAATAACTTCGCTCAAGTTGGCTATTGTATTACTGCCCAACACTTCACCTGAATAAGGGCATATTCCCTATTTATAAAGGCTAGATAAGACTCATTGCTTTGCTGCTTTGGTCATCGAAGCATAGAAGAATCAGGTCAAAGATCATTTTGATCAGTTAGTTTCCCCTCTCTCCTTTGTAAAAGGAGACCTCATCCTCCTGTATGACCAAGCTCATGATAAGATGGGGGCAGGAAAATTTCAACCCATGTGGCATGGGCCCTACATTGTTAGACATGTTTTGAATAATGAGGCCTATGAGCTCATTGGTTATGAAGGTCATCCGTTAGATCAACCCAGAAATGGGTTGTATCTCAAAAAATATTATGCATGATTCATTCGTGCATGTTTTGTGTACATAGGTGTTGCTTTCATTTTTGTACATTTTTTTTTCTTGGTGAGTTTTGCGAGCATCTTCCTGCTTATTGGGTTGTTTCTTATTATGCAGATATCTATTACCCCTTATATCGGTTTCAGGGATAGTGCTTCTCGCAATAACCGAAACTTGTCTTCAGAAGCTTTGGTGATTTATGATCCTTCTGGTGAGTTAATAGATCTACAAGGTATTTGTCTAGGATGAACTACAAACAATGTCGCTGAGTATAGTGATTTTATTGAACTATTAACCGAGGTGATTACGCTCAAAATTAGTGCATTGGTTGTAAATCTAGACTCACAACTTCTTGTTCTTCAACTTAATGGGAATTGTTCAGTTAGAAACCCTCACATTTTAAGATTATATTTACTTGTTTGTTTGTTGGAAAGAAATTTTGATTATATCACATATCAACATATTCCTAGACAAATGAATGCATTAACTGATACAGTGGTTAACATTGTATTAGATATACATTTGCGTAATCTGTAAAATCATCATCACATGAAAGACTCATATCAAATAGGAAGATAGATGTATATATATATCAAAGGTTTGCATCAGTGTGCACCGTAAGCTTCAAAAACATGTTTGTTTCTATTACATCCTGATACATCACGTCTCTCAAAAAACATGCAGAAGTAAATCCTAGGTGTCTAATTAGCATGATAATCATGATAGCATGTCACTACCCATACAATCCACTTCAGCAAGTGGTGAACTCGGTTTGACACCCCTACACTATGTCTTTGGTATGCACTAGGAACATCGTTGAATCATGGATAGTCCAGAACTCCATGAGAGATCCCCTCTAGGTTGTGCATGATTTCCTCCTCCTCACCTCCCTCACCATGAGGGGCAATATCAAAGTCATGAGGGACTCGCTTGCTATTGGAGACATGCCTGTAGGAATTTCTGGTCCAAAATCTGCATAACACATGGATTTAATGTCATAACATACATAAAAAAAAAAAAAATTAAAAATAAATAAATAAATAAATGAGTCTTACCAAGTGCTTCGTCCCAATCCTTTCCTTTCGGGAGTGGGAGGTTTGGATCACCAGTGAAATCTATGCTAGAGTAGGGCCAGTCCTCCACGACAATCAGGTGTCGGGGAGACAATCACAGAACTTCGATCTCCGTGACATCTGTTGGATGCCCCCTGACCTTGGTATCAGTGCATCCCAATGGGCCATCTGTGGTTCCTACGTTGGTGGTGTTGGGACTATCACTTCCTGTCACTAGAAAATTGGTAGTTGTTCCAGGAAGAACGATACCAAGATGGATCCATATTTGAACTGATTCATTTTTCCCTTTTTCCATTTCGTCAGTTGACATTTCATATTGATCATCACTGCCTCTGCCCAGTCATAGAGGGTCAGTGTTAGATAGTCTACTGCAAGAAGAAGTTGTGTTTTTGTTGCTTTGTGTGGTGGTTGCGATCCCGAAACTCACATGATGGTGTGTAGGACTACTTTTAGTGCCAAGTTCAAGATGGCTTGGATATCCAGTTTCCCTCTTCCCAATCCTTTTGGTGCCCCTTGACATACCCTGTCGATCACCACGGTCATGTTCTCCATGGTGGGCTGGGTGTCAGTTAGGAATGGTGTTTTCCCCCTCCGTCACAGTCCTATTATGAAGTAAACATCCGAGACATCAATCTCGAGTTCTTGATCCTGAAGAATGAATTTTTCTGATCCTCATCCCAGATACTGATAAAGTATTGCAACAGCTCTGATTGAGCTCTGAGGCATGGTGTCATGAAGAAAATTTTCTTTCGATAGTCTCTGAGAGCTTCCGTGCATCTCTCATTATCCTTGGCAAGCTCGTCTTCTTCACTATGTTCCCTTTCCTTCAACTCGATCACCATTTTTCCACTTTACACCTATAAACATGTTCATATGGAAATTATTAGCCAAATAAAAACCTAATATTTGTGGAATTGATGCTTGCTTACTTGCATTGTAAGTTTTAAAAGGTTCGTGCGGCTGGTGCGACTACTTTAGAAACAGTCGCGCCAATGGGCGCGCACAAATTCAAAAAATTAGTCAATTGGCGCGAGTCGATGCCTGAAACTCACGCCAACTGTTGTGCCCTAGTTTTAACAATTTCTCCCTCAAAAATAAAATTTAAAGGTTGTGTGTAATGAAAGAAGACTTAAAATGTGGGGAAGGATGTCGACTCTTATTAGGAACTGAAGGATTCAATATTGGTCTTCCAGATTTCCTGTTGTTGTCACCGCAAAATCACTGTATAAAATGGGTAACTTTTGCTCCACAAGAGGTAAAAGTGAAAAGTAATTGTTTTTTACCATCTTTGGCATTTTATAACTTTTCAGAACTCTGATTAGGTTTTAAGACATGTTTTTCAATTATTACATTATGTTATTTCAAGAAATGGGTTTTACATTTGTTCCTTGTGTAGTGGCAAGTCTTTAATGAGATAGCGATGAAGTAACAAGTTGTATTTTGTACTTTTTTGGACTCGGTAAAAACACAAAAAAGCCATTAATGGAGTCATCTTTCAGCTCTTTTCTGACTCTCTAAAACTGAAAATATTTCCTAGACTTTTGTCGTTTTGAACTAGTTAAATGGCTGTGAAACGATATCTACCCACTATATGTTTATCCCTTCTTCGAGATGAGATAGATTATTTACGAAAAATGAATACCTTAGTTTATCACAACTAAGAGGTTCTTTTAGATATTGTTTTCTACCTTTTCGGATCTAAGAGACAATTTATGAAAAGGGACATGCTAGAGTTTTATTTTATACCTCTTTTAAAACTCTCTAAACATGAAAAGATGCCGATTTCTCCCTTTGTCAGACTCGTTAAACTTTGATGACATCAGAAATAGTCACCATGACATTCACCGAGTTCCTCCTTCTTAGGGCTCATAAAATGTACTAGGTTGGATTTGTCCAAAGGAAAAACTTATAGTACAAGCATATGCTATCCCTTTAAAGCTTGTTTTCAAAAATAATTGGGGTACTCGCCAGAAATGGTGGGGGAAAATTGAACCAGTCTTTAGTTGTGTTAGCAGTATGTCACTCTTGAACATGACACTTGTCTGCATTCTTGTCAGGTTGGGGACATATCATTTCATAATTTTTTTCTCCATGGGTTTGGGCAATCTACTTTAACCTCTCATGTGCTCTTGTCCTCGTCATCACGACCTCAGATCCCTTTGATGTCAAATATTGCCAAATCAATAGTCGTGTCGATGATATGTTCATAAGAAGTTTTTCCTTTGCAATTTTTAACCTCCCTCTGATTCTCTATTAGTCATGATCCATTAGCATTATGTTCCTCTATCTCGTGTCAATGATGTGGGAAACAATATGGCCCTCCTTTGATCGGATTGTCGACTTCAGGTCATTATCAAGGAAGTTGGTCTAGAGACTCCCTATAAGTACCTTGGAGCCTGCATGCCTCAATGGTGGGTTCTTCGAATTCGAAGACATGTCCACATCATTTGCCTTAGATCGAGTGATTCTACAGGTGTTTGATGCTAGATCACTATTGAAATTCCGTGGATTGTACCTATTTTACCTTGAGATCCATTGTCATTTTGGTGGTTTCTCTCGCGCCTATTAACAGTTTTCATCATTAGCTAGTAATAAGGTGATTTTCTTACATGTTCAACTTCAGTTCACATATTTGCATGCTTGAATTTGTACTTGTTCGGGTCAAGATGGAGTGCAAGACCCTGTTTTTGTCTGATAAGATCCAAGCTATGGGATATTATACTTTATCATGGCTTATTGCATGAATCTTTTGATTGGATGGTTGTGACCATACCTGAGTCTGTTTGTTGATCCTTACTATTGGATGGCTAGATCCATACCTCATATCTCATTTTATATATATACTCTATTATGGATGGCTACGCCCATTCCACATGTTCATGTATACGAGATATCAGTTGTATTTGTAATTTTAGGTCTTCCAATAGTGGTGTTTGTTTTGGAAGCATTCTCGTAAAGCATTTCACCCCTTCCTCTCTCTCGTATCTCATGCTTTAGGGGGCATATGTTACACAACATTTTGTCACTATCCCTGCGATCCCCATCCCAAAAAATGGAGGATCATTTCTATGGCCAAAATAAGGTTTCATGCCTTGCAAAGACCATAAGTACATCCCTTTCCATGAGTACAACATTCCTTCTATTGACAACTTCCTGAACAGACCATCAAAAACACATGTTTTTTCCTTGGCGCTAATAGACCATTATGCCCTCTTACTGATCAGGAAATTAACACTGGGCCCTATGCCCATTGGCACTCTGTCTCAGTGAGATACCCATGCCAACCTCTTTATGGAATGTTTTTTAAAAATAGAGGTGGATTTTCCATCATAACAAACTTCATGGGCGATTCATCTGGAGTGGTTCGACTGAATAACCATGTCCTTCCTCCTTTGGCCTCTTGTTTCCACCTTTTTGGGAAACCTCCCAAGGGATAATGACTCCCTTCCACTATTTTAGGGATCCCAAAATCCTCCTCTCCCTCTATAAATATAGCCATCTTCCATTGATGTCCTAGCTGAATTGAACATATTGTAGTTGAAACGTTGAAGAGATTTCTGTACATTTGGTTAGAAAAGATAGAACAGAAGAGACCCTCATTAAGAGAGCTTAGACTTGTGTCTTTATCCAGCCCGAATCCTGTAACGATCCATCGAGACGTGCTTCGATTGAACCCTGCTAAAGCAGGCTGCGACGTCAAAGCTTTGGTTGTAACTCTTTCTTCTATTAATACATATACATGACTATTGTCTGGTTCCCATCTTGCGTTATGTGTTTTATTTGATGAAATATTCTTAACCTTCCTTGACTGGTTAGTTGATTATGAATGAGATCATTTTTTTTTATGCTGTTCTTATTTTTTGATCTTCATGCAGGTATCCTAGAATTGTAGCGGAAGGATTTTGACCCGTTGAAGCAACGATCAAGAGGCCATCACCACCACAACCACGACAACGTTGGACTCCAAGTAGGTTGATCTACCCTATCCTTTTCATTCATTAATTAAGGAACCTACACTTTAGCTTGTCCCTTTGTTACTAGACCCACTCTAGGGCTAGAGGGATCGTCTCTGTCCGCAGAGAGGATTTACCTATGTAACACTTTCTGCCCTAATTTCCACAATTGCTGGACACATAAGAAATTGTTGAGTAGTTGACACCAACATAGCTCAACCCAGAATGAATTGAACAGAGAAAAAATGATCATATCATGGAAACATAGATCAAGAAAACTCACAAACAAATGCTCCAACTATATTGAGTTTTTAAAGTTGGCCAGCTCTAGTACGAGGGAAATTGGTTCACTAGGGACCAGATTCAACAAAAGTTTACCCATCTCATGTAGGCACTCAATGCAATGGGGGCCATTACCTTTTAATAGGGAACTTATCAAGGTGGATATTGGTGGGAACCCTTGTATTCCACTTAGATCCCCAATATTATTTTTCTATTTCCCTAATTGTAGCAAAATTTACTATTTTTGGCATTTTTTCGGGTCCTCAACTTCCAGAGCCATTTTGAGGCCCTAAAAGACGATTTTTTTGTTAAATGGGAAATATTATAGCCAAAAACAAGGGTTTGTATCCAAATTTTTTATTCATTGGATATATATTTCTAACAAGGTATTATACACATCGAATGAAGATCGTATGCAAAAGGTATGACCCTAGGAAGTTGATATATGAACTAACAAGGCCAACGGAATTTTTTTTCTTCATCTCCTAGGCTTAGGTTTTTTTATGTTTAGTGTTGTACTTTATTTTGCAATAGAAAAAATTCCTTCGAGTCTCATTTTAACACAATTTATAGGTATGTAGCCATGATATCTCTTCTGAGAGATAAGATACCATCACTCGAGCTAGTTTATTTCTATTCTACATGTAAAAATTATCCATTATTTATCATTAATGAATTCATGTCCATTTTTTTTGTAGCTTTTTGTTTCTATTTTGAATGTGTATTTCATTATGTTCCTACGTAAATTTGGATCACGTAATGCATAGTGGGAGGAGGCACCAAGCCTTAAGGATGTTCTAGTTCATCCCGGGAGAGAGGAAAGCTTCAAATTTGGGACTGAGGAAGAGAAAAGTGTAGATTTTATTTTCAATGAGTTATACCAATCACTAGTGTTGACCAGATAAGATCACATGAAGGAAATAACATGCATGCATAAAAGACCTAGCATCGGTAACCGTTGTTAGCAAAAATTACTGGGAAGGGATGTGAAACTCATAAAAATAACTCCATAGACTGAAAAAACACTTGTATATGGTAATAATAGCATAAAATATGCTAAATACAAGAATAAATAGGAAAAGTGGCACTTTCACACACAAAAGAGACAAAAGCGATGGAAAATGTAGCAAAAAGTGATACTTTAGAAACTTACCTGGAAAAGTGTTGAAAACCAAATTTGAAGCTCCTTGAACTCATGGAGATGGCTATAGATCCAATTCAAATGTGAAAATGAGCTCTAAAAACCTCTATTATATATATTTAACCCCATGGGATTAGGGTTAGGGTTTATGATGTGCATGCCTAAAATCAAGGAAAAAGCCAAACTTCTCCATAGATCGGAATTAGAAAATTATGCCACATGGCCAAAGAGGAATGTGCACTCCTTAATTTTTAGTAATGTGTTATTGTCTTGTTTTGGAAGACTATGTAGTCCACTAGTAGGAAATACTGTGCAATTTCTAGTCACAAGGTATTACACAGTTCACTTGCTCAGTTGATTATTTAGTGTTGACTATCATAGGAGGATAATGCATTTAAATTTCTCAATGTATTCCTGTGTCATAGTATTATGCATCTCAGTTCATTAAGGATTTCTTCATTTTCCAGTTGCATGGGATTCTGCAGTTCCTTGAGGGATGACCAACAAATAGCGCTAGATTAGGAAAAGATTCAGCTTGTGTTGGGAGGGAGTTTAATTTTCATAAAAATTCGTTCAACTGTCATAAAAAAGACTCAATCATCCTCAAACAGTGTTCCATCCAAATATAAGTGATTAAACCACTAGAAAATCAAAAGGAACACTTAATGATATTGAAAATGATAGTTCTTATAGATAAAAGGTAGGCTCCAAATTGAAGTGTAGGAATTTTTTTGCAGTGGGGTTGTATATTATACAACAACAATATACCTCCAACTTACCTAATTACTCTTCTTGTTCCATAAAAAAAAAATTTGGACATTATCCACAAAAAGGAGGTGTGTGATATTACATGTTTTTCCATCATTTATCACTTTGGAACGACCATTTTTTAAAGCCTATTAGAAGCTAAAAAAAATAGAAAATTCAGTGAGGGGAACCCTTATTTAATACCCCTTCCTATTTTAGGCCATTGGGGTGTCAAATAATTTATTATGATAGCCAAATATATTGAAGTAATATATATCATCACCAAAATAACAAACATAATTGTATAAGAATAAGGGTCAAAATGTGAAGTCAGGTTACACTATTGTGAGAATCGGGGGCAGAAAAAAAATTTCCGCGATAGTTCGGCTAAACTTTTTCAAAATTTCGGCCGAACTCGTTCTTCCATTTAGATTGACGGCGTACTCACAGCATGGGCAAACAGATTTTTGGCTGGAGATGGGAAAACCGACAACAATAGGTTGGCTGAACTTTTAGTTCGGCCGGACTATTAGTTTAGCTGAACTTTTAAAACAGTTTGGTCGAACTCATATTTTATAAATATATCACCCACGAATGGCTCTCGTTTTCGCGCGTGTGTATTCACGTATTCTATTTTTTTCCGGTTTTTGTTTTGATTTTCTGTGGTGTTGCTGCTACTCTGTTGCTAATTTGGCATCTACGAATTGTTGTGCCAAGCGAATTTCCAGGTAAGTAAGCTTGCGATATAAGTAAGCTTGCGATTTAAGTAAGCTTATTGATTCAAAACAACCATTATATTAATTCAATATAAGTAAGCTTGTGATTTCTTAAATGGTTTAATTCAAAACAACCGTTATATTAATTCAAAACGTTTTATTGCTCCATAATTTTTCAGTTGAAAAAAAAACCACCACTGTGTATTATTATTATGCCCCCTTTTCCTCTAGTAGCAATAATCATGGTTAAATGTGTTATCATTGGTTTTCCTCATGAACTGCTCTATTATATTTTTTTTTTGATCTTTGTGCCCTACCTTGACCATTATTATTGCTCACCACTTTATCCGACATCTTATTCATTGGGTTTCGTGGTGTACAATGTCAAGTCATAGAACAAAATTTTGATATCAACATTTTAAATTTTTATCAATTAAAAATACAGAAGTTATAGATTACTTTAGTTTCATGAACCAAAATAAAATTTATGGTACTTACAACTTGAAAGGAAAAATACTAGCTCACCCATTGGTAACATCTATGAATTACTTGCATTTCCAGATTCTTCTTCTAGCTTCAGAACATAAGCCTTCAATGTAAACACTAAATCCCTTGCAAGAGCCTGAATGGTACTAATAAGTGCTACTGTAGGACTCTGCAGTGAGCCCAAGATATTGGCATAGATTTATGCCCTTGTTGGCATGGCTTCCAAGGCCTTAACCTCTCGGGGAGCATAAAAATTCTCTTCGAGAACGGCCCCCATAAAATCATTCTCTTCAAGATTCTGAAAATTCCTGTAAGGTTTCAAATCTACCAGGATTTATTGACACTATTTCTTATCAGCTATATTTTTATTTTCCTTTCTATCTCCAGCTATCTCTGCACCTATCAATTCTATAGAGTAAAGAATTATAACTCTATTCTTCAAGTTACATTATGTCACCTCATACCTGGCACCCATTCTTTTCCTTCTATTCTAGGGAATTTTTGTAGATATATACATATTTGTTGTTCTTTCTTTCTCTTCAGAACATAAATTGTTTTTTATTATTTCTGGATGTATGTGAAAACTTCATTGTAGGGCATTAGTCTTAGTCTTAGAGGGTTCTATCAAAAAAATAATTGTATGAAAGGCCATTTAGAGTCTATTGATGTCTGTTTCTTCATTTCCATTAGTAGTAGTTCAATGTATGAAGTTATTCAATATATAAGTACTAGTGGTGTTTCTTTCAATGATATCTGATGGTGAAATATTTTGTTTCCCTCTTTTCCTTATTTTTTTATTGCATGTATGAAATTCCCCTGCAATATTAGTATTTCTTTGAGCTTTGTTTCATTGTTTTCTTGAATTTATGCACTACCTTATTTACTGTCATATGCATTTAGATCTTTATTTTACTTTTCCAAGTGTCTCTTTTTTATTATCTTCATGATATACTCAAAACATTGTGATAAATATAGTCCTCTTGCAGAGATATGAAGAATGTGATGTTAATTCTTCTTCTACAAATGAAGTTTATCTTTTATAAGACCTACAACCAATTTCTACTTTAATACTTTAACCATTCACCGTTTGTATACATTTAAATCTAGCATTCAAATATAGCATAGCATATATAAATTTTCTTTCATAATACAAAGCTAAAGGATTTAGAGGAATAGTAGTTATGGAATGAAATGTAACATTGTAGTTTGATCCCATGTTGGCCTTTATATCATAGAATTGTTTTCATATTTACACAAATATCATAACTGATTAGTTATTAGACTACATATCTTCATATAGAACTTGCAAATAGTATGGTGGAAATGTGGATCTCATGACTCTTCATGATTAATGCTTCTAGAAACCAAACATAATAATGTATTAGGACATGCTCCTTTAGGCTTGGTGGAATTACCTTTGCTTTTTATTTCTCTCTCACACACATATATATATGAAGAGATCCCATTTTATTTTTTATTCATAGATCAAATGTCATTTAAATACAAGATTTATCATAATGTACAATGATTCATTCCATATTCATTTTTATATTCAGGAGGAGCTTTTGAGAAAGTTATGATAATGCCAATAAAGAATGAGCTAGACTCATCTTCAACATCTATTAATTAGATATGAAAATTTATAATACTATTGTGTACATTTGAGAATATTTATTTACATGTTTATATAAATTATATATACATATGTACTTTTTTTTCATAAATATTTTCATTAAAAAATGAACCTTTAAATGATGAACCTAGTTAATGTCGCTTCTTCATGAAGAAGACTACTTGATCTTGCAATTTGATGATGGTCCTTTGTTATGCTTCTTGACTACTTCAAATTATTGACACAATCATATGCTTCTTGTTACTATTTTTAATCCTTCCTTATATTGTATTCTCCCCCTTAGATATTGTGTACTCTCCCACATAGATATTGCACTCAATTTCATATTCTCTGTAATATTCTAGGCTCTTCTTTTGAAGTCAAATAAGTGAATAATTTACAAGAATTATCCATAATTTGTTTCTCACATATTCAAATGGTTCTCTAACAAGAGGCTTTGTGGGTATGTATTCCATCTTCACTATTTTCTCAAAGACTTGTTGTGTGAAGAAGTGGTACTTTATGATGATATGTTTAGTGATTGAAGGAAGTAGAATATTTTATTTTTGAAATTATTATTACACTTGTATTGAAACACTTAATAGATATAGGTTCACTGAAATTTACCTTAATATCTTGTAGAGCCAATTTCATCCAAAACACTTGTCTGCAAAAAGAAGTAACTACTATGTATTCCACTTCTACTCTAGATAGAGAAAGTAATGACTCTTTCTTGCTTAACCATGCAACCAAAGACTCTTCTAAGTATAATTATACATTTTCCAAGTAATGACTCTTTCTTTCTTAAACATGCAACCAAAGACTCTTCTAAGTAGAATTATACATTGTCCACTTGTACTTTTCATGTCATCCACACAAGCCTAGTTGAATCTCTCTATGTTGTCAATGTAAATTTCTCACCTTTTGGGTACTATAGTCCATTGTTTGTAGTCTCTTTCAAGTATCTTAATATCTGTTTGTTGGTAATAGATGACTCTGTTTAGTTGTTGATTGAAATATTCCAACTAATATAAATTCCAAAATTATATCTAGTCTAAACCTTGTTATGTATATCAAGCTTCCTATCATATAGATGTAAAGGTTATGATCAACATCACCTCATTCATCATCCATCATCTGCACATAACTTCCATCCAATTGATATGGAGATTCACTTACGTCATTCATCATCCATCATCTGCGCACAACTTCCATCCAATTGATATGGAGATTCACTTAGGTTTATAGTATTCCATTTAAAATTTTCAACATATCTCTTAGGTTTTTATATTGAGAAATGGATATGCCTATTTAATTTTGTATAATTTATGGCTTGTAGCCCTAGGTAAAAGATAAGTTCTCCAATCATTCACATCTCGAATTCAAATTTCATATCTTCACCAAAATATTTTACTATATTTTACTAGATGATTTTTATTGATTCTAAACATAATATAATCCACATACATAAACACAATTAGTAATTCATCACCATGAGCCTTTATCCATATATTATTATTAGCCCCTTAAAACACATTTTTTAAGGTACTTGTCTAACTTAAATACTACCATGCTGGTGGTGGTTGTTTAAGTCCATATAGTTCCTTATTTAGCCTACAAACATATTTAGGATTATCTACCTCCTCCTTAAGTTATTTTTCTTAGCAAGTAGCTCTTCATCAAAATTTAAATCTATGCATTCCACAATCTTATGCACTCTTTTATTATAGCAAGAATATGCCTTACTTTTTGATAAATATCCCAAAAATATTCCCTCATGGGAACATCAAAGTTTCCTAAGTTTCATCATTACTTCTCATATAGAATTTAGTTCTGAAAAATTTAAATTGTTTGATTGAAGTTTCCTTAATGTTCCACAATTCCTACTTTATAATCAGATACATCAACTTTTTCAATAGTATTGATTTACGATTGAGACAAGTAAATCAATTTATATGGAAACACTACTTATATCTACTAATATTTTATCATGTAATCGTATCGACCTCTCATATTCACTATGCTCTAATTACATATTGACTTTACATATTTATAGGCCTAATAAGTGGTTACAGAAGATTCCAGAATATACTGAAACCAAAAGTGATTTGATAAAAACACATTAGCCAATAAACAAACCATTGAAACCAGAAGTGATTTGATACAAAATATACGTTTTAACCTTATATAGATAATTGTTTCAAATAGATTCTTAATTTAAAATGAAAAATATTCAATGTAAAACACATGCATTCTTATACACCCTTATGTCTATGTAAATTAGTTTGAGTGATTCCACGAGTCCTCTACACCCTTCATAGGGTATAATTGGGACATGTAGTGTTAACTTCTACAAGTTCTATAGGCAGAGTTTGTAAAGGGCCCGGTAGCCTCTAGATCTCATCTTTTATGAAAGGTGACATATCCAGTAAATGCCCCTATAGCCAATCTTTGGAATAGATCTAAATAGACGTTTTTCATTTTCATATCCATGGTCTCAAACAATGAGAGAGAGAAAAAATATTTTATATTCAACATGTAAAACACAAATTAGCCATAAAAGTTTCCCAGTGAAACCAAAAGTGATTTGATACAAAACATAGGTTTTAACCTAAGAGTAAATGCCCCTATAATCAATCTTTGGAATAGATATAAATATAAGTTTTTCATTTTCATATCCATGGTCTCAAACAATGAGAGAGAGAAAAAAACCTTTTATATTCAACATGTAAAACACAAATTAGCCATATCTCTTGAATATATCTAAATAGAAGTTTTTCATTTTCATATCCATGGTCTCAAACAACGAGAGAGAGAAAAAAGATTTTATATTCAACATGTAAAACACAAATTAGCCATAAAAGTTTCCCATTGAAACCAAAAGTGATTTGATCAAAACATAGGTTTTAACCTTATATAGTTTAATTGTTTCAAATAGATTTTTAATAAAATGAAAAATATTCAATGTAAAAAACATAGTATTTAGAGACAAAAAGTATTTTGATACAAAACATATAGGTTTTAACCAAGTATATAGTTAATTGTTTTTAAAATAGATTCTTAAGAAAATGGAAAATATTCAATGTAAAACACATGCATTCTTACACACCCTCATGTCTACATAAAGTAGTTTGAGTGATTCCATGGGTCCTCTACACCCTTCATAGGGTATAGTTGGGACAGCTAGTGTTAACTTCTACAAGTTCTATAGGAAGTGTCTGTAAAGGGCTAGGCAACCTCTGGATCTCATCTTTTATGAAATGTGACATATCCAGTAAATGCTCTACAGTCAATCTTTTGAATAGATCTAAATAGATTTTTTTCATTTTCATATCCATGGTCTCAAACAATGAGAGAGAGAGAAAAACCTTTTATATTCATTATGTAAAACACAAATTAGCCATAAAAGTTTCCCATTGAAACCAAAAGTGATTTGATACAAAACATAGGTTTTAACCTTATATAGTTTAATTGTTTCAAATAGATTTTTAATAAAATAAAAAATATTCAATGTAAAAAACATAGTATTTAGAAACAAAAAGTAATTTGATACAAAACATATAGGTTTTAACCAAGTATATAGTTAATTTTTTTAAAAATATATTATTACGAAAATTAAAAATATTCAATGTAAAACACATGCACATTAACATATAGGTTTTAACCTTATATAGGTAATTGTTTCAGATAGATTCTTAATTTAAAATGAAAAATATTCAATGTAAAACAAATGCATTCTTATACACTCTTATTTCTACGTAAAGTAGTGTGAGTGATTCCACGGGTCCTCTACACCCTTCATAGGGTATAATTGGGATAGGTAGTGTTAACTTCTATAAGTACACTACCTTCTACAAGTTCTATAGGTAGAGTCTGTAAAGGGCCAGGTAGCCTCTAGATCTCATATCTTATGAAAGGTGACATATCTAGTAAATTCCCCTATAGTCAATCTCTAGAATAGATCTAAATAGAAGTTCTTCATTTATCTCATGATCTTGTGTCATTACTCCCATGCATTTGCAATAAATGTCAATTTCATATATGTTTTTATTGATTTTGTCTTTTTTCAGGGATAAGAAAACCATTAAATGTGGTTGAAAAATGGAAATTATGCATAGAAGTTTCTTGCTATCCCAATCCATGGAAAGCAGTGATTACATATGTGATTTCCAATATTGCGACTAGCAAAGCATCCAAAGGAAAATAAATATACCGGGAAGAACAACAAACAACGAGGCATATTATATTGGATTGATAGACGGCTTGGGAACATCTATGGAGTATGGATCAAATGGAAATGTAGTTTTCACCAATTTTGAACTTGTGTGCAACCAAATGAATGGCATGTGCCAAGGTATGTCCATTAATCTAACAAAAATGTATCATTATATGTTAAAACATCATTTGCAATTGTCACGCATGACGAATGAAAAAACTTGTGTGTAATAATTTTGGGTGAAAATCACATAAAATAAATTTTTGTTGACGCGTTTCAAACCAGCCAGTGTGGTTCATCATCAGGACAAGATGACAAATCTGATCAGGAAACCAGTTTAAATAGATCAGGACAGCTACAACTAGCTGTTGCAAAAACATGGTAGATCTTGGTCCTCTGCCTTGGCAGAGCATGCCGAAAAAACAAATCACCATATTTGTATTGAAGATACTAAGGTTATTGCAACAATTGACCACTTCCACCACCAAAAGTTAAGGGAAGCCTTGGAAATAGAAAAGAGGTTGGTTAACCTTAATAGGGATGATGGGTGGAATGTTAGCAGATGCTGGATTCTTGCCCTTCACTCTTAGTTAGTTAGTTTTTTTGCTCCCTCGGGTCGTTCTTTCTTCTCTTGATCGTGATTCCTCTCTCCTGATGTGCTCCTTTTATTTTATTAATTTGGTTTTGGTTAGTATTTCTGTTTTTTTTTTTATTTTATATTATTTTATTATATATATATATATATATATTTAATTTTATTTATTTATTTTAATATATATATATATATATATATATAATCGTGAAACTTACCTCTTTAGTAATCTTAAATTAATTGATTAATTGAGTATTATTATTATTATTACTTATTTATTTATTTGATTTGATTTGATTTTATATTTTATTTTTATATTATTTATATTTATATAGAATTTATAATAAAAATATAATTAAATTTTAAAAATATAGTAGAATTAAAATTAAAAATTAAAATATTTTTTGCCTATTCTAGTCAAACTAGCTGTTTTTCCAACGGTTAGTTGTAGCTGTCCTGATCTATTTAAACTAGTTTCCTGATCAGATTTCTCATCTTGTCGTGATGATGAACCACACTGGCTAGTTCGAAACGCGTCGACAAAAATTTCTTTTATGTGATTTTCACCGAAAATTATTACACACATTTTATGGGTCACAGAAGCCAAATTCCTAAGAATGACAAAATTGTTAATATCACGTTCGGAGTCTCTAGTTCAAACAATCAAGATGGGTCTCACCATCAAGATATGTTGACAGATGTTAGTGTTTTTTAATTGATATTTTTAAAATAAATAATTGTGCACACATTTACATGTACATATATAATAATAAAATGTTTTACCAGATTTTGATTCCATCCGATGTTTTTGGGATGGCGGTACCTTCTTCTTCCTTGGGAGATGTACTTTCTACTTCCTTGGGAGATGTGCCAGATCCATAACAAGTATGGACAATTTTTCACTTTTAAAATTTATGTTTTTAAGTTATATATATTCCACCTCAAAAAGTTCCATTAAAAAATGAGATATATATCTATATCTTGAGTTATTTTAAATTATTTGAATTTTAGGTTTTTGGAGATTTTCTTTTGGAGCCTCTCTTGGGAGATCTCCCAAATTCACCTGCAGAAGTATTCAATTTTTCACTTTTAAATATATATGTTTTTTCGAACGTTATAATTTATAAATTGAAGTTTAAAAATTTTATTATAAATTGAGATCTTGATCTTGAGTTACTTTATACTTTTAAAATTTTGAATTTTAGGTTTCTATAGAAGATTTCTTTAATCCATGGACTCTAGAGATGAATATAGGAACATCCACACCATTTCAAACATTTGAACAAGTTGTCTAACTTTTTTTTAATATTATTAAAAATAAGTCTATATATACATGCATTTTCATCTGAAATTTTTTAATATATATATAATTGTACATGTATATTGTACAGTTTACTATTGGAGATGTTCCCATGGGGGAAGTTGTAGCAGGCGTGCAAAAAATGGAGAGGGACCCTTATGAGGTATTGCATGATTTTGTTTTTTACATGAAGTTCTATATATTGTCACTCATTTTTAAAACATCAAATTTTAATTTTTATATGTGCATTTTGTACGGGCTCCCCGTGCTTCATAAAATAGCGAGTGGATTGAGACTCTGCTAGGAAAGACACTACATCCATCTGTATTTTATGGACATGATTTGTAGATTTGATTGAGATTTCTAGTCTTAAATTTACTTTTTTATATATTATCTAGATGCACAGTCATATATATATATATATATATATATATATATAACTTGATACTTGATACTTGATACTTGTGAGATCTACAATTTTTGGACATATTTTATTGTGTTAATATAATTTGTTTTGTTTTTGAAAGTTATGTTTTGGATGGTTGAAGTAATTTTTCCATGTGAATGTGAAGTAATGTTGTTATATAATTTGTTTGGTTTTTAAAACTTAATTTTTAGATAATTGAACTACTAGTACTTTCGTGATCTATAAATTAATGTTTTTCTTTTGAACTACATCTGGCATGTGAAGTAATGATGTGTTATAATTTGCTTTGTTTTTAAAACTTAAGTTTTGGGTGCTTGAAGTACATTTGGCATGTGAATTAATGTTGTGATCTATAATTTTTTGTTAAATTGAAGGTTAAGTTTTGGATGGTTTCAATCTACATTTTGCATGTGATATAATGTTAAATATTTTTATTGGATAATTGAACTATAATTGGCATGGAATGTGAAGTAATGTTGTGATATAATAAAAAAAAATTTAAAAAATTTTTTTTGGATGGTTTCAATCTACATTTGGCATGTGATATAATGTTAAACATTTTTATTGGATAGTTGAACTAAAATTGGCATGCAATGTGAAGTAATGTTGTGATATAATCAAAATGTTTTTAAAACTCAAGTTTTGAATGGTTGAAGTACATTTGACATGTGAAGTAATGTTGTGATCCATAATTTTTTTTTAAATTAAAAGTTAAGTTCTGGATGGTTGATCTACAATTGGCATGTGATATAATGTTAAATGTTTTTATTGGATAGTTGAACTACAATTGGCATGACATGTGAAGTAATGTTTTGATATAATAAAAATGTTTTTAAAACTCAATATTTGGATGGTTGAACTCCATTTGGCATGTGAAGTAATGTTGTGATCTATAATTTTTTGTTAAATTAAAAAAGTTAATTTTTGGATGCTTGATCTACATTTGGCATGTAATACAATGTTAAATGTTTTTATTGGATAATTGAACTGCAATTGGCATGACATGTGAAGTAATGTTTTGATATAATCAAAAAGTTTTTAAAACTCAAGTTTTGGATGGTTGAAGTACATTTGGCATGTGAAATAATGTTGTGATCTATAATTTTTTGTTAAATTAAAAGTTAAGTTTTGGATGGTTGATCTACATTTGGCATGTGATATAATGTTAAATGTTTTTATTGGATAGTTGAACTATAGTTGGCATGACATGTGAAGAAATGTTTTGATATAATCAAAATGTTTTTAAAACTCAAGTTTTGGATGGTTGAAGTACATTTGGCATGTAAAGTAATGTTGTGACCTATAATTTTTTGTTAAAATAAAATCAAGTTTTAGATGGTTGATCTACATTTGGCATGTGATATAATGTTAAATGTGTTTATTGGATAGTTGAACTACAATTGGCATGAAATGTGAAGTAATTTTTTGATACAATCAAAATTTTTTTAAAACTCAAGTATTGGATGGTTGAAGTACATTTGGCATCTTAAGATTACTTTTGATCTCTACATACTCTTCTCTTGTTTGAGTGAAAAAATTTTCAATGGGAAGAACATAGCTTTTCAATGCGAGTAACCATATCAATTGAGCTCTAATTGAAAAAATAGTAAAGAAAAGTTAACATGCCAACAAAACATGTCAGCCAAATAACATTCATGGTTGTCATTTTTATTGGAATAGCTAAATCATATCTTAATGATTCTCCATCCAAAAAAAATTTAAATGAAGAGAATCCTTAATATGATTTAGTTATTCCAATAATAATAACAGCCAAGAATGTTATTTGGTTGGATATTTGTTTTTTTTTTTTTTTAAATTTTTTTTTCAAATAGAGCTCAATTGATATGGTTAGTTGGACTGAAAAGCTATGTTATTTTCATTGGAAATTTTTTTCACTCAAACAATAGTATGTAGAGATCAAAAAAAATCTTAAGGTTACTTTCAAGTACAATCAAGTGTTCCAAACATTTTCCCACATGATGATACCTTCATTGACCTCTAAAAAGTAGTTCATGGGCTATATGTTATGCCTCTTTCCAATATAAATCCCCTTAATTTTGATTGTAAATATAAGAAGTAGATATATGTTTGTTGAATTGGGGTCAATGTCATTAATGCACTCAACAGAAGTGACAGCAACGAAGCTGATTTATAATTAAATAATTGATGACATTCGATTAATTTTATTCTAGGGCTTATGTATATTTAGTACGTAAAAACATGTTTTAATGTTTGTAGGAAAATACACTTGAATAATTAATTTCATTCTAGAATATATATATATATATATATATATATATATATATATATATATCCAATACGTGCAACATTTTTCATTAATGCACATAGAACATATCCAACCATTGGACATAAAAAATTTGTACTATATTTTCAATCAAGAATAGAAATGTGGGTCAAATCACACCAAAATTTGGAGAAGTGCTCTGAGTCTCTTGTATGAAAGGAATCTTCATACAAAACTACACTGTGGATGATTCACTTACATTGTGGATACTTTTTATGAGAAAATCCCACAAGAAAAACGGGGCACATTGAGTTCATGTATATATCCAGTACGTGCAACATTTTTCATCAATGCACATAGAAAAACTACTTGAACAATAATTTCCATTCTAAGACATATATATATATATATATATATATATATATATATATATTTCCAATACATGCAACATTTTTTATCAATGAATGTATAGAAAAGCTACTTTCAGTTGATACTAAAGTGTGCATGTACCAAAACAATTTGTACATGTGAAAACACCTGCACAGATAACATAGAAAGTCAGCTCAATTTTTTGTTGAGTGCTGGAAGTTCTAAAACATATAATCCAAAGAGAATATATTGTTGGGCAGTTCAATCAAAAAAATTCCAATGGAATGCCATCTTCAATAATGCGCTCGCAGTCAAGTTTTGACATTTCCATTTCATTTCCGTATTTTCTTCGATTAGACATATCTCTTTATCTCAACTTTATGAATGCGCACACCACCAGTGACTATATTGACAACTTATGGAATCAGGTTCATAGTCTTCAAAGTAAACAAAGTCCCCACTTTGATTAGTTTGTCTAAAAAAATAACCTTTCAGTATAATAGATCCTCTGTCATATTGAAATCCGTGATCATTATAGTTTTCTAATAATTTCATTTTTCGTTCAATGCAATGCATCAAATAATACTTAACATTTTCATCGTTGTCAATAGGTGCAATTACAACAAAAACATCTCCTGCACAATAAAACAAACTTAAAAAAATTATACATATTTAAATTTATTTCTAGATCTTTAAATCATTAGAAAGCAATTCAAATATTACCTTCTCTAACAAGATCAGAAACTCGATCACCATCGGATGATATTTAAGTTAGTTTCTACGATTTTTGCATGCACTTATTACAAACGTCATTGGATTTTGTGTTGTCTATGCAAACAGGACAAAAACAAGAATATTTTCTTTTATTCAATGCAAACACATTTCTGGACGACTTTGTTTTAATTGAATGCAATTTTTGAATCTCTTTTATTGTTTCAACGTCATTTCCAATTGATCTATCTACGTCTTCAATCCCAATATGCCAAAAAAACTTTTATATGGAAAATTTAAAGAAGAATGTAAATATGATATCAAAATACAATCAAAGATAATCATTGTGATAAATGTGCATTGTTTATTTAATTAGATATCCAATAAAAATTAAATTGAATGTACCTTCACACTTCCCTTGATCAGTTAGTCTCATGGCTTAGAGTAGCGATGCACCATTGAACAACTTCTTTCGCATCCACAAGGCAGCTTGCAGAGCGGTTCATTTGATATCTTCAAAGTGCTCGTTTTATGCATGCCCCTGCACCATCATGTTCTCATTTTTCATGGCTAGTCTCAAATAAATTCCAACAATGTTTACTGCATGTTTTCTTATGAAGACAACACCCTGACAAAATGATCGCGTGAGTTTGAGTTGAACTATGCATCCGTGCGACATATCCAATGTTCATTGAATGTTATTCCATGATTTTTCAAGGAATCATAAATTTTTCCAAAACAATGTTGTACAAAATATGTATCATGTGTATGATCGTCATTGATATAAAAGTGATATTCTTTAATAATATGTCGATTTTCACTGGTGCTTTCTATATGATCGACGTTTTTTTCAGCATGTCTATATAGAATATGGGCAAGCATGGAGACTTGGTCAGAATGATAGTATTCACTCTGAATTTCTTTTTGTGGAACAAATGTGTAGTTTTCTACAAAATCAATTACTGACAAAATGGTCCCTGGTGAAAAAATTTCACGGGATTTTTTGAATTGCAAGTCTTGCCATCGAGCTCTATGGGAATGCTTGGTGTATTTGTAAATTTCTTCCTCAAACTTTCTTAAAAAGTCTATCACAAAAAATTCTTCTTCTCGTAATTCAATTCTTTTAACAGTATTTACACCTTGAATCGATGTATGGATATATTCATATCTCTTCCATTTCACTTTCATGTTGGACAATGATTGATCATTTATACCAGTACGATATTTGTTTTGAAATTTAGTCAAATTTCCACAATCATCTCATTTTTTACCACCAAAACATTTCTTTTCGTAAAATAGTTCATGCTTTCTCTTTTCACATAGAATTTGAGATATGAAATCACGGATAGTGGAAGGAGGAGGTGAATATTTCCAAAATTTTCTACCAAAATTAAGGAATGTGTCATAATATAACTAAAATTTCACATGATAATGACAACAACAAATGTCGCGTACGTTGATAGGTTTACATACCATGGTTTTTGTTGAACAAAAGAACTGATTGAGACATGAATCTCATGATTCTCTTATTTTAACTTGTTGAGCAACTCTATCTGAGTGGTGTCCAAGAAATTTTTTTCATGTTCTTCGTACTGATTTCATGCTATTCTTCTTCGCATCACAGCCCTTGCATTTGGCGAAACAAGTGAATTTTTCTTCCAATATTCATATATTATTTTTTAAACATTTTCTCCAAGTCTATCTTTGTATGGTTGCCTACAAATAGCTCTCCAATAAGCAAATTCATCATTTACATCTATTTGCAACCGAAGTTTCCGATGTTTGTGCAAATTTTTTCGCGAGGTTCCCAATGCTCGTGCCATAGATTTTACCAAGCGATTCTCTTTAGTACTTGATGAAACCACTGCCATATGTATTGCTCTACGTACAACAGAAACATTTTTCTGTCTAGATATTTTAATTGAATTTATAGCACTATTTATATTTTGTATCACATTTTCCTTCATTTTTTTTTATCTTTGGTTGATTTTTGAATACCCAATAAAGTCATAGCTTCTTTTAATTTCCTTAATGATAGGAGACCTTTCAACATTTGGGCTTGAATTGTCACATTTTCCTTTATGAAATACTTCTCAAAAATGCGGTTAACATGATATCGTATATAATGGTCATATTTTTTATCTCCATATGTATGAGTGTCAACATTTTCTAACATCTCGTCATCGACATTGATTTCATCTGTACATATTCGAATGAATAGTACATAATAAGTTTACATATTCAATATATAACTAAATTAATATTAAATATACCAACATAATTTCAGCCTTAAATTCATGTGTTCAACACACACACACACACACACACACGAGATATATACACCTTGTGATTCATTCACTATATATGTTGAATTTCTTTCAACATTTTCAACATCTTTAATCATTGGTTCAATAACTCTTTCACTTTCTCTTTCAAAATTTTGTATCTCATCATCAATGTTTTGAGGAATATCTCTATATGTTCACATTGAAAAATATTTTTCAAATTATTTCATCAAATAAAAATTAAGCTTAACATTTTACGTTAGGAAAATTTTAAATATATCAAACTCGTAATATTTACATTTACATACCTGCTTCAACTTCTATTTGAGGTTGATTTTCCCCTTCAATATTTAAGAGTGCTTCTATCTTTGTTTTGCGATATTGTTTCGTCTCTTCTCTATGCTCCTTAGGGTCTCTTTTTCAATCATATTTTCTTGTACAATTCCTTCGATTTCCCATGATAATAGAGTGTGAAGTTAAAAAAATTTCCTTCAAAAATTTAGACAAAAGCTCAATTAAAAAAAAAATCACAAAAGATTTAATTTTAAAAAAAATCATTTTAAATTTTTTGCAAAAACTACATACTTCAATCCAAAACACTTACTTCAAAAAATCTGAGAAAAAAATGTCTTATAAAAATGAAACAAAGCTCAAAATATTTCCTTCAAAGTCCTACAAAAATATTTCATTTAAAAAGTTAGACAAAAACTTGTTTTAAAAAATCATTATAAAAGATTTACTTGAATCCAAAACACGTACTCTAAAAAAATGTCACTTCAAAAAAAGCCTCCAAAAAATGTCCATTGAAAATTAATTCTAACTTCATAAAAAATGCCGCTTTAAAAAATACTTCAAAAAATATCACTTTAAAAAATACTTCCAAAAAATGTCCAAAAAATGTCCTTTCGAAATTAAGCCCAAATCCATCCCTTCAAAAATAATGAAAATTAAGCCCAAATCCATACTTTAAAAAAAATAAAGCCCAAAAAACATCCAAAAAACTATATCACATACCTCAAAGAAATGTCCTTTGAATATACCTCCAAAAAAAGTCTTCAAAATGTTCTTCGAATGTACCTCCAAGAAAATTCTTTAAACCCAAAACAATTCTTTTGAAAAATCATACCAAATGTAGGAAAATATGCGAAAATAGTGAATGCCTCCAAGAAATGTCATTTGAATGTACCTCCCAAAAAATTCCTTAAACCCAAAACAATTCTTTGCAAAATTAGACCAAGACCTTTTTAAAATCAGACGAAATATAAGTCTTAGGTAAATCAAGCTTACCTTATCATGTGATTTCTAGATGTCAAATTTAATCACCATTGATATTTAATTCATAACCTTCATTGGGTGAATACTTTCTTGTGTGGTCCCCATTCTCCTTTTGATTTGTATTCCCTATAAAAGCTCAAACTATTGGCCATAAATTTCCTTGATAAAACACCTTTTACTCTTTTTGCAATAGACCTTTAGATAATTGTGTAGATGCAATTGTACAAGTAAATTGACTTTATTTTTCAAAGTTTTTCTGGGTTTTGTTTTTAGGAATCAATGTTATAAAATTGGTGCTATAATATCCTACGATTTAAGTAATTTTCTAACAAATAAAAACAACCTATAAAAAATTATATAGGAAGTCCATGTGGCAATATTGTCTTTTTAAAATATCTATAATATTTATTGCAATCGTGCTTTTACAACATCTTTTTGTGTCATATTTACAAGTATAGGAAATGAGTTGGATAGATATACTACTTAGATAATTATAACAACCCTAGGGTCCCTAGAAGTAATTGACTCATTCGACAACATATTGTTGGACTATCATTTCTCTTGTTAATTTTCCGAAATGAGTTGATGTTATTCCTATTATTACATGTTTAAGGAAAAATTCCTATTTTCATGACCTTGATTTTATCCATATGGCCCTATTTTGAAGCATTCGTTATTATTTCACCAATATTATGTCGTTATCACTTTTATTCAACAAGATTTACACTCAATTTTTTATCCTCATTCAAACTGCGATACCCATTACTATTGTAAAAGAAAATTCAAGGATTTTGCCATTCCACTTATTTGAATAATATATCCTCTTTTTTATTTCTATCTCCTTCCCATTAGATAACTATATTTTCTTTGTTATTTCATATTTTTATTGAAATTAAATAAATGAAAATTCTCCTAGATATTAATTGCAGGTTTCCAATAATCTTTAATCATGATTACGAATTCTTGCATCTTCAAAAATTGAATGTTGAATTTGAATATATTAGATTGTTTATATTGCACTAAGGTTATTTTCGAGCTTAGATAAAGCCTCTTCAAAATTCTAATTTCCCCTTTTCCACCACTCCTCTAGGTGGGAGTTAGCTTTGTAGGTTAATGTCTAATGTACATGGAATCTGCTTCCTCGAAATTTATTATAATGTAACTTAGAGAATAATTTACTTATGCTCTTAATTCCTCAGAAATAAATAAATAAATAAATAAATAAAATAAAAAATTAGAACTTCTATAACCATGAATAATTTGTTTTGAAATCTTAGATAATACTCCATGCACAAACCCTAGATTAGGGTTCTATTCGTCCACAATGTCGATCATGCCTCCCATCTTAAATAAAATCTAAAGAATTTGTGGATTAGGCCTTGTTGCCAGTACTCATCGGGTGGGTTCTTGATTTCTTTCAATGTAGAGGGGAAGGTGGTGGATAGATAAGGATTCGACATACATAGACTACTTGGGACATCAATTTAGATACTATTCCTTACAGAGACATTCATTCGCACGTACTGCTATGTATTTGGTTGTATTTGTTTCATTTGTAGAGCAGTGAAGGTTGAGGAGATTGGCACTGAAGATAGATATTTTTCTTCTCTGCTAATTATGGTCTGTGAATGAGGATACCCTATCAGAGGAGAGAAAGGAAGATGTCATCATCCTCCCCCTCCATGACATTTCCAAGGGTAAAAATATTTCGATGAATATTTAATATATCATATTTGATAATTGGTCACAACTATGGAAGTGCACGGGAATAGGAACACTTGGCAATGGTCCCTTTGAAGTTAGGAACTTCATTAGAGGAAAATATAGCCTAAAAGTGATTTTTTTCATGTAATTTCCATGTCATAATATGTAAACCAAACAAAATAATTTAAATTTAAAAATAGGTACAAGTAAATATCTTGGAGGGAAAATAAGAAAAACTATTTTTTTAATTGTATTTTTTACTTATATCCTTATAGGTTTACTCAAGTTTCAAGTGCAGGTACTCATTCGATGTAAAATTGAATTCAACCTCCAACGAGTACCCATTATGCATACTTTTGAGAAGACCCACATTGATAAAAAGTTAAGATACATTAAGAAAACATAACACATTTTTTAGTGTATCTTCATTTTTATCAATGTGGGTCCTCTCAAAAGTATGCATAATGGGTATGAGTTGGATTCAGATTTAATTATGCTTCCAATGAATGTGTAGACTTGAAATTTGAGTAAACCTATAACGTGATAAGCCAAAAATACAATTAAATTTTATTTTTCTTCTTTTCCCTTCAAAATTCATAACTGCTATTTTATTATTCTAACATTGTTTTATTATTTTCCTTAGGATTCCACTTTTACGCTGAAATTTCCTCTAATTTTTTTTCATTAAAGTGATAAGGAAGGGGACTTGTGTGTTGTGGAAAGTAAAATTTTGGGCATAAATATCCATCTAGTCCATATTCAATCTACTCTGAGGGTAGCGGTAGGGGCTCTGGGAATTTTATTTCCTCCTCTGCTCCCTCCTCTAGCTTCCTCCAAATTGAGAGGAAAAGTTGGATACTGAATACTTGATTGATCAATGTACCAAGATTCCCATTCAAGGAAATCTAATATCTCAAAAAAGAAGGAAAAGAAACCAGAAAATCCCCTATTTTCCGTCCATGTGGAGAAGTAGCAAACTTACTACAACAATTTTTTTTTATTTTTTATGGACAATCTGAGACGTAAAACCTCTCAGTATGAGGCTAGCCCCAACACAGGTGGTGTGTTTTTTGATTCAGAATGACCTATATGGTTAACAGAAGGCTATGATGAACACTTCAAATATCTTGTTTAATATACCACCCTTTCTGTCAATATCTACGAACTGATTTCTGAGCCTTTGTGACTTTACTATTTTTCTTGTGTTATTATATATCCAAAACTAAATCATCTTGGACATAATCCACTCATGTTTATCCATGCATATAATGTATGTAAATTTTCAATAATCAAATGATTTTTTTCTTACTTACAAAAAAAAAATACCTTTTACAAATAATTATTATATATGTAATATATAAATCCCTTTTAAGAAATTTTATAGAAAAGAATATTTCCCCACCTATTAGTCTAATCTAAAAAAACTGTGTGTTTTTCACAATTTATAATATTTTAAACATTTAATTATTTAAAATAATTTTTAAAAACATAAATAACATTAATACTCAAATACAAACTAATTTTATAATTTACATATAAAGTATGTTTAAAGCTATGTTTATTAAAAAAAAAAAAGATGGGTAAAAGATGTCAAATAAGTGAAACATGTCAAAGAAAATACTCTAAATTTCTTCCTAGACTTAGGAGTGAAATCACTGTGAGGTGTGTCAATTGTCCCAAAAAAATAGATAATAGTAATAATATACATGTTTACTTTATTTGGGTCCCTGGTCCCACAAAATTGGATAATAATAATAATATACAAATTTACCTTATTTTTGGATTTGCTACTTGAATCCACATATATATTTTTGTTTCAAAATCATTATTAAATAAAATGAGATTATGTGAGTGAACATTCTGGTGATCCATAATTTTTAGAGTTGTATTTTCCAAATTCATCATCTCACTCTTTTTTGGGGTCTTTGAACCATTGAAATTCAAATTCAACCATTAAAAAGTTAACGATAATCACATAACGGCATATTTTATACTAATTAAGAATAGATCTAAATTTATATAAACATATTTCCTAAAATAATTAATAAAAAATCAAAAGTCTATAACAAAACAAATTAAACAAACAAAAAAAATCAACGAAGGAAACAAAATTCAAAAATGAAGGTTAAACAATCTCTCAATTTAATTCGTAATAATAACTAAGTAATAAATAAAAAACAAGAATGATTTAAATAAAAAATATATACAAATATATAATCGCAATTAAGAAAGCCTAAAAAAAATTAAAAAATGAATGTTAAACAATATTTCAATTTAACTCGTAATAATAACTAACTAACTCATGCAAAAAATAAAATAAAAAACAATGATTTAAATAAAAGAAATATACAAATATATAATCACAATTAGGAAAGCCTTAAATAAAACTTAAACAAAAGTTTATATTGGCTAATATAGTTGATATAGAAAATAGGAAATTAGTTAAAAAATAAATAAAACTAATTATCTAATATATATCTATTTACTTAATTAATTTTTATAAATTTCAAATGGTTATAAAACAATATCTCTAATTAAATAATATATAAAAATTATTTTCTTGAAAATATATTAATTAATATTATGAATATGAACCAATATTAAATTTATATATATATTTTTTGTCATTCTCGTGTATCCTTGGTTTCCATTAATGTTCACCTTACCAAACTATATAACATTTTTGGGTTGAGCTAGTTTAAAATGTATCATCATCATTCAGCTGGCACCTTTATAGCATGGTCACGAACTAGAACAACACCAATATTGTTTTAGGGAAGAAGATGCCCCCCAACAAAACAATTTATTCATTGCAGTATTCAATTAAGAAGTGATAAAAGAATGTTAGCCACACCTACACTTAATGTAATTCATTCATTCAATTAAAAAGAGCGCAGTGTGGCCTCATCTTACCTTCATTTCCATTTCGACGAAGGACACCAATCCTACCCATATTCTTCATCGATCTAGTTGCAAACTCAAAGACTAACCAGCCAGATGATGGTAATTGGAGTAAATATAATAACGATCTTTGTGTAACGACCAAGGCGAGCATTTTCCTTGTCGTGAGGTAATTCATGTATCAGACAAAGCCATAATTCGTTTGATTGGTAGCAATCATAAATCCATGGAAATCACAGATCATTTCATGGACATCACATTGGTAGTTAAGATTATAGTTTAATAGGTTAAACTACGTTAGATGATTTTTTAATTGTGTAGGCCTAATGGTTAAGAGCATGTGTTTCCACCTAAAAGGTTAGGTTCAAAAATGAGAGGGGGTAGAGTATGTATGTACAGTCAAATTATTATGCAGAGGTGGGTCACTTGTCCCACAAACAAGGGGGTCCATACAACAATTTGGTGTCCGCCTTGGCCATAAACTTTGGATGTTATGGAATTATTAATTCAATTTTGTTAATGATATTTATATTTTAAAATAAAAAATTAATCAAATGTATTTTTTTATTAATTTTTCTAATTCAATATATAATATTTATGCTAATTTATTACGTATAACTTGTTAAAGCAATATATACTATTATACAACTCGAGGAGACTTAATGATGAAGAGCATTATTTGTTTGTAAGAGGTCATGACTTCAAATCAAGACGCATTCTTGCAATTTATCTAGCAATTAGTATCGAACTCTTCTACAACCCACTATTAAACCTTCTTTTTAGATTTTAGAATTTGAGGAAATGTTTCCAACTCGAGGGATTTGATCCCGGTCGGCACATGATAGACTCGAGTAAGATGGATCTAGGTTGGTTCCAGTTGAGGGCAACAATGACACATTTTTATATTATCACTATTATTTATGTGTTTGAGATAAACTTCATACTTTGAAATTTACATGGCTATATGACCCTTTTTTAGTTTTGTTTTTGTTGCTTTCATTGAATAGTTTGTACGTCTTCCCTTGGATGCTTTGAGTGGTTTGTGTCTTTATGTGTTTGGATTTAGATGGTAAAGTGTGTGAATTATAGAATTGTTGTGTTATGTTTCTAGATGTGTATATATTTGTCTATTAGTAATTAGTTGGTCATGAAGAAAGGAGACAATCTCTTCAATAGTTTTCAAGAGGATTGATAATGCACATTTATTTCATTTAATTATAGGTATCACAACTTTTGACAATCAATAATTATTAATAATATCCCTCCAAGTATTACTAAATATATATTGAATATTAGTTTTAATAATTTACTGCATCAATATACTCTTGAAATCATTTCTGTCATTGCTAATGTTTGAAATAATTTATTTCCTTCAAAATAGTTTGATGATTTATTTTTATCTATATTTTCCTTTGAAAAAGTCAAGAAATAATGTAGTTTTGAAACTTTTTTAATCAGTGGTCAGATTTACAAAATATTTACATTATTTGTTAGTTTTTTCATCCTTTCATATCAATGATATTAAAAGGACAATTGAGATCGTAAACCATTCAATTCTTGAACTCAAACTATTGTAGTACACCTCATACCTCGTCTCTCTTGATCTCCAATATTAATAGGTTGAATTACTACAACACAAAAATCAATGCACATTGTCAATCACTTTTTTTTGCTTACACTGAAATCAATTCACATTGTTAATCCAATCACTTTAAGTTAATGTACCATAATACATTGAGTTACATCAAATCCAAAATATTCATCTACACTTCTAATGCACGCAATCAAATAATATTATAGTTCATTTACATTGAAAAATCAATGAAACTAATGCAAGCAATGAAATAAGATTAGAAATAAACATCTACAATAAAATCAATGCATCTAGTGCAATTAATGAAATAAGATTCGAATTCATCATCTACACTAAAATCAATGCACCTAGTGCAAGAAATCACTTCTATTAGAAATCAACATCTACACTAAAATAAGTTCATCTAGTGTAAGCAATAAAATAGGATTAGAAATCAACATCTACGCTAAATAAATGCATCTAGTGCAATGAATCAAATAGGATTAGAATCACCATTTACACCGAAAATCAATACATCTATTGAAATTGTTGGGTAGGTAAATCCCATCTTCAAACAAAGGCGATCCCTCTAGCCCTAGAGTGGGTCTAGCAACAAGGAAACAAGTTGGACTTTTAGACTCCTAGCTTATAGTTGAAAATGAGTTAGGATAGATGGCCTACCTTGGTCCAATAGTTTTGTTGTCATCTACAGCAGTGATCCATTGGTATTTTTCTTCACACGTCATGGTCCTTCAGTGATAATGTCCATGTACCTGCACAAGGATCAAGTGAACGGTGACAGCATACAAAAACATATTTTCATTCATAGCTGTTCGATTGGTCGAGGAGAATAATTTTTTTTTCATATTATCGAACACAAAATTGGAACCAAAAAACTAGTCTTATATTAATGATATAGAAAAGAATTTTACAACCTTAATTCTTGGATGTTCTAGCCTCTTTCGATAGGTTCAGTCAAGCACGTCTCTCAAGCATTCATCAAGGATCCAACTTGGTGAGGAAATGGGCCTAAACTCTCTCTCAACAATGGATTGCTCTGTGGCTTATTCTTCACACCGTCTATAGTAATGACTGTTCAGCTAGCTAAAACTATGTGAGAAGGAAGTATTTATAGGAGAGGAGGAGGTCGTTTTGGGATCCTTCATAAGGTGGAAAGGAGGTCTTATCCTTTGGGGAGTTTCTCAATTATAGGAAGCAAGAATCCAAAGGGAGGACTTCGACGTTATTCAATCGAACAAACCATGATGACTCCTCTCATGAGTGGTTAGGCATGGAAAATTCATTTCTATATTTAAAAAAAATTCCAAAAATAGCTCGACGCTGGTGCCCCACTAAGACAGAGCACCAATGGGCATGAGGCCATAACTGCCTACCAGCGCTGACCCAAAATCATATTTTTTTGAGAGCCTTCTTCAGGAATGATCAAAAGAGGAAATGTTCTTGACATGCCAAGGGATGCAATGACAATTTTTCCAAGATATGACAATACACAGAATTAACTAAAATTGTCCTCCAATGTTCGGGATGGGAATTGCAGGGACGGTGAAAAAATATTGTGTAACAACAACCAATCAATTATAATTACAAATCATCATCTACACCGAAATCAATGCATAGAGTGCAAGCAATTAAATAGAATTAGAAATTAACATCTACAATCAAATGAATTTATTTAGTGCAAGTAATCAAATAAAATTAGAAAACATTTACACTGAAATCAACACATCTAGTGCAACAAATCCAATAGGATTAGAAATCAACATCTACAGTGAAATCAATGCATCTATTTCAAGCAATCAAATATTTTTAGAAATCAACATCTACAATGAAATCAACGCATCAAGTGGAAGAAATCAAATGGGATTAGAAATCACCATATATCATGGATTCAATGCATTTAGAGCAATAAATATTATTCCCTCTCTCCTCCTCTCTCTTAAGTCGCTGCTCTCCCTTTCTCTCCCAACTCCCTCTCTCTCCCCCGCCCCCCCAAATATATATATATATATATATATATATATATATATATATATATATATATATATATATATATATATATATATATATATATATATATATATATCCCTCCAACTCTCTCTTTGTTTGTCTCTCTATCCTACCCCCTCTCACCAAACACACATACTTTCTCCCTCCATATCTATCTACCACTCACTCTCTCTATCTCTCTCTTCTTCCCTTTCTTCACCTTCCACACACACACACACAGATATATATATATATATAGTGCAAAAAATTTTCTTCCCTCTCTCCCCTCTCCATCTATATCCATATATCCCTCCAGCTCTCCTTCTTCATCTTTCTATCCTACTCCTCTCACCAAACACACATGCTTTCTCCCTCCATATCTATCTATCTCTCTCTTCTTATGTCTCTTCACACAGACATGCACACACACACACACACACAGATATATATATATATATATATATATATATATATATATATATATATATATATATATATATATATATCGTTGTCTCTCTTCTGTCTCTCTATATCACCCCCAAAAAATAAACACTCTTTCTCATTTCCTCTATTGCGTTGAAGTTGTCTATGTAGTATTACTATTTTATTTTGATATGTTTTCTCCATTTTCCCTTCTTGTACATTAATTTTCAACTCCTTTTCATCTAGTGGGCCCCTTTCTTCTTCTTACCCAAATCTTCAAACCAATTTATGCACTGCATATTCTATGTTCTCTTCATTTATTTTAAGTTCATCCTGGTTTATTTTGATTGGAATCTTGTTGATGTTCATAGTTTTCATTTTTTGTGTATACAGGATCAACATTATCATTGGCTCTAGTTATTCAGTCTTTCTGAACTTATTCAAACTAGTTCCATCTTTTTACTTATATGCTTGGTCTCCAAAGCCCACACATCCATATAAGAGTATTGGGGTTATGAGTATTTAGAAGAGGGTGCACAAAATTTCAGGCCCAAACCTTTGTTTCCTACATCTAGTTTGGAGTGGGAAAATAACTCTCCACCTTATTTACAGTTGTTTCCTTGTACATGCATCTGAACATAACTTCTCATTGAAATCTAGTCCCAAATTCTTGTATATTTACGTTATCTCTAGTGTTTTCCTACAAATTTTTTTCATGGTTTACATCATAAGTTCATAGAACATTCTTCACTTTATTGTCCTTTATGTTCTAAAGAGGAATTTTTTTGGCCCAATTCAATGCACCTTGTAAGTTAGAAAAGTGAATAAAATTTCCAGTGACTGAATTTTAATTTTTCCAACCACATGAGTTTTTTCATTCTTTTTCTTTTTTACCACATTGATTCATTTAAATTCGTGTGAAGCATTACAACCTTGATAACGCATTATAGCTGGTCCAAAGATTTTGGACACCACATGTGGCTTGCATGCATGGGAAAAGTTACCTTTTAGGCTGAAAAATGGGTTGATTAAACCCCCAATGTATTAAATATTTTATAGAAAAATATTTAAACTTGTATTGATTTCCAATTTGACACATCCTTCGGGACATTAATGTTGTGTGTACTATTTTCGGACATGTGGACACATTGGATATACATTGTCTAGATTCCAAGTGTTGAACATGTGGGAACACTTGTGTTGTTTAGGATGTGTCTCATGCATTTCCAAGACTCAGTCTATGTGTGTTACTAATTTCTCATTTACTACAATCATTATAGCTAATTTGTATTTGAAGGTGATGATTAATTATCAATCATAATGGGGATAATCTCTCTTTAATCAATGAAACTGGTATGTATCTCTTCCCTTAAGATTAATTTCTCTCCAATCATTTATTTTCTTTCCTTGGTATCTCAACCTAACATAGTTCCCTGTTTTGATAAAAAATTTGTTGTTAATGTTTAATTCATCTCCATATGAAAAAATTACATGATAATATTTAGTACTCTTTTCATATGTCACTACAATACTCTCAAGAAGAAAACTATAATGTATCATTACCAATATTCATCTCATTCCATTTCCATTAATTTATTGTTTTAAAATAATTAGACCAATGCTCATTTTTGTTGATGTGAAATGGAGTTAGCAGTGTTTTGTTACAATTTCTATATCCTTTTTCAGTAAAGTGCTATTTCATTGGATATTAAAGAAAAGGGATACTATCTTGTTCATCTTGAATTGTGAATCTAGGATATTTTTGTCGAAAAAATTAGAGGTTGCTTTGACCAACTATATTTGTACATAGATAGTAAGTTAGTCTAAAAAAATGCTTCTACCCATTGAATTGTTTTCACTAACAATAAAATTCCATGTTTCGATATTGTTAGACTCCTATAATTTACATAATCTCAAGGTGAATGATTATTTCTCATATCTTTCATATTGTCAATAATATGTCATGTCTGTCATTTATTTCTAGAAAAAGGAAGGGAAATATTGACTGTCGAGAACTTCAAAGGAATCAATCTTCCTTTTAGTTCAGTTGAAAGAGGAAAGTGTTGCTGATGAAACGTAATGGTGAGAAAACTTCATTTATGACCTCATTCATTTCATTTACCCTCTTTTACACTTCATTTTTCAAATCTCTAAAGTATGTAATATTCACAATTAGCCATGAGCTAATTGGAATATTAATTTTTGTTTTTGCTTTCTTTTTTATTGTATAAGAGGATATGGAGATCCATAAATATCCTTAATATGAATAAAACAAATGCCAATGGGAAAATAGAATATCTTTACATCTTAATTAAACACCCGTATGTGTGAAAAGGGGCTGGAACACCTAGACTGGGTCAACTTTGACCAAATCAACAATGATGTCATGGAGTAGTGGCATTCATTGTGGCACAACGTAGTTTTATATGGTGACTCATTGAATGGAAGTAGTGTCATAAATGAACAGGGCTTAGGGTTTGGAAGCTCATTACTTATATAAGGAAGAGGATGTCAGCCATATTATGAATTTTATTATATGTTTATGTTTTGATATATGGTTTGTTTAGACATATGGTTTTCTTTAGTTTTTCAGCTAAGATTACAGTGTTGTTTAGCACAAGGTGTTCCTGATCGTGAATCCCACCTCTTTCATTGAGAGGCCTCTTGGAAGAGCATTGAATTATACTTCCAAATTTAGGCATTAGGCCAAGCTTCATATTTCATCTACAGTGCAGATCCTATTGAGGGTTGATTTTTATTGTAGGTTGTAGCAGTGGAGAACATATTTGGGTCACTTCAGTGCTTATTTTCAGTGGAGAAGGTTTCCTTTCCATTGGGAGGATAGTAAGCAAGGCCCTTGAGCCTTATTGCAACATTTGGCATTGGGCCACTTATTTATTTGCGCCTATAGTGCAGTTTCAGTCTTGAACTACGTTATTTTTAGGGAGGAGTTGCAGGTGGTTTCAGTACACCATTTGGGGAGGAGGATTTCTAGATAAGGAATCAACATTTCATCTAGAGAGTCTATTGGAGGAGGATATATTCTTTGGCACATCATATCAGCCACACCTTTCTAGTTTTTATGTTGTAGTGAATCTTCGGCCCTAGGGCTTTGATTCAGAGCTTGTATATTGGTGTCTTTTTTAAAACCCTTTTTGGGGTTATTCATTGGAGGTTGTATAGAGCCTATATCTGTATTAGTTATATATTTTGAGGCATATATCAGCCCTTCATATTTGTATGTTCATTTTTTGTAGCAATGCACCTTATGACTACGCTGTAGCAGTCTTTTGGCATTTTTGATATAGTGGCAACACCTCTTGTTGAGGGTTTTCTTCATTGGAGGCTTATTGTATCTTGTTGTATGGCTTGTGGCCCATTATTTTATACATATTTACTCTTGTTATGATGAATTTAAAGGCTCCATATTGGCCTCATGTATTTATATGATGATTTACACTGCTATTCCAACATTTTTTTCTATATTCTTTCTTTTCCCATTTGGGAATATTACAATGGTATCAGAGCATAATATTGACTAAGCCTATGCATCTTAAGCCAATATATCATCAAAAGAAGGAGATCCTCTCACAGATAGAGAGAAGAGTTATCTTAGAGGAATACATCAGAAGTTTGATTATACAAATGATAAATAAGACAAGGGTAAAACCCCTTTATCAGGAGAAGATGAAGAGAAGGAGTATCCCAAGATACTTCTCATAACAATGCAAGACATTTCTAGAGAGATAAAGGAGATGAGGATGGATAGATATAAGGAATCCCCTAAAGGATTTCCACATGGTGAAAGCTCCAACATTTCTTATCATTGGAGTGATCAACCAGTGAAGTAGCAGAAAGTTTCCCAACACTCTACAATGCCTACATTCTTAGCAGTGGGCTATGAAGGGTTTCAAGAACAAGAAACACTTGAAGAATATTTCAAGAAGTATGAGTCTCAATCTTAGAGATTCAAGGATTAGTTTACTTTTCAATAATTTTCTTAGATCAAGGACAATAAGAGACCTAGGCACCACAATAGAGGTGGAGGATTCATTCAGAATCATGATGTACACCATACTATGGGAATATTTTTCTTGCCTAACTTTGATGGGTCATCTAAATGCACGGCCATTTCATGGGTACAAAAGCTTGACATCTACTTCCAGCTGAACAAAGTACCAAATATGGAGGCCATTAAGATAGGAGCGCTGCACCTTGAGGGTGAAGCAAATGATTGGTGGTTCCATGGCTTGTCTACATTAGGTCATGCCAATGTCACTGCATATTCAGAGTTCACAAGGATTTTGGTGGAGAGGTTTGATCGAAGTGATTATGAGGCATCATTCATGGGGCTTGCAAAGCTAAAACAATAAGATAATCCTTAAACTTATATTTCTGAATTTATAAAAATTTCTGTTATGGTTCCTAATTTATCTATAGCAAGAAGGGTCTATATGTTCATTAATGTGTTAGTAGAACCTCTTCACGGGTTGGTGAATTCTACCAAGCCCACTACCGTTCAAGATTCCATTGAAAGGGCTAGAGATTTACAAGATGCCTTTCCAAGATCAAACACAACATTTCAGAAAAATCCCTCTTTTCCATCCAAGGGAAAAGATGAGAAGGCTCTTCTTTAAAAAGAGAGCCAAAGTAAAACACCTCTTAGTGATGATGTCCAAAGAGATTTGAGGAGAAGGAAGCTTTGTTTCACATGCCAAGAATCATACGCACCCAGACATAAATGTCCAACAGGTAAGGCACACTACATAGAAATCTTTTTAGATGATGAGGAGGAATAAGAAGAAGAACCAGAGAGAGGTCATAGTGCTGGAATAGCAGGAGATGATCCACCACCACCTGGAAGTGAGGATGGATCAATTTCTCCAATTAGAGGGACTCTTGCATCATTGAGGGTGATACCCAAATATCATGAAACTTCCACACAATAATTAGAGATGGATTTGAAGAGTGTAAGCAGGGACATGGTAGTCCCGTCTATTATGAATATGAGATTGGCCCATGAGACATCATTGTTTTGTGCCAACCCACCTTGGAAGCCACCTGATCTAGATTTGGTGAGAAATGTCTCATAACATGGTTCACCACTCATAGATCTAGGAGGAGTGGGAGCATTGGGAGGCCTTGATACAATTTTGAGAGTCTTAGGTAGACTCGAGGAGGAGGGAGATATTCTTCCAACATCATCATTACCCACTCTCATTTCAGATTCTGCACTGAGAGAGGATGCTACATGATTGGAAGCTGAGACCATATTAGTGCCAGGAAACTATTCCTTGACTTTGGAGGCTCAAAAGATGTTCTCAATTGGGGATAAGACTTCCACATATAGAATATGGTGGTCACTCATGCATGCTTTGGCCAAAATTTGAAATTTTTTGATGGATGATAGCTTCCCTTGGAAGACTAACCTCCAAAAGATTCAACCTTTACTTGAGCGTGAGCAAATACAAGAAGAGCAGCAAAGGAAGGATAGCAGCCTTCCAACTTGTAACTTTGGAATAGGATATGTCAAAGATAAGGTTAACCATATGACACATGTTTTTCATGACAGATCATCAACGTTTTTACTATGGAGAATAGATCCATATTGGAAATTCTAGTTGTTGGTGGATTATTCCAAGGATTTTTTTACATGCATGATACTTGATGACCAGCTTCAAGAGGAGGGATATTTAGTCGAAGATGAGGTCATATATTATCATGGTAGGATATATTATCTAGAGCTTCCAATCACAAGGAGAAGCTACTACAAAGAGCACATGAGGATTTTCTCTTCAACCACACTTATTTAATGAGGTGATACAACACTATCATGGAGGGATATACTTGGGAAGGCTTTGAAGGGGAGACATATCAACATTTAAAAATATGCATGGACCATTTGGAGATGGGAGAGATACAAAAATCTATGGAGGAGTTATCATAACCACCTCTTTCCTATTTTAGAATGAGAGGGGATCTATCTATGGACTACTTCATTTATATGAGCATAAATTATGGTAAGGAGCATGTTTTTATGCATGATATTTTACTTGATGGTTATTTGCACTCCTTTACCATGTATATGCAGGTCATTTCTCCAAGGAGGAGAATTATTGCATATGCAATTCATGGCTAAATTTGGGCCATAAACATTGCTGAACATGGACACTCCTTAGGAGGACATAGGGAGATGATTTACCACTCTGGGTGCACTCCAAAGGCACCAAACACTTCTCACCTTTTTAAAAATTGTAAGAAAACTATGGCATCAAGTAAGTGGTGGGGAAACCACTTACCATATCACTATCTGATGTAGTCAGAAGATACATTGCACTGGCTCCACATGTGGGATTATGACCCACCTCCATTTTTGCATAATATTGTTTACATGTACTTGGTTTTGTTCCCATACTTTGATGATGTGCTTATTATTTTTATGGGAATGATTGGAGGGAGGATGGAAGGACTGAACATCCCCTTTGGGAGAGAGACTCCCCATGTTTATTATGCTACATGTTTTATTTATTATGCTACATTTTTTAGGGAGAACATTGGGCAAACCATGATTGCTACATTGAAACATTTGCTTCCTTGTGGGATGAATCATTTGCATCTCATAAGAACTTTGTTAGGAGCATGTCATGGAGTGATGGATTGGGAGAAACTTGGCTTATGAGTGAAGCTTATCACTTGCAGGTGTCACCAATGGTGGAGGAGAATATTTGCAGCACTCGCCTTTACAGTTGCTTGAGGACAAGTAACATTTGGGAGGGGAGGACTGTAATATTCCCAATTAGCCATGAGCTAGTTGGAATATATATATATATATATATATATATATATATATATATATATATATATATATATATATATATATATACAAGATAGGGGTGCTCAAGGGGTGCTCAATTAAGCTGCCAATATATTCTCTTTTCACATTGGCATTGATTTTATTCATAAACCACATCAACCTTACCTTATCACAAATTCCACCCGAAACCTTTATCTGAGTGACCCCTTCCTTACCTTTTTGCATCGAAATTTCATAGCAATGCTTTCCATATTCATCTGCCACTCCCTAAATCTTCCGATGCGATATAGTGGGACCCCTTCCGCCATGGCACCTTTTTTCTCACTGCACTTTGCGAGTTTTAGCATTTACCTCCCCACGCTCATAACATAAACCTTAAATCATAATATTTGTAGTATTGAATGGGACCAATATCTGTCCTACCATGTTACCTCTTCTAGTCGCACTTCACACTGTGTAAGTTTTAACGTTTACCTCCCTGCTGCTCGTAACAAAATTTGCGATCTGCGAGCTATGGTGGACCCACCTCGTTCCAATGTCACATCCACCTTTAAACTCCCAGTACCTTGTTTCCATCTCCACTCCCCATCTCCACATCCAACGGTCTCCAGTTCATTTCGTGCCCTCCCCAGCCTTCAAGTTTTACACATGTCACCATTGTTGCAATCACTTCCTTAAAGACTGATAATTATTTATACACGTGTCATTATTTTTTTTTATTTTTATAAAGAAGATGTGGGATTCAATCCAATTGAGCATTTCAAAGGAATCAAAATAGTACCAGATGTTCCGATGTCCTTTATAACCACAACTATTTTATTTTACACATGTCAATTAATGTTATTTCTTCTCTTTATGTAGTTAACAAGAAAGTAATTATTATTTACTACATTTATTAGAATCAGTCAATAGGATTAGCATAAATACTTTACTATTCAAAGTATTATTGGGGGGGGGGGGGGAATCTGCAATGAGTAACTGTCCCATTTTTTAATGTTGTTCACTGAATTTCAAGTGACTTTTTGAAGAGTAATACAAGGCTAGTTGTTGAGGATTCATGTGGTGTCTAAAATGGTGATTTTTTCTTCTGTTTTTATGTGTTTTTCGATTATGTTCCCCTTTCTATGTATTTCTGTAAACCTAATTGTAAACCATAAAGTGTGATGAAAATGATTTGTTGATTAGAGAACCCTATTATGGCTGTCTATACATTAGTCTATGTTTTCTATTGATGCCAAATCGAGGAATTATTAATTTCTCCTTATTTTCTGTTGAACTTTATAGCCTAGGACAGATTGAGAAATTCTTAAATGATCCTCAGTATCTACCTAAACTTACCTTTATTATTTTCATAATCCATTTAAAAGTCTGAAAGATCCATGGTAGTGCACCTATCTTTCCCTGTTTCACTCATGCTTGATATTTCTGCAATTTAATCACTTGAGCCTCTTTGACTCCATTGTCGAATTGCTTTCCCTTTTTCTTCCCACCAAACCAATTAAAAATCCAACCTCCGCATCTAATAGCTAGCCTAAAATTCCCAATCAAAAAAGTTATATCTAACAGAGAGATCCCTTGCTGGGTCTAGCAGGGCTAGATCCTAGGCCTGAGGCAGTTTTGATGTTCCCTCTATAGTTTTGTTTGAACCTAAAAATTATAGTGATAACATAGTGGTTACCATACTGGGGAAAGATTTTTGTTTTCCTCAGTAAAAACTATCAATTTCAGATCTAGTTGATGATGGTGGACAAACAACTAGGCATAGGAAGGTTGAAATCATCCACCTGGCGACTCCACAGTTTTTAGTTGACATAAAGGCTCCACTGGTAGAATAATCTAGATTTGTTTTTCACATATGGTGACTCCATTATTTGATTGATTGACAAGATGAATTCAAGAATACAATGTAGGTATGCTCCTTTGGACAGATCTAAGATCCTAGGTTTTCCAAATCCCATGCCAAACATTGATTGGTTAAAATATCAGTCAGTGTTTAGAGATAAGAAAGGAGATGATTCTACCATACATTTGTTAAGATTTAATATGCATGTCCTAATATTTAAAATCTAGTGTCTAGAGGAATGTATTATGAAAATTTTTATCGCCAGTTTAGAAGAGAAAGTTAGGACTTGGTATGAAGATCTACCAGCTGCAAGTATAAGTTCTCTAAAGTGTTTTCATGTCGTGTGTTGTGACAAGTAAAAATAATATTATCCCTCTTTGTCACTATTTCAAGACTGTTTTGATAACTTTCAAAGTTTTATTGAATATATGGAGGATTACTATGACGATGATCAGTTTATGAATGATGAAATATTAGAATTTCTATATGAAAAACCATTTCAAAAAGTGGAAGCTTTGTCTGAAATGTATTCTCATCATGAAAAAATAAATGATATATGATTCCCAGAAGTTTGTGAAGTATCATCACAGGAAATATCTCTAGCAGCATAAGGACAATCTGATCAAAAAATGGTTAAAAAATAGCTTTAGCTCCCTGAACTAGATCCATCAGAGGAAAATAGTGAAAACCTCCAGCAGTGTAGTAATCCAAAAGAAAAAGCAGCAGAGTTTTATGGGCTAGACTCACAAGAGCATCTTCAACCAACAATTTTTTATCTAGAGGTCGAACACCAGTCAAGATTTCATGATTGAAACCAAGAAAGCTTTCCAAAAGAAGAGCCATCAGCTAATGACCGTTGGCCCGAGACACACTCTCGATAAGACAGTGGAAGAATAAGTATTCGTCTTTAAAATACATGTTACAATATATGTTAAAGTGGTTTTCTATAGTGTGATTTATTCTCTCTTTATATTTTCATTATGAATTTTTAAATGACGTTCGATAGAGAGAGTGAGCTTGAGAGTGTGAGTGGGATATAGTGAAAGAGAATGAGTGTCTAGTGAGAGAGATTTTGAGATAGAGCATGTGTGTGAGAGACGGAGATAGAGTGTATGTGCAAGTGTGTGGGTCTGTCTCTATGTGTGAGATAGAAATATAGGACACTTGAGAGTGTGATTGTGAGTTGGAAAGAGAATGATAGTGGGAAAGTGAGGGAGAGAGATGGGGGAAGGGTTAGGGGTATAAGTAGAGAGAGTGAGTAGAGGGTAATATCGAGAGGAAGTGAGAATGTGAGAGATACAGAAGGGAGGGATTGGAGGGTAGGGAGGGAGATATTGAGAGTGATAGATAGAGAGAGACAGAGAGATGATGTAGGATCAGCATAAGGGAAAGATACAAGGAGTGTGAAGGGGTGACACGAAGGTAAGGGGAGAAAGGGGATTAAGAAAGAGAGAGACAAGGAGAGGGTGTGGGAGAAGGAGCGAGTGAGAGAAGGAATAAGAGGGGGGATGGATCAAGAGAGAGTCAATGGTAAGTGCGAGGTGGATGGGAGAAGGGATAAAGGGTGGTAGGGGTTGAAGGTGGGCATGAGGGGTGGGGGGAGAAGGAAAGGGTGAGACATAGAGGGAGGAAGATGGATGGTTGGAGAGTGAAAGAGTTAATGTGTGGTGGTAGATAGTGGAGGGATGATGGGAAGAGAGAGAGAGAGAGAGAGAGAGGGGGGGGGAGAGAGAGAGAGAGGGGGGGGGGGAGAGATAGAGAGAGAGGGAGAGGGAGGGGGAGAGAGAGAGAGACGGAGATGGAGAGGGAGAGGGAGAGGGAGAGGGAGGTGGGTTGGGGGAGAGAGGGAAAGAGACACAGTGAATGAAGGAAAGACGGATGGTTAGGAGACCATAGAGGTTGATGTGTACTGGGTAGGTCAGATGATGGGGAGAGAGAGAGAGAGAGAGAGAGAGAGAGAGAGGTGGGGAGGGGGAGGGGAAGAGGGAGCAAGAGAGAGGGTATAAAGATAGAGAAGGAGAGAGGGAGAGAGGGAGAGAGAGGTGGAGAGAGACAAGGAGAGATGAAGGGAGGGAGGGAGGGAGGAGGGGGATGGGGGGGGGAGATAGAGGTGGGAGAGAGGGTGAGAAAGAGAGGGGAGGGGGTGGCGGAGACACCGGTGGAGGGGGAGGGAAAGAGGGAGGAGGAGGAGGATGGGAGAAAGAGAGGGAGGGAGAGAGAGGGGATAGATATATAGAGGGAGGGAGGGAGAGAGGGAGAGAGAGGGGGAGAGGGACAAGGAGAGAGAGAGGGAGGGAGAGAGGAATGGAGAGAGAGGGAGGGAGAGAGGAAGGGAGAGAGAGGGGAGAGAGAGGGGGAGAGAGGGGGAAGAGAGAAAGAGGGAGAGGGAGAGAGGGGGGGAGAGAGAGAGGGAGAGAGAGATGGAGGAAGATAGAGAGGGAGAGAGATGGAGGGAGGGATAGAGGGAGGGCGAGGGAGATAGGGGGTGAGATGGAGAGGGAGAGGGAGAGGGAGATGGATGGAGGGGGGGAGGGAGATATGGAGAGAGAGAGAGAGAGAGAGAGAGAGAGAGAGAGAGAGGGAGGGGGATGAAGGGATTGATGGGGAGATAGAGGGCGAGAGGGAGAGGGAGAGAGAGAGGGAGGGAGGGGGGCAGAGAGAGGTAGGGAGAGGGAGGGAGAGAGAGAGGTGGGTGGGGGGGAGAGAGGGAAAAGGTGAGAGATAGAGGGAGGAATAGGAATGATTGGAGAGTTAAAGAGTTGATGTGTGGTGGGTAGAGAGAGGTGGGATTATTGGGGGAGAGAGAGAGAGAGAGAGAGAGAGAGAGAGAGAGAGAGAGAGAGAGGAGGAAGGGGAGAGGGAGGGAGGGATGAAGGGAGGGAGAGGGGAGAGGGAGGGAGGGAGGGAGGGAGGGATAAAGGGAGAGAGGGAGAGAGAGAGAGGGAGAGAGAGAGATAGGGAGAGGGAGAGAGGAGGGGAGAGAGATAGGGAGAGGTAGAGGGAGAGGGAGAGGGAGAGAGATAGGGGGAGAGAGAGAGGGATAGAGAGATGAGGAGAGATGGAGAGAGAGGGAGAGAGGGTGGAGAGGGAGAGGAAGAGGGAGAGAGATGGAGGGAGGGGGGGGGGAGGGGGGAGATAGACGTGGAGAGAGAAGGAGAGAGGGGGGGAGAGGGAGAGGGGGAGAGGAAGAGGGGGAGAGATATAGAGAGAGAGGGAGAGAGGGGGGAGAGAGTGAGAGGGGGAGAGAGAGAGGGTGAGGGAGAGAGAGGGAATGTGCGAGAGGGAGAGAGAGAGAGTGAGGGATAGAGAAAGAGGGAGAGAGAGACAGGGAGAGAGGAAAAGAGGAGGGAGGGGGGGAGAGAGGCAGAGAGGAGGGAGGGGGGGAGAGGGTGAGGGAGAGAGAGGAGGAGAGAGAGGGTGAGGGAGAGGGAGAGTGAGAGAGGGAGAGAGGGAGAGAGGGGGGAGAGGGAGAGAGGGGAGAGCGAGAGATAGGGAGAGGGAGACAGGAGGGGAGAGAGATAGGGGGGGTAGAGGGAGAGGGAGAGAGATATGGGGGGAGAGAGAAGGAGATAGAGATGAAGAGAGACAGAGAGAGAGGGAGAGGAAGAGGGAGAGAGATTGAGGGAGGGGGGGGAGGTGGGAGAGAGAGAAGGAGAGAGGGGGGAGAGGGAGAGGGGGAGAGACAGAGAGAGAGAGGGAGAGAGGTGGGAGAGAGCGAGAGGGGGAGAGAGAGAGGGCGATGGAGAGAGAGGAAACATGCAAGAGGGAGAGAGAGAGAGCGAGGGATAGAGAGAGAGGGAGAGAGAGAGAGGGAGAGAGGGAGAGAGGAGGGAGAGAGAGAGGGCGAGAGAGACAGAGGGAGGGAGAGAGAGGGGGAGGGAGAGATATGGATAGGTATAGGGTGGGAGAGGGAGAGGGACAGATATGGAGTGAGGGAGAGAGGGGGGAGGGGGGGAAGAGAGGGTGAGGGAGAGATAGGAGGAGAGAGAGGGTGAGGGAGAGAGAGGAGGAGAGAGAGGGTGAGGGAGAGGGAGAGGGAGAGAGGGGGAGATAGAGAGGGAGAGTGAGAGGGAGGGAGAGGGAGGGGGATGGAGGGAGGGATAAGGGGGGGGAAGAGAGAAAGAAGGGGCGGGAGGGGGGTTGGGAGAGACGGCGAGGTAGAGAGATGGGGAGAGAGGGGGTGAGATGGAGAGGGAGGGAGAGAGAGAGAGAGGGAAGATGAGATAGGGGGAGAGAGGTAGAGAGAGAGAGAGAGATATGGAGGGAGGGAGGGAGCGAGAGTGAGAGAGAGTGAGAGAGAGAGAGAGAGAGAGAGAGAGAGGGATGGAGGGAGGGAGAGGGAGGGATCGATTGGGAGAGAGAGGGTGAGAGGGAGAGGGAGAGAGAGGGACAAAGGGTGACAGAGAGAGGGAGGGAGAGATAGGGGGAGAGAGAGGGGGGGGGGGGGATAGGGAGGGAAGGAGGTAGGGAGAGGGTAAGAGGGGGAGGGGGAGAGGGGTGAGGGGTCGGGGAAAGGGTGAGAAAGAGAAATATAAAGAGAGACAGAGAGAGAGGGAAATCGAGAGATAAGGGGGGGGGGAGAGAGAGAGAGAGGGCAAGAGGGATATGGAGAATGGGATAAAGGGAGAGAGGCGAGGGGTGACAGAGAGGGGCGAGGGGTGAGGGAGAAGGAGAGGGAGGGAGAGGGGGAGAGAGAGAGGGGGAGGGAGTGAGAGGGAGGTGTCAAGGTCCTATAAGTATAGAATTCATAATTTGGAATTGACATATGATAGTATTGTAAAATATGTACATACCTTACTTTCTGTAAGTTGTTTTCGCATATTTTGTAAAAAATAAAAAATAAAAATAGAAAATAAAAAAGAGGGTAAAAGTCCTAAAATAAAGATCAAAGGAGTTAAAAAATATAGACCCCAAAAGAAAAAAGATGAAAATAAAACATGAAAGTGTGCAAGTCAAAATGCCACTACTTTTTACTTTTTACAAATGATTATGGCAGAGTGTCAATAAATGCCATAATCCATGATGAGTTAAATTATCTAAACTTGACTTGTCATGTTTTCAATTTTCCTGTTTTAGATAGTGAATAAAGATTGGTCGAATAGTTTAATCCTGACTAATTAGTAGATAGGTAGCGAATAAAGAGGAGCTCATCGGTTTAATCTAAACCCTTAGATGGAATAAGGTAGAATTAGATACTTTTATGCTTTCAAAAGAATAAAATGTTTCAAGGTAGCAAGCTCAAATGCACTTGCAAAAAGGAAGAAAAAATGTTAGATTAATGTTGAGTAGGTAGAAAGAAGTGGGAAAAATCATGTAATATTTATCACAGGGTAGAAAATCACTAATTTCCCTTCCCTTGTGAGTCTTCAATATTCGATACTTCTAGTCAAAGAGGCTCAGAGCATTTCTCTAACTTTTGTTGGAACTGGACCCAAGGCTCAATGACTGGATAGTGGAAAATGTTGAATTATTATACTAAACTACCATTCACCAAGATTCATCCATCATTGATACATTTAATTCATTTTCATAAGAGAAAAAACTCCTTTTTTTTACTCAATGATACATAAAAACCCATTTAATTAACTCCCTTCATTCATAGAGCATACAAACCCTAAAAAAAGCACTCTATCGTAAGTAAAAGTGGTGAATTTATGAAATAATAAGCATTTCTTTAAAATTTTCACTTTACTTAGTCATATAAGAGTATTTTTGAGTATTCCTTTCCCCTTGTCATATTAATTTCTAACTTATGTTATTAAATCCCTAAAATTACCTTATCCTACTTATATAATTCTATTTATGTAAATATCCCCCCTAAAACCCACTATTATAGAGTTTTTAGACCAAAGTTAATATGCACATGCTGAATTAAAATGGTCTAAAACTAAAATTAATCAAATACCCCGCCCCTATGGTTATAGACCCCTCCAAAAGTCTAAAACTATATAATAAAATTAAAATTTCAAATCATTTTTCTATACATATCCTATGTATTTTAAACACGCAAAAGCATTACACTATCCATTACATTATATCCTAAGAAGTGGAGCACACTGCACCGTTGTAAATACATTTTCTATCATTTCCAGCACTAACTTAACTCGTTTCCCTTTTTCTTATTATATAAGACCTCAAGTATTATATAAAATGAACCCAAGGTTAAACCTTATAGTCCCACTACCCTGCACATATAATTTTAAACCCTTTTTTACTACACATAAGCCCCGCTCATATATAACCCCTTTTTTGATATAAAACTTTGATTATAATGCATATAATACGAAGGTTTGATTATAATTTAAAAAAATTTGACAATGCAAAACTAAACCCCAGTCCCACATCTATTCGGCTGCACCTTCCGATCAAATCTCAGCCAATCGCTCCCTTCCCAATGATCCGACGGTGCAAGATCCATACCGCACCCGTAAGCCAAACGTCCGCCCAAACCCAAAATGGACGCGAAATGGGTGGTTTTCCCATTTATGCCTCCTTCGATATGGCGCAAAACTATTCGTTCACATTCATTTTTGCAAATACAGCTTACCACCATGAACCAATGTCAAAAACACTACTCGTTTTCGCATTTGAAAATCCAAATTGTCTCCTGCCTATGATAAGACTGCCATTTAATACATTAATGTTGATTAGTTCCAAAGGCTAAAAATTTTGAAACATTATTTTTATGTTTAATTGCGTATTCCTAACTAAAAAAAGATCTTCGCACGACTGTATTAAAGCCTCCCAACTGTGCTAAAATTCCCAAAACATGATTTTTTCTGTGGAAAATCCCCATTTTTCGAACATATCTCTTGTTTGGAGACTGAAAAAGCTATTTTTTCCTCTAGCAAGTTCGATCAGAGCTCAAATTTGATAAAAAACATCTTGGAACCCTTCCAACAGTCCAATGCCTACCATTTGAGGTATTTTTCGACATACAGACCTGCAAATTTAAAGTTAAACCATTTATAAGTAAGCCAAGCTGTCAAATTAAGAAAATTCATAGAAAGGAGATTGCCCAAAAACGCCCTAAAACAGGCCAAACCCTCGCAAATTTTCCCCAGAAATTGTCATGTTCAAAAAGCCCCTTCTAAATCCAATTTCCTTAGTTGTGTCTGCTTAAAATCAATTTCAAGGAATAGGGAGGAGGTTGAAGCCTAAAATATCTTGAAAACACCTTTTTACAGTCCAAATTATTCAGAAAACCCTCATTTTCTGTCTTAAACCAGTCTGCATATCCTAGATACCTAATTGAAAAGTAAGAATAGAGCAGAGTTGGAAAAGTTATAGGTACATGACAGAACTGAAACAATATTACAAATCAAGAAGGTTGTGACCAAGAGAAATTTTATGAACAACCTAGAGGAAAAATTTGATGCTATGAACATTTCTATTACTATTTTTTTGGCAAAATACACTATTTTGATGCAGAAAGGCCTGCCAGATATTCATGTCTTTAATGACAAAATAATGGCCCAAGAAGAGTATGATAAGAAGATAAGGGAGTTCGCAAAAGAACAATTCAACAAACCACTACCATTGGCACTCCTACAGGAAAGGTCATCCTTCAATATTTTGAAGACTTCTTGTTTCTACAGCATGATATTAGGCATCCTTTTGTTTTCAAACCTACCTTTGCAAAGTACACAGATGCTGATGAAAACTTTAGAAAGCTAATAAGTGTGAAAATTCGAGATGTAGAGCAATGGCAAGCATTCACTGATTTAATGTAGACAGTGAAAAGGTAAAACAATGAAGAAGACTACATAAAAAAAACAGTCAAATAGAAAGTGAAACAAAGAAAATAGTCAACTGATTTTTTACTACAGTAATACATATTTTCAGTAGTAAAGAGTGATTTATCAGTCAAAGTGTATCAATGGTTAAAGAAGCAGAGTTAAAGAGTATCAGGAAAGTGTGTCAGCCAAGGCAAATCAAACAAAGATATTTCATAAATAGCCAGCAAGCAGGACAGATATTCAATAAAAAGCTCCTTGTTAGATAAAGTTGTTCTATATATTTTAGATAAGAGGACATCTTGCTGATTTGTTAAGAAGTTGTCCCTCTTATTTTGTAAAGATATTTTTAATTTCCTAAAAGATATTCCTACATTTCTCTAGGATATTTGTAAGCAAAATTTTGTAAAAACAATTCTGTATTAGAAGTGCTAAGGGTGGAATAAAATTGCTAAGATTACTATAGACTTTTGTTGATACATTGGAGGCTCTCATTTTCTGAATTCAAAGTAGCAGACTAGAAAAAGCTTAAGTGGCATCATAATTCAGGATTCTTGCGATAATTTAAAGAGTCAATTACATCTCTTCTTGTCATTGTTTCTTTTCTGAGTGTCATGCAATTCATTATGTGTTTGATATATCTTAATGTGTAACTAGGAATATTACTATAGGACTAGCATTTTGCTTCCTGTTTTTAACTAAGTTACCATTTAAATTTTTTCTGCTGATTTCTGGTGTTAGGAATTTTTAATTTCTCCTACTCTCGTTTTAACCCTACCTCCTTCTCCTATTTTCCAGATCAAAGGATCCTTCATTTCCCTTTATCCTGATCATACCATTTTATTAAAAACCTTTCCCCAAATCTCTGAGGGTTATCTACCTTTCCTTGAATACATTTTTACCATTTTGGCCTTGCCTTCTAGTACTGCTATCTAGATTTAGACTCCATAGCCTAATGGACAAGTAGATCTCTCTCTAGTTTAATCCTAAGTGATTTTTCCCCACTAAAACCTTTAAAACAAAACCAATTGTTTTATCATAACTAGCCTAAGAACATAAATAAATAAAAAAGATAAATCTTAAAGAGAGAGCCCTCTCTGAATTCTAGGAAGTCTAGATCCTAGGATTTGAAGTAGGTTTGTGGTTACCCCTATTTTTCTTTGACCTGAAACTCAAATCCCACAACTTAAGAAATTACTAGGGTGATAACATACTGGCGACCATACCGGGGACTAACCAATCTCCAATCATAAATTTAGTCTTAAAGGAAGATCTTTAAATTGTTTTTTTACTTTAAGATTATTATTATAGGTTGTGGGTATTCAAAATATTCACTCTGGCTTCTAGGAAAACCTACTATACTAGGTCTAAGACGTATCCTAAGCTTGCAGTTATAGTAGATAACCTAGAATAGATTGGAAAAAAATAAAAAACAAACTGTCAATTTAGAGACTGAAGTACCATTAAGAAAAGAAAATGCTTTACCAAAAGAGTTAGTGAGTGTGAATGATATTTATTTTGATTTGAAGTTTGAATATTCATTGTTTAAAACTAAATCTGAAACTGATTTGAAAAATACTATTATATATCTTGTTTTTCCTTCATTTTTGAATGTAAAATAGAAAAATAGTCAAGTAAGAACAAAGTCAAGTAAATATGAATATCAAAATACAGTTGAAAAGATTAATATTTCATTGATTACAGATATTGATGAAGCTATTGAATTAGCTCATTTATTATCTTACATAAAACCTCTAGTTTCTCAGTTGCACACAACAATAATACCAACAACAGATTCATATTTATATGTTGTTACTTCTTTTATAGATAATTCTACAAGTTCATCTATATACCATTTCATTCCTAAGTTGCCTTTGCAGCTTGGGATATTATTCCCTTCATCCACTGCATCCACTACTTTGCAATCAGATTTTATAAGTACCACATCTTTATTTCCCAGCAATTCCATTTACATACCATCTTCTTTTCCCAGCTCTTCAACTACATTTTCTAATTCATCAGCTACTATATCTAGCACTGCCCCTATAATCACTGTTATACCTCCCAGCTTAGCAAAGCTTCAAGCCATGGCTGCTAGGTATGATCCCCTTATCTTACCCCAAAACCTCCATGATATGCCTTAAGATTATCAAAAAAATATACCACTATTTGATGGCCTGTCACAATATACTGCTCAACAACATGTCACAAAAATGATAGAATACTGTGAAATTTATGAAATTGATGAGTCAGATGTCCAGATGAGGTTATTTGCTCAAAGTTTAACAGGAGAAGTTAAAAAATGGTTCAAAAATTTAGCTGTTGGCAGTATAGCTAATTTAGTTGCATTTCATAGAACCTTTTTAAATAAATGGGAAAAGAAAAAGAACCCCCTTCAAATTTTTTCTGCGTTTGATGCTTTAAAAATATCTCTTAATGAGTCTATCCAAGATTACTGCACTAGGTATAACAGTGTCTATAATGCTATTCCTGCAAATCTTAAACCTACACCTTACTCTGTACTGCTCAAATTCCCTGATGAATTTGATCTATGGATGGCCTATAAATTAAGAGAAAGAGATGTTGAAACCTTAGAACATATGGAACTAGATGCTATTAGTGTATAAATTAACATTTTAGCTAAGAAAGCCAGACTTAGGAATGAAAGAAGAGTTACAATTAAAGAATAAATTTCAAACTCAGATGTTAAATTAGATTTCATTGCTAAAAATTTAGAAATGATGGTTGAAATATTAGATAATTTAGATATAAAACCTCAATGGGAGAATCAACCTCAGATTAGAAATCCCAATTCCAGAAAAAATAATAACCCTAGAAAAGCTAAAGAAGCTACTCCAGACCAAAAAATTAGGCCCCCATTTCAAGAGAACCATGTTGAAAGTTCTCAAAATAATGATGAAGATGAGGATGACATCAATCATCTAATGGGAATAGATGAAAACAACAACATTTTCCTCTCTCAGGAATATCTGGAACTATTTTAGCTTAAACAACTCAAATTAAACTCCAGTGAATCCTTTAACTACAAACAAGGTTATGAATTTGCTATTAATGAAATTCACAGTCGGTATAACCTTAGACACAAGAAAAATAATAAACCTTCTACTAAAAACAATTCCCAAAATCGAAATAAGAAAAATATAGAAGTCCCAATAACAAAAGTTTTGCAAATTCTCCCAAGGGAAAATAAGCAAAATTCCAACGCTTCCAGTCCTAAAAAATTGAAAAGTCCCAAGATTGTTGATATTACTAATGAAGTAGCTCAATCTTCCAAATAAGCACCAAAATCTAATACTACAAAACCCTATAATTCAGTAAAAACAACAATTCTTGATCCTAAAAAGAGTTCTGTTGATTCTAAATCAACAAATCCCAAACTAATAATACAAAAACAACTGCTGAAAATTCAAATTTTGATAAAACATCTGCTTCCACACAAACTGTCCTTGAAAAAGAATTTAAAATAGAAAAATTCAAGAAACTCAAATAGAGAATATTAGAACAACTGAAGATAAAAGTACATCTATTGAAATTCAAGAAAAACCCACTCAGATAACAGTTACAAAAGTGAAAGTAGTTCAAATTAGTAAGTCTCAACCATCATTCAACATTTAGACTGAAATAGCTAAGCTAAAGATACCAATTCCTTTAACTGAATTGGTAAATAATGACTTATATAAATCAACAATTACTGAGACTTTGAATATGAATGATTGTGAAGATGGCATTAATTTGAATTACGATCAACCAGAATTGATCTTTGGCCCTAATGTAAATGGTAAGCATTCAAATGGATCAGTTCCTCGTTTCTGTATTAGCCTTACTATTCACGATAAAATTCTACACAATGCTATGTTAGATTCAGGAGCTTCCCATAACTTAATGCCAAAAGCCATCATGGAAACTCTTAATCTAGAAATAACCAGGCCTTATAAAGATTTGTTCTTATTTGATTCTAGCAAAGTTAAGTGCATAAGATTCATTAAAGACTTATGTGTGAATTTGGTTCAGTACCTTGATAAGAGCATGGTTATGGATATTGTAGTAGCTGACTTCCCACTAAAGTATGGTATGCATATTTCTTGCTCATGGGGAGAAAAATTGCAGTGATCTTTACAATTAGACATGAGCTATGCTACTATATCAGTATTTGGATAGCCCAAAAAGCTTTATAGGGAAACTTTAATGAAATTCATGGTTAGAAGTGCAGAAATATCCACAAATTACCCCATTTATTCAACACCAAATGATCTTTATTCCTTCATTTTATATAACTTTGATAACAATGAAATCCAAACATAATTGATTGACATAAAGCCAAAACAAAAGAATGAAAATATTTTTCATGAAGCCCTTTGGCACTTAGACTTTGATGGCTCTGTGAACAAAACATGAGCGGGAGCTGGAATATGGATCACAAACATTGGGACAGGTCATTCAGAAGGACATGCCTTTAGACTCAACTTCAAATGCACTAATAACATGGCAGAGTATGAGGCACTTATCTTAGGCCTCCAAATCATCAGAAATTTAGGAGGTAAAAGAATTTTAATCATGGGAGATTTTGAATTAGTCATAAAACAAGTAATTAGAGAGTATTTTGTTCATAATCTTAGATTAGCCAGATATAGAGATACAACAACTGATTTATGTGAATATTTATTGGAATGTAAGTTGGCTAATATACCTAGAAAACGGAATGTTCAAGCACATTGCTTGGCAACTTTTTCTAGCACATGTAACTTACCTTTTCAACCAACACATAGCTATATTTCTAAATTTAAATACAGACCCATTGTCCCAGAAAATGTCAAATACTGGCAGGTTTTGTCTAAAGATGAACAGATTTACCATTTTTTGGGTAATGAGGAAGAATTTCAAAAATGTAAGATAGATTAAGATTGTAATATAGATTCAGATTGTAATTGTGAAATAGATAACATAGATGTACATAAATTTAAAAAACCCATTGTATTTACTCAATCTGACATAGATAGCTTAGAGAAAGTAGATATAGAGGAAATCATTGAAGAAGAAATTGATATGTTAGATCTAAAAGATAATTTTTTGCCTAATGGTTTAACTCTTTTGGAGGATCTTTTTGATTCCAATGATGTGCCTAAAAAGCCAAAAATGGAACCAGTCAGGTCTGACATTGAGGAATATAACATTGGGACAAAATTAAATCCAAAAATGATTAAATTTTCAAAATATTTACCTCCTCAAGAAAAAGAAAAATACATTGACCTTTTAAACAAATATCAAGATGTGTTTGCATGGAGTTATGAAGATCTTAAAGCTTATCACAGAAACATAATTCAACATAAGATTCGTATAAAAGATGACCAGAAACCATTTAAGCAAAAATTTGGGAGAATTAATCCTGTCTTATTATATTTGATAGAAAAGGAGGTTAAACGCATGTATGATTCCCAAATTATTGCACCAATCAGATATTTTGATTGGGTTTCAAACTTAGTACCTACCAGAAAAAATCAGGTGAAATTAGATTATGTGTAGACTTTAGGAATCTCAATAAAGTATCTTTGAAGGATAATTACCCTTTACCAAGATGGATCATATTTTACAAAGGGTAGTTCATTCTTCCAGGATATCTTTGTTGGATGGTTTTCCAGGATACAACCAGACTCTTGTTCAAAAGGAAGACCAAGCTAAAACAACTTTTACCACTCCTTGGGGCACTTTCATGTATGTGAAAATGCCTTTTAGTTTGACGAATGCTGGAACTACCTTTCAGAGGGCTATGGAAATATCCTTTGCAAAGGAAATACGTGACTTCTTAGTTATTTATTTAGATGATATTACTATTTTTTCAAAGTCAGATAATGAACGGTTGGATCATTTGATACAACTTTTTATTAAATGTAGAAAAATTGGTATATCTTTAAACCCTAAGAAGACTCTTTTTGGACTAGAGGAGGGTAAGTTACTAGGACACATAATTAAAAGGAAGCTATTAGGATATATCCTGCAATAATAAAGGCCATTATTAACATTCAACTACCTATAAATATCAAGGGGTTACAAGCATTTTTAGGTAAAATTAATTTTTTGAGAAGATTTATTTCTAACTTAGCAGAAATAATCAGAGAACTGAATAAAATCATTAAAAAGGGATCAGTTTTAAAATGGACAGTTGAAGAAAAATAATCATTTTAATCTATTAAACAAGCTTTAACTAAAACACCAGTATTAATCAGTCCAGATTTCAAAAAAGACAATATAATTTTTTTATTTTCCTCAGAGCATACCATTGCTGCAGTTCTGCTGCAGAAGAACGATCAAGGTTTTGAACAGCTTATAGCCTTTTTCAGTAAAACCCTTAGAGATGCACCTATGAAATATAGCATAATGGAGAAACAAGCTTTAGCCTTGGTTAAAGCCATAAAATATTTTATAATTTACATTCTGTACTCCCACATTATTGCCTATGTCCCTAATTCTGTAGTAAAAGACATTTTGACTTAGGATGGTCCTCATGGAAGAAGAGGAAAGTGGATTGCCACCACCCTAGAATATGACATAGAGATTAAACCAACTAAACTCATTAAAGGACAAGGATTAGCTAGATTAATGGCTGAATCTAATTACAATGCATTAGATATAAATTTCATTTCTTAGGTTGATAACCAGTAAGAGATGGCGACTCCATTGATCAGTGAAGCTTTTATAGACTCACCATCGTACTCAGGTATTATATTTTTACTTACACACTTACAAGCTCCTCCTGGATTAACAAGGACTAAAGCCAGATTTATTAAACTTAAAGAAATGAGACTTTGTATTTTGAATAATGTGCTTTTTTGGAAAGAACAAGTGGGATATTACTAAATTCTTTACTAAAATCAAAAGCTGACAAAATTCTTGAAGAATTTCATGTAGGTGATTATGGATGACACTTATATTGGAAAATTATTGCAGATAAGATTCTTAGAGCTATTTTTTACTGGCCTACCTTATTTGCTGATATGAAAAAATTTGTTACTTCATGTCATAAATGTCAAATTTTTGAAGGAAAAAAGAAAATGTTACCTTTACCTCTAAAGCCTATTTATACTCAAGTGCCATTTCAACAATGGGGTTTAGACTTCATTGGGGAAATTCAACCTCCATCCTCTGGCCAACACAAGTGGATTTTGACTATTAAATATTACTTTACTAAGTGGATCGAAACCATTCCTACCAGACAAGCCACTGACTCAGTCATTATCTCTTTCATAGAAAACAACCTTTTATCTAGATTTGGATGCCCAGAGAAAATAATCACTGATAATGCAACAACATTTAAATCTAAGAAAATGATTGCCTTCTGTCACAAGTACCATATTATCCTAGGCCACTCTACTGCTTACTACCATCAGGGTAATGGCCTAGTTGAATCTTCAAATAAAAGCCTTGTGAATATCATTAAAAAACTTCTTGAAGACAACAAAAAAATTTGGAATAAAAAGTTAGTCTATGCCTTATGGGCAGATAGAATTACTACCAAAAGGTCAATTGGAACTTCTCCTTACCAAATTATATATGGGATGGATGCAGTTTTCCCATCATCATTAGGTGTTCTAGTAATGAAGATCATTCAAGAATCACAAGTGGAGCTAAATGATATAAAAAGAAGGATAAATCAAACAATTCATCTACAACAAACAAGGGAAGAAGTCTATGAAAAATATCAAGTCATTCAAGATAAAATAAAGAATTTTTTTGACAAAAGAAGTAAAGAAAATGATTTTTTCATTGGAGATAAAGTATTAAAATGGGATTCCAAGAGAGAAGAAAAAGGAAAGCATGGAAAGTTTGACTTTCTATGGAAAGGACCATATGTAATTTATGGATATAGGGGTAGCAATGCTTTCTTCATCAAATATTTGGATGGAAAAGATATTCAATAAGGACCAGTTAATGGTAGAATGCTCAAACACTACTATTCTTCTGAGTTAACCAATAGTTAGTCCCAGTTACTTTTTACATCATTGTAAATATTCATTGAATTTTAGATTGGATTGGATATTTTCTTTCTAAAGTTGAAGCCTAGAGAGAAGGCCCTAAGCTTTGAAGAGTTAAATGTCATAAATATCTGTTTTTTGCAGAAAACAAAAGATAATTATTGGATCATCATGGTCAAAATTGAAGGCTACTATTCTTAGAGTTCTTGACATTTCACCAAAAAATGCAATCCCCATGTGAAGCCATTTTTAGGGTCCTATAAGTATAGGATTCATAATTTGGAATTGACTTATAATAGTCTTGTAAAATATGTACATACCTTGCTTTCTGCAAGTTGTTTTCCCATATTTTGTAAAAAATAAAAAAAATTAGAAAATCAAAATAAGGGTAAAAGTCCTAAAAGAAAAATCAAAGGACTTAAAAAGTATAGACCCCAAAAGAAAAATGATAAAAATAAAACATGAAAGTGTGCAAGTCAAAATGCCACTATTTTTTACTTTTTTCAAATGATTATGGCAGAGTGTCAATAAATGCCATAATCCATGATGAGTTAAACTGTCTAAACTTCACTAGTCATGTTTTCAATTTTCATGTTTTAGATAGTGAATAAAGATTGGTCAGACAGTTTAATCCTAACTAATCAGTAGATAGGTAGAGAATAAAGAGGAGCTCATCAGTTTAATATGATCCCTCAGATGGAATAAGGTAGAATTGGATAGTTTTATTCTTTCAAAAGAATAAAATGTTTCAAGGTAGCAAGCTCAAATGCACCTACAAAAAGGAAGAAAAAAATGTTAGATTAATGTTGATTAGGTAGAAAGAAGTGGGAAAAATCATGTAATATTTATCACTAGGCAGAAAATCACTAATTTCCCTTCCCTTGTGACTCTTCAATATTCTATACTTCCAATCAAAGAGGCTCAAATAGTTTCTCTAACTTATTTTGGGACCGGACCAAAGGGTCAATGACTGAATAGTGGAAAATGTTGAATTCTTATAATAAAATCCCCTTCACCAATATTCATCCATCATTCATACATTTAATTGATTTTCATAAGTAAAAAAACTCTTTTTTTTACTCAATGATACATAAAAGCCAATTTAATTAACTCCCTTCATTCATAAAGTGTACAAACCCTCAAAAAACACTCTATCGTGAGTAAAAGTGGTGAATTTATGAAATAATAAGCATTGCTTTAAAATTTTCACTTTACTTAGTCATATAAGTGTATTTCTGAGTATTCCATTCCCCTTGTCATATTAATTTCTAACTTATGTTATTAAATCCCTAAAATTACCTTATCCTACTTATGTAATTCCTTTTATGTAAATACCCCCCTAAAACCCACTATTATATAGTTTTTAGACCAAAGTTAATATGCACATGTTGAATTAAAATCCCAAGTTATACCCCCTTTGGTCTAAAACTAACATTAATCAAATACCTCGCCCGCTATGGTTATAGACCCCTCCAACAGTATAAAACTATATATTAGAATTAAAATTTCAAATCATTTTTTTATACATATCCTATGTATTTTGAACACGTGAAATCATTACACTATCCATTACATTATATCCTATGTACTGGAATGCACCGCACCTTTGTAAATACATTTTCTATCATTTCTAGCACTAACTTAACATGTTTCCCTTTTTCCTGTTTTATAAGACCTCAATTCTTATATAAAATGAACCCAAGGTTAAACCTTATAGTCCCACTCCATACGCCTCCGCTCATATACTTTTAAACCCTTTTTTACTACACATAATCCCCTCACATATATAATCCTTTTTTTGATATAAAACTTGGATTATAACACATATAATACAAAAGTTTGATTATATTTTAAAAAACCTGACAGTGCAAAACTAAACCCTGGTCCCACATTTATTCTACCGCACCTTCACATCAAATCTCAGTCATTCGCTCCCTTCCTGATGATTCGACAGTGCAAGATCCATATCGCTTAAACAAAACGTCTGCCCAAACCCAAAATGGATGTGAAATGGGTGATTTTCCCATCTATGCCTCCTTCGACATGCTGCAAATATATTCGATCACATTCATTTTGGAAAATACAGCTTACCACTGTGAACCAACGCGAAAACCACTTCTTGTTTTTGCATCTGAAAATCCAAACTGCCTCCCGCCTATGATAAGATTGGCATTTAATACATTAATGGTGATTAGTTCCAAATGTTAAAAACTTTGAAACATCATTTTTATGTTTAATTGCGTATTCCTAACTAAAAAAAGAGCTCTGCCCGACTGTGCTAAAATTCCCAAAACATGATTTTTTCCATGGAAACTCCCCATTTTCACAACACATCTCCTGGTTGAAGACCAGAAAATCCATTTTTTCCTCCAGCAAGTTCGACCAGAGCTCAAATTCAATCGCAAAACATCTTGGAACCCTTCCAAGAGTCTAATACCTACCATTTGAGGTATTTTTCGACATACAAACCTGCAAATTCAAATTTAAACCATTTATAAGTAAGACAAGCCGTCAAATTAAGAAAATTAATAGAAAGGAGATTGCCCAAAAACGCCCGAAAACAGGCCAAACCCTCTCAAAATTTCCCCAGAAATTGCTGTGTTCAAAAATCCACTTCTAAAGCCAATTTCCTTAGTTGTGTCTACTTAAAATTGATTTCAAAGAATAGGGAGGAGGTTGAAGCCTAAAATATCTTGAAAACTCCTTTTTACAATCCAAATTATTTAGAAAACCCTCTTTTTTTGTCTTAAACCAGTCTGCATATCCCAAATACCTAATTGAACAGTAAGAACAGAGTAGAGTTGGAATATTTACAAGTACAAGATAGAACTAAAACAATATTACGAATTAAGAAGGTTGTGACCAAGATAAATTTTATGAACAACCTAGAGGAAAAATGTGATGCTATGAACATTTCCATTACTAAGTTTTTGGAAAAATACACTATTTTGAGGCAAAAAGGCCTGCCAGATATTCATGTCTTCAATGAAAAACTAATGGCCCAAAAAGAGTATGATAAGAAGATAAGAGAGTTTGCAAAAGAAAAATTCAACAAACCACTGCCATTGGGCACTCCTACAGGAAAGGTCATCCTGCAATATTTTGAAGACTTTTTTTTTCAACAACATGAGATTAGGCATCTTTTTGTTTTCAAACCTACCTTCACCATGTACACAGATGCTGATGAAAACTTTAGAGAGCTTAAAAGTATGAAAATTCTAGAAGCAGAGCAATGGAAAGCATTCACTGATTTAATGTAAACAGTGAAAAGGTAAAATAGTGAAGAAGACTACATAAAAAAAGAAGTCAAACAGAAAGTGAAACAGAGAAAACAGTCAGTTGATTTTTTGCTACAGTAATACATATTTTCAGCGGTAAAGAGTGATTTATCAGTCAAAGTGCATCAGTGGTTAAAGAAGCAGATTTAAAGAGTATCAGGAAAGTGTGTCATCCAAGGCAACTCAAATGAAGATATTTCCTACACAACCAGCAAGCAGGACAACTATTCAATAAAACGCTCCTTGATAGATAAATTTGTTCTATATATTTTGGATAAGAGGAAAACTTCCTGATTTGTTAAGCAGTTCTCCCTCTTATTTTGTAAAGATATTTTATATTTCCTAAAAGATATTCATATATTTCTCTAAGATATTTGTAAGAAAATTTTTTTATAAATACTTTTGTATTAGAAGTGTTAAGGGTGGAATAAAATTTCTAGGATTACTATAAAATTTTGCTGATACATTGGAGGCTCTCATTTTTTGAATTCAAACTAGCAAACTGGACAAAGCTAAAGTGGCATCATAATTCAGGATTCTTGCGATAAGCTAAAGAGTGAAGTGCATCTCTTCTTTTCATTGTTTCTTTTCTGAGTTTCATGCAATTCATTATGTGTTTGATCTATCTTAATGTGTAACTAGGAATATTACTATAGGACTAGGCTTTTTCTCCCTGTTTTTAACTAAGTTACCATTTAAATGTTTTCTGCTGATTTTCGATGTTAGGAATTCTTAATTTCTCCTACTCCTGTTTGACCCCTGCCTCCTTCTCCTATTTTTCGGATCAAAGGATCCTTCATTGCCCTTCATCCCGACCATACCATTTCATCAAAAACCTTTCCCCAAATCTCTGAGGGTTATCTACCTTGTCTTGAATACATTTTTACTGTTTTGGCCTTGCCTTATAGTACTGCTATCTAGACATAGACTCCATAGCTCAATGGACAAGTAGATCTCTCTCTAGTTTAATCCTGAGTGATTTTTCCCCACCAAAACCTTTAAAAAAAAACCAATTGTTCTATCATAACAAGCCTAAAAACATAAGTCAAAACAAATATAAATCCTAAAGAGAGAGCCCTCTCTGAATTCTAGGAAGGCTAGGTCCTAGGATTTGAAGTAGGTTTGTTGTTACCCCTAGTGTTTTTGACTAAAAACTCAAATCCCACAACTTAAGGAATTATTAGGGTGATAACAGGAGGGAGGGAGAGGGCAAGAGAGAGAGAGAGAGAGAGAGAGAGAGAGAGAGAGAGATGGAGGGAGTGAGAGGGCGAGAGAGAGGGAGAGGGAGAGGGAGAGGAAGGGGGGAAGAGAGAGAGAGAGAGAGAGAGAGAGAGAGAGAGAGAGAGAGAGATGGAGGAAGGGAGACAGAGAAGGTGAGAGGGAGAGGGAGAGGTAGAGAGAGAGGGAGAGGGGAGAGAGAGAGAGAGAGAGAGAGAGAGAGAGAGAGAGGGATGGTGATGTGAGAGAGAGAGAGAGAGAGATAGAGAGAGAGGAAGAGGGAGAGAGAGAGGTAGATGGAGAGGGTAGGAGGGATAGGGAGAGGTAGAGAGAGAGAGGGAGAGATAGAGGTAGAGGGAGAGGGAGAGGGGAGAGGGTGAGGGCGAGAGAGAGAGAGAGAGGGTGGGAGAGAGTGGGAAATAAAGAAAGGGAGAGGGAGAGGGTGAGAGAGAGAGAGAGAGAAAGATATAGATAGGTGTGTGTGTGTGTGTGAGAGAGAGAGAGAGAGAGCGAGCAAGCACAAGGAAGAGAGAGAGGGGGCGAGGGAGAGTAAGGGGCGCAGAGAGAGAGAGAGAGAGAGAGAGAGAGAGAGAGAGAGAGAGAGAGAGCACAAGGAAGAGAGAGAGGGGGTGAGGGAGAGTGACGGGCATAGAGAGAGAGAGAGAGAGAGAGAGATGGAGGGAGGGAGGGAGATATAGAGGGCGAGAGGGAGAGGGGCGAGGGTGAGAGAGAGAGAGAGAGAGAGAGAGAGAGAGAGAGAAAGGGAGAGTGAAAGGGGGGCGAGAGAGAGAGAGAGAGGGAGCAAGGCGATGGTTGAGGGGAAGGGGTGAGGGGTGAGGGCGATGGAGAGGGTAAGAGAGGGAGTGATGCAGGTTGACCCTGCAAACCTAGAATATTTCCAAAACCCTCATTCACATAAAAATGCGTCCCCAAAAACTGCCCAAATAAAACTTCAATGTCTGGAAAATTCACACCCCATTATTCGCGGAAGCTTCATCTTAACAATCATTTCGCTATGATTATAAAATCATCACATAAATGGAAGTTATTTTAAAAGTCAACAACTCACACTAAGGTTTGTTCCAAAAGTATAAGCCTTTACATAAAGTCTTAAAAAAGACTTTAATTAAAATCCATTGGGTTTAAAACTTCAACTTTGTAAACCGAATTCCCCAAACATCCAAGCACGTGGATATTATGCATCCAATTACTTCAGCCTTCTACCCTAATTCAATGCCATCACATGTTTTAACTCCACCCATACATGAATTCATAATTTGAGAAAACTAAACCAATGCATCAACATTTTCCCATGTTCATATGAATTCATTCCTTACATATTTTCCAGTTGACATTAAAATCCTCAACACCAAACAAACACATGGTATTATGCCAACTCACCTTATATGATCCACCATACCTTACCCATTCAATCACCTGCAACGTGATTCGACCAGGATATGGATTGCGCCTTCATGGAATTCAACTATACAACGCGTTTTAATGGATCGTAAAAGAAATTTGCACCTTCAATTATACCAACCACATCGTTCAACTTTATGGATCAGTAAAATATAAATAAATACTTACAGATTGGTCTCAATCTCAATGCTATGGGTTTTGTCCTTTTAAAACTTGTCAATTCCCATGGGCAGCGATTTCAGACCTTTGACCTCTATAAAAACAAGGCTGTGTCTTCGATTTCTTCTATGATATGGATCATGCTAAATTCTAAACTCCAACGTTGTTCGAAAATATCTGTGTGTTTGCTCTTGAGAGTTTTCCACTATGTTTCAAGGCTGCGCCTTTCACAACGCCTCAATAATACATTCAGATACAAAACCTAGTTAACATTAAAATCAATTTCATCATTCCAGCAAACATAACCATGCATATTTCAGATGATTTGCAATGCAATTGGCCTTGTGTTCTTAGTTGTTCTGCGTTTAACAATTCGTGCTACTGGAATGCTACAATTCAGGATTCCTACTCAACGTTTGAATTGAACTTATTCTTGTGGTCTCCTTTAGGGGTAAAGCAGAGAGAACATCGAATTTTGCTGAACAACGATGCTATTAGTGCATTCTCACTTCAATCGTTTGATTTTTCATGGCTCCACTTTTCTGTTCTTCAATTCTCCAGTCGATAGAACGACCGGCCCCTCCTCATCTATGCAATTAAATTCTGTTCCAATCGATTAAAATAGACAGAGTTTAAAACAAAACTCTGTGCCTCATATAGCTCTGCGTCTTAAACCGTTTCTCAGCCGGCTTCATACAATGTATATACAACTCTGCATTTGATTTTCAATCAATTTCATCCAACAGCTTCTCTCCAACGTAGTTTCATGCAGCTTACAATCAAACGACAATCGATTTTATGCATTTTAATATCAATGAAATCGCCACTATTTAAAATAAAATTTTCCCACACAAAATTGCATTCCTTCGATCCTTGGATGCAAAACACCCATCCCATTCAACGCAATAATGGACCTAGCCATAATTTTAATACATGCTTGGTAAATACAAATGCGGCTTACCTCTATTAACACCATACGAAAATTCATAATGCACCCTCACTTTATTCAACGCTTCCATACAAAACTACAGATTGACATAAAAGCAATCGATTCACTCAACACACTGATTTACTATTACAATTAATAACATTGATTCTTTCAACTTATGTGCAGAGTCACATCACAAAGGTTATTAAAACCCAACGTATTCATACGAAATCGAATTCAACAATGTGCATATAGCTCAAAAGTCAAATTCTACATTGATATATATAAAAACAAAAATTACAAAGAACCTCTTGCTCATGGCCAGATATTCAAAATCCATGGCCCTTTCAGCTGTTCATAGATGTATAGGAAAACCCCTGTCTCCTACCTCTCTCCCTATTCTATTCTACCTGATCTATTTTGCCTTTGAAGCATATCAATTTATACAAATTGAATTGAACCAATTTTGTTTCCCATCCCTTTATTAACTCAACAAATCCTCAAATATCTCAACAAATCCTACAATCTAAATTCTTATCCCTAAAACCTTGAAACTAAATCTAATTTAGGCTCATAATTATCTCTTAGATATCTCTCATCTAATTTCTCTCATGTTTTCCAATTATTTGGAAACATTTACAAATTCTCATATATAATTAATTAAAATATAATTTAATCACTCAAAAATATTATTAATATTTACATGAAATTAATATTTCCTCACAAACATAAGACCCCCTAGTTTAAATAAAATACAAGGTATTTTCCCGAGCTAATGCTCCTGCATCAGACTCCCAAGGTTGAAAATGATCATGATCTCATGATCATGCGTTTTAAATCTTTGTCCGCCTGGATCCCACACTTTGTTCTGCAAGTTAATATCTGTTGTTTGCTGATTTTCTCCAGGTCTCCATATCTTATGCTGTCTTGCTCCACTGGCTGCACTTTCACACTCAGTCTCTGTCTTCATTTTGCTGCTGCTGCTTTTCTTCCTTGCTGATGTCTTCCTCTGAGACACTTTCAACATGATTCTTCTGATTAATTCAATTTCTCGGTCCAATAAATCTCCAGGCTACTGATTTCTTGCTTCCTCAGTTCTTACTTGCTCAAATCTCACTCATTCAGTCTTTACCTCTATACTTGTTTCCATTCTTACCGCCGCCCAATCATCCATGCCCTCTTGTCTTCTAGAACAGAAAAATTCTTCTCTGCCTTCTCCTATCAGCAACTTACTGGACTGGTACATTGTGTACTCCTTTCTTCTATCTTCATCTCTTTGCCTCTGTAATTCCCAATTTTGAAATTGAGATTCCTCTTGTACTGAATTTTTACTATTCAACATCCTTTCCAGCAACATAACTTCTTCATTCCATGGATTTGAAATTTCCACATAATTCTCGTCTTCCTTCATTCGACTGCTCAACTGAGTCAAATGTTCTTCAATACCTACAGCAATACCTACATTCACAAAACACTTGTTAAAACAAAAATCATAAGGCCTCAGTGCCTTACTTCCCTCTGCTAGCACTTCAGTATGCTGTTCGAAATTTTCCATCTCAATCAGCACATCAGTATGTTGATTCTTTCTTCCCAAAGAATTCTCTGAAAAACTCTCAAGACTGTCAACTATTCTGTCTCTCACACCCTCTGTCTCCATGATGTCTTTCTGTTCACTGAAATGAACTCTTCTTTCTTCTGCTGCGATCTCCCTGTCATACTCTGAATTTACCAACAAATATTCCAAAAATGCAATTTCTATGTGGCATTGTTGAAGCATATCATCATCCTGTATCATCCCTGCATTCACACATAAGCTTTCAGTTTGAAAATCACAAAGTTCAAAAGTCTCAACTGTTGGTTTATATGTCAGCTCTTCAAGCTGATCCACTTCCTCATTCACAAGAACTTCCTCTTGTACTGTAATAGCTTCAAGTACAAACGCATCACTGCTTTCTTCTTCAGAGTACTTATCTCTTGAAAGATTCTTTTCCACACTAGTGACAACTTTAGAATATTTCACATCCTCCTCAGTAAAAACTGTAATCACATCGCAATTGTCAGCTGCAAAAATACAAGGTTTTACATTATCCAGATGATCTGGATTTACCCAATAACTCATCATCTACTCGAGATTCTTCAGCTCTTCTGTTAACTGTATTTTTATCTGTCGATATCTCTTTACTTATAGTCTCTGCCATTTCACTTTCTTCCTCATGGTCCAACCATGTCTCTGGTCTTTCATATTTTCCCGTAACAATTCCATCAACAACTCAAGATGAACTGCTATCTCAGCTTTCTCTTTCTCATACTCTTCATCAGTCAACTGCTGTCTTATGCCATTTTCCTTGGCATCTTTCTCCCTCTTTCTACTGTGGCCTCTCTCTAAACCTCTGCTCTCTCCTTTATGACTTTCAGTAGTCATCTTCTTCGCCATGACTTCCTCACCCATGAGTTGCACCAAGCCTCTGCAATAGTAAACTCTCCTGTTGCCACTTACCTCACCAATCTCTTCCTCTGGATCTGTTCTTTTGGTAATCATCAGTCCTCTGCTAGAACCCTTTTGAGAATTTCTTCACTGCTCCTTCTGGCTTCACTCATCTGCAACTTTATTCAACCTCTGTTGAATCTTCAGATTCTTCCACTCTCTCTTAGAATCCCTTGCTGGGCTCTTTCATCACTGCTCTCCAGCTGTGACCTGCATTTTCTACTGAGACTTCTTCAATATGCCTGTAAATAAAATTATCCAAGCATAACCTTTAAACCAGAGACAAATATCATCTGACAACTCACCTTCAAGATCCTGTTGATCTTGCTTCACTTCTTCAACTGCACTTGCATCTATGTGCTGCAATCTTCATTAGTTCAAAATCTGACATTTATTCACCACATGCAATTAAATAAACTTAAAAACTTGAATCCTCACACAGAGCTATTCCATCTTTGATACCAAAATGACACAAGTTTACCCTGCAAACCCAGAATCTTTCCAAAACCATCATTCACATAAAAATGTGTCTCAATAACTGCCCAAATAAAACTTTAATGTCTGGAAAATTCACACCCCACTATTCGCGGAAGCTTCATCTTAACAATCATTTCGCTATGATTATAAAATCATCACATAAATGGAAGCTATTTTAAAGGCCAACAACTCTCACACTAAGGTTTGTTCGAAAAGTATAAGCCTTTACATAAAGTATTATAAAAGGCTTTAATCAAAATCCATTGGGTTTAAAACTTCAACTTTGTAAACCCAATTCCCCAAACATCCAAGCACGTGGATATTATGCATCCAATTACTTCAGCCTTCTACCCTAATTCAATTCCATCGCATGTTTGAACTCCACCCATACATGAATTCATAATTTGAGAAAACTAAACCAATGCATCAACATTTTCCCATGTTCATATGAATTCACTCCATACATATTTGCCAGTTGACATTAAAATCCTCAACACCAAGCAAACACATGGTATTATGCCAACTCACCTTATATGAACCACCATACTTTACCCATTCAATCACCTGCAATGTGATTCAACCAGGATATGGACTGCACCTTCGTGGAATTCAACTATACAACGCGTTTTAATGGATCGTACAAGCAATCTCCACCTTCAATTATACC